>LN890972.1:256895-291379 GCA_900010015.1 Tuber aestivum | reverse complement strand
ATCCAAGGTACTGTTGGAAAGCTGGCGTCGCGTAGAATCAGGGCGCCCAGTTACGATGCTGCATCCGAAGGACGCCCGGGCAATCTGCGGTCAAAATCAGCACTCCACCAAAACTCCGCCAGAGTGAAAACCACTTTCATAACAGGCTGTAACTCTACCAATATTGGTGCCGGATAGACGTCCAAGGTACCGTTGGAAAGCTGGCCTCGCGTAGAACCAGACCACTGAGTATGGGATGCCGCGCCGGAAGGACACCCGAGGAATCACACGTCAAAGTCAGCAATTAACAAGAAGCTCGCTAACTTGGCAAAGCAGGCAAAGTAAACAACTAAGTCCGGAATGCAGGGGAGCCAGTAGGGGGGGAGCTGGTAGGGGGGGAGCCGGTAGGGGGGGAGCCAGTAGGGTGGGACCTGGTAGGGAGGAGGTGGTAGGGGGGTGGTTAAGGGGGAGTGGCTGGCAGCTGTGTTTATCACTCAGAATCTCAGGATGGTAACTATTAGTGGTAGTTGGCATCGCTTACTTAGGATTTAATCTAGATGTGGCGCTTCCTAGCATAAGCACTAGGACGCAACCTGACTTGGTGCCCAACTACCAGACGCACACGACGCAACCAGACCCAGCGCCCGAGTCCCAGACGCACAGGACGCACAGGATGCAGAATTCTTCGTACTTGCATCAGGACGCACTGCGCACGCACCTGACGCAGGAATAATTTTTGCTGATGTTGCTCTCTTGCAGTTTTGATAATATTCAAAAAAAGTAGTATTTGAAGGGCAGCCAAGTGGTACACACAAGATAATTGCTAGTATGGATACGACTTTGAGTCCCTAAAATGCCTGGTTGCTGAAGGATTAGCCAGTGTTTGTACGATAGGAAGCTAGTTGATTGGGGAATTCTGAGCATGTACCAATCATCTTATTACTTTTCAATGAGGTGATATTGTCTTGGAAAATTCAGGCCATGATATCCTAATTTGTAGACCCCCGATACAATACACAATACAAACTGCAGTGGGACTTGAACTCCTGTCCTCCGAAACTCAAATTTGGTAATAGAATACCCTTACCCTCACTGCTTAAAGCATTTCAAGGTGCACCCCCCCACCCACGGTCCACATTATAGACGCTGTCCACCATACCTCAGATAATTCATAATGGTTTAGGTTATTCCCGCGAGAATGTGATGCGATACCACAATCCTATCATCACGCTTCTCGTCACGAGGCTGCGAATTTTTTGGGTGAAAAAAAAAAACCCCCCCACAAGGGGTCCAAAACGCGAATCAATTCTTCTCTCAAAAGAGAAAAAGAGAATAGTATACAGGTAGATTTCCCTCCTCCTTTCAATTCCTCTCTATTCGCGCACTTCCTCCAGGATGATCCAGCTATATGAGATCATGTGCCGGTCGGATTCCCCACCAGGTCAAGAACATTGCCAACCCCACCGTCTCGACCAGACCGGCAGTAGCACGGACAGCAATGTACTCCGCTGGGCGACGCTCCTGAAATAATTGTGAGACCACCTGTGTAATCCCTCCCACCTCATCAGTAAAAGTTATCGCCAACCCCACTCACCCCACCCCTCCTGGGAATCAATAAAACTGACAGTAGGAACCGACGTGGCCACAAACACAAGTGCGCCAACATACGCAGCACCCTTATAACTCAACGCGGCCGAGTGGCTCAGCAGCGCAGCAACAGCGTACGTCTGTGCACTCGACCCGACGAGCGAGGAGCCCATCAGCGTGGCGGATTTGATGGCCTCCTTGGACTTTGCAAACTCCGACTTGGAGTCCGCCTTCATCGCCTTGTGGTATGTCTCGCCGAAGAGTGGAGACATGACGGCCAGGTTTGCCGTGTGGGTGAAGAGAGTGCCGAGGGCGATGGCGCTGGGCTTGACGGATGGGAGATACTGGATTGCGGAGGAGGCTCCGGTGTATCTGGGATTTTTGTTAGGACGTGAGCCATGGCGACGGGGAAAAGGCAGGGGAGACGTACGGGGAAGCCATTTTTTTGGTGTTTATTTTGCTTGCTTGCTTGTTCGGTTCCGGTTTAGGAGAGAGATTGAACTTCCCCCCTTTCTTCACTTTCTTCAAATGGGTCGGTCTGCGCGTTCGTTTGCTCAACCAGAGACAGTTGGAGCAAGAGAGAAGATTGCATTGGGAGTCCCTAGTATTTAAAAGGATCCCACCCCATGCCATACTTCTAGCCAATTCGTATGCATGACCGCATAGCACACTTGTCCCAAGACGGATCATCTCATCCAGACTCGAGTCAAGCCCTCACCCCTCCTGCCAACTGCCTCGCACAGTGCAGTGATACTCTCGAGTGTGGCGGAAAGCCACTGACCGGCACGGGGCATGTCGTTGTCGTCACCGGGATCCACCTGTGGTGTTCGTGATGTCATGTATCGTCATCACCTCACATTGTGGCGCCACAGCCGGAATCTTTGGCAGCCACAGCTTGGCGGAGCGGGCGGGAAGCGGAGGTTGGGAAATCTTGCGCGAGCGTGACCTTGGGCGTGGTGGCTTGCGGAGGCTTGGAGGGGAAAACGGGGACGGTAGACATTGGCTCTGGTTGAAATGCATGGGTTGGTTGGCTGCAGAGTGGGTTAGCTTGTCAGGCCGGCCGCGGCTTGGGTTGTTAATTTACGGTACTTGTATGGTACAGTGTGGTACAGTATGATGCAGTGCTCGAGTAGGACACTGTCCGGTGGCCATCGACCGTGTCCATGACCTTTCAATGCCACTTTGGATGAACAATTGGGTCCAGCTCCAAGAATGGACTATGGCAGGTTGCAACATCTCGCTTCAATTTCGTCAGTGTCGAATTCATCCTTTCTTTCTTCCGCACCCCGGACCTGTCAATGAGGCGCCTGGACAACTATTTCAGCCTCAATCTGACCCCTTGGTTCTGTCATAGCGGTAATTCATCAGCCAATCGGGGAGCACGAAACTGTCGGGTTTCCCCAATTGTGATGCAAAGCGTGCTGGAGAGCGCGTACCTTTCCTTCTTTTCTCCCTCGCGCCTGGGAGTGGAGCCCCGACAACTTGAACCCGCCTGCCCGCCTTGCAGCTCCAGGCGTCCATGATACTCGCAGGTTTTTGGGCTAGCCAACGGGGGAGCAGTCCGAATTGTCATGCGAGTGCCAGCACTGTATGGATAAGAGGTCTGCTTAACCCGTCAGTGGAATTCCCACATTGGGCTCGATTTAATATAACATCATAGGCGGGCCCTTCCGAAGGGGACCGGATTGCGAAGTTGTGTCTCGCAGTGGAAGCGGCCCTTTTTAAGTTATGGCCCGCAGGTGCCGTGGTAGCTGTTGTGTGTTGCCCACCTCTCAGCGCCAGCTAACTCACGGTTTACGATGTGGAGAAGAGTACACACTTTTTCAAACGGTTTACTGTTTCGTGTAGGTCAATATAATCGCTTGGGTGTGCCATTATTATCATCATTATTATCATCATCATCACCATTGTTATCTGCTGTTATTGCAATCATAGAAAGAAAGAAAGGGCAGAGGGTAAACCGGTGTCTTGAGGGCTCCCTTCTTTTGTCGGTGCCTATCATCCGTGGCTGTCTTCCATTTTTCCTTTTCTCCCTCTCTCTCTCTCTCAAAACCACACACACTCTCTCTCCCTCTTCACCCACTCTCAACAACAAACTTTCCACTGGCGGGCGCTTTCAATTTACCTGAAAAATAAGGAAAAATAAAAAACTCAGGGAGATCCATTCCTCTCTCTGTCTCTGGTCTCTGTCTCTGGGTTTGAGCAGTCTATCGTACGGACTGCAAGATAAGTTTGCGGGAGCAGGCGGACGGAGCCCCAATCTGCGTTGTTAGGCTGGGAAAGAAACTCTTCCTTCGCCAAGGCCACTTACCTACCCACCTAACCTCTCCTTCCCTTCCTTTCCCTCGCCCCATTACTAAGCCAATCCTTTCACCCTCCAAATTCACACGGCAGCCCGACACTATCACCAGAGCCACCCCAAGGTCCCAAAGTAATAGCTACCACCAAGTCAACCAAAAAAATAAAAGCTATCACCGGTGCGACCGTTCATCTCCATTTGAACGTTCCGATAGCTTGAGCTTCTGCGAGAGATCAGGTCTTTCTCCTTCTCTCTTCGCGGCGGTATCTTGTTCCAAAACAGAATCTGGCCGTTTGCCCATCAACAGTGGGAAAACTCTCCCGCCTCCGTCTGTCGCGATCCTCTCGCAACACACAAGAAACTAATTACCCCCCTCTGTTCTCGGATTCCTGGCCCCCATCGTCCAATCAAACCATCACTTCTGTCCATCGCTTCAAGAGGGAAGATGTCGAATCAAGTGGTTGTGAGTTTTCCCCCGCTTTCTTCCCTTTCCTTTGTCGCCGCATTCTCGTCCCCCTCCTCCACCTTCATATCTCCTTATCCGTTTCTCTTATTTTTTTTTAATTTTTATTCTTTTGTTTTATTCTTTTTTAGAGGCTCCGATTATCGGGGACGAACTCGTGAGCTAGGCGATGTTAATAAGAAAAATAGGGTGAAGTTTACCAACGTATTATCGAGGAAGTTATCGAGACTAGTATCATCGACTTTGAGGAAGCTGGTGTTAATGCATCGACTTTGCAAGAACTGAAGCAGGTTAGTTAAAAAAGAAAGCTGGAGTTCCCATCCGTTTTGTTGCTGCCCCTTTGCTCTTCGGTCACTTTCTTTTCTTTTCCTTCTTCTTTTTTTTTTTTTTTTTTTTGCTTGAAGGGGGGGCGGACCCCCCTCTATGAGGCGGGCCGGTTCTCTTCTTACTCCTTCTCTCCCTCTCATATTTGCGGAGTCACCTTTATATGCTGTTGCCTCCTGGGCAGTGTAGGGATTGGAGGGGGGGGGGGGAGTGGTGTGCTCCGCTTATTTCCCTGTTTTCTTTGCCTATTTTATCCCAAATTGTCTTTTCCTAATCGGTTGTATTTTGTGCAATTTACGGTTTCCTATCTGAGCCATCCGAGGCTTTCCCCACCGCAAGTCACAAACCTTGATGAAGCCTTGGCTGACTGGTCTTTGCTCTTTTTTTTTGCTTCTTTTCTCCCACAGGTCTGGCAATCCAAGCTCACGGATCTTAATGTCGCTACTTTCCCATGGGACCCCCCATCGGAAGCTCCACAAGCTTCTGCCTCGGCCACTGCCCCGAACCCACCCGCAAAGGCTCAGAATAATGGTGCCCAGCAACCAAATGCTGTCAAACAAGAACCAGGTGCTCAGAACCCTAACCCACAAACTGTCAATGTTGGTGTTAGAATCAAGCCGGAGCCGGTAGCCGAACCCCAAGGTGTCTACGCCCCGCCTGCGCAGCCCACCGGAAATCCAACCCATAATCCGGCTCTCGCTGAGGCAAGAGCCCGTCAAAATCTCGCCCAGAGGTTCGGGAACAACCCCCAATTGCCCAGACCTGCCGGTGGCCTAGTTCTTCCCGCTCTCATTACCAATCCTCAGCAGAGACAACAGAATGGCATTCCTCAACACGATGGTGGCGGTGAAGAAGCTATTCCGATCGAAGGATATGGCAACATTAGTAGATCGGAAGCGGACAAAATATTACTTTGTCGCATCAGTGATGCCGAACGTGAGAGTGACAGGGCTACTGATGAACTCGTCAAGGCTTTGAGGGACCTCGGACACTCCCCTAAGTCTCCAAAATCTAGGAGACGCCAAAAGGCCCAAGATGCCTACGAGGAAGCACTTGATCCTTCGAATCATTACCCTCACGCTGCCCCTGTTCCTACAGTTCCCGGCGCTGCTGGTACCCCAGGCTCTTGGTCAGCGTCTATGAAGCAGGTGGATGGGGAGTCTGGTGACGAGGAGGTTGTCGACGAAGACGCCATCAATTCCGACCTCGACGATCCCGAGGATGACGAGATTGATGGCGAGGACGATGACGAAGTGCCGCAGATTATGTTGTGCATGTACGATAAAGTCCAGCGTACCAAGAACAAGTGGAAGTGTGTTCTCAAGGATGGTGTCTTGACTATCAACCAGACCGAGTTTGTCCCTCCTTCACCAGCACATGTACGGAGATAGTCAAGATGCTAACTTGACTAGATACGTCTTTCATAAAGCCACCGGCGAATATGAGTGGTAAATGGTGGTTCGGCATGCACGGTCCCGGCGAACTTCGAAATAACCCTCTCCAATTCAATTCAAAAGTTTTACCCGATCTGGTGGATTCCGCAATGTTACACTCAAACAGTTCTCGGAAAGGCGAGATATCAACTGTTTTTTTTTTCCAAAAAAACACTACTGATCATTAAGTTGAACCAAATCCAGTAGTTTATCTTTTTTTTTTTCCCCTTGCTCATCTTTCCTTTGCTCTTTTGTTGCGTTCTCATGGTGCACATGTATTTCCTTTTTTTCCCTCCACTCATTTCTTTTCATATCATTTCATGGGTCCTGTCTATTCATACTTTTGTGGTCATTATTCCACCCTGTTTGTTCAAAACCATGGATGTAAAATTCCCTTTATCCCGTTTACACCTCTCCTATTTCTTAGCATGGCTCTTTTATTTGCTTGTCCTTACGGATCCAGAAGTGCGCTGCGGTGCACAGCGGTGCCGATACGGAGAGGCCATCCAGTATGTGGCACACGTGATGCGATTCAAGTAGAAACGGCAGATGCTTTCCTATTTTACAATGGGTGTTAATTTGCTGGGGGCTTGGGTAATTTGATTCCTTTCTGTTTTCCTGTCTGTGTCTGGTTGGTGTACGTTATTTCATGTTGCTGGTTTACTTGCACGCTTGTCTGGGGAATGGGATGGGTGGGTGGCGGGGCAGGGCAAGGCAAGGGGGACATGGAATGGAACGGATGGGTGGGTGGGGTGTATGGATATTATTAAAACAAAAAAAATTCTCGCCATTTGTTGTGCGATTGTGACCTGAGCTGTTTACTGTTGTTGCTGGGTGAGCTAGTGAAGGAGTATAAAGTTGGAGCCTCCTGCCAAGTTTATCCGATACCGTACTGTATTCCCTCCACCAGCGCTGTTCCCTTCCAGCCATATTGGTGCAGAGGGGGAGCGGGAACGTGGGATCATCGTATTTCCGCTGAGCGCACCGCGCGAGCATGGTGCTCGTGAGCAGGCGTGCCAAATCCAGAGCAAAACACCTCTCACCACTCTACGGTAGTCCAAAAGGGTTGAAGAAATGATGGTCACAAATTCCACAGCAGATTAATCGTAATAGACAGGATTAAATTCTATATACATTCTCAATTGCTATGCCCAACACGCCCATAACCAGAAATTCGGCGGAGAGTAAAGCACCACCACCATGCACAATCGTCCCCCCGCACCCCCTTCACCTGCAATGGCTCCCTCCCCTCGAGCAGCTTCCTGGCGCGGCAGACAGAGCTGTGCCCACTGATGGATAACTTTGTTCAAGCCCCAAGAAGGAGCCCGTTGATTGACCGGTAGGTCCAGGAAAAGCCCCTCTTATCATAGAAGCCAGTGATGGACAATATAGCAGGGCATCCAAGTGCAACAAAGGGGTTGTTTCCCAATCGGTCCCGACGCTCACTCACTGGACATATTGTAATCTTGGTCGCCTCTATTCTTCTATATCTCTTTGTGCTGTGCTATCTGCCTCTTGTCTAGCATCCTCACGGTGATTTCCTTTTATTTTTTTGCCCTCTGGATGGTGAATGGATCATGTATGATATAGCATCATAGCCGAAGAATGAGACTTCACCTGGATTCTATGATATACGCTTATACCAGCGATCCCCTGTGGGGTTGGTATCCTAACCGTTAGAGATCAAGACCTTTCTCTCCTGTTCATACCCCCCCCCTAAAAGGAAAGAAAGAAAGAAAAGAGTGGGTCCAATTTCTCAAAATTTTGGAAAAAAATTAACTTTTACCCATCGAATCATTATCACGTTCATGGACCCCAACGCCGCCGCCATCCGGAACAAGCACACATGGCCAGGTTCTAGCACGCCGTAGTGAAGTGAGTGAGTGAGGTATAGTAGGTTCAGGGATGCGAGATGTTCGTATCATATTACAAGTATGATAGACCTAGGCCGATAACGTACCATGCGATACCGTACCAGAAGCCACGCAGCGCCGTACCGGGCCACCAGCCACGCGAGTAGTTGCCACATTAGCGTTGTCCCTGTCAACAGCGAGGGTACTCAAGCGAGTGACGTGTGATGAAGTACTACTCAGTACGATACCTTCACCACCGTATTCCAGTACGGTATACCAGAAACACCCGGCCTCGAATGGAAAAGTCTCCGTACGACAGTAATCAGACACCCCACAAAAAAAACCCCTGCGAAATTTCCGTGTGCTGGCGAATTCTTTTAACTGGGGGGGGGGGGGCGGGGCGGGGTTAGGACTTAGGCCATCCCACAAGTGTCCACAAAATCACACCGGCCTAACTTTATTCCTTCCTTTCCTGCCCTGCATGGTATCACACGATACGATATACATAATCTCCACAACTTCATAATCACGTGCCCTCCACACACATGCACGGGGGTATGATAGTAGTAAATAATCCGGAAGAAAAAAACTATCCACCTTCCTTACCCAATGGGGGTCCCTTCCATAGCCCCCCCCCCAGCGAAGACCGGACATAAGTTAACAATGAACAGAAAAAGAAACGTAGCCCCACCGTCGGAATATTTCCGGGGGGATTCCGGTGGAGTTGGTTCAGGTGACTGGTATCCCTCAGTCATCTCGGTGATTCGCACTCCGGCTCGCCGCTCGGCCGGCCGGCCGGACCGAGATTCCGTGGGGAGGGAATGCTTTTGTAAGAGCGGTGGGGGTTCACGCTTGAAATGATATAGCGCTTTAACTGTGGTTCGTTGATGGCGTTGAGTTGCGTGGTGATATCCGGGGTTTTAGTGAGTTCGCTGTGGGAGTGTTGTATTTGCAGTGTATTATCTATCTAACAAGTGCTGGTCTGGTCTGGTGCGGAAGTAGTCTACTCTGGGAGGGGGGGGGGGGGGTATGTGGGGAGTATGCTACAACCATTCCAACCTTAGTTCATACAAGTGACGAGTGAGCAATCATGACCACTTGAATGCCCCTGGGTACGTGATACGATATCATAAGCAGAAAAGGCAGGCAAGCACTCTCTCCTCCTCCTCTAAGCCGAGAATAGGACCCCCCCCCCTCCTTCCTGCACCTATAGCATGACGACGATTCCGTAAGAAACGTAAGCAAGAAAGAAAGAAAGGGCATAAAAAAGGGCTGAACCTTCTTCCCACAGAGCTGAGAACATAACCAAACTACGGCACATTACGTTACATGGCAGCGCATCGCAAATCATAAAGTCCCACAGGTATGATAGATAAACGGATCGACCCACAACATCGGCATCACACAGTACAAGTAGCGTACAGCGACAAAATCCCAAGCCCCATCCACCGGCTAAAAATAAAATAAAAACACCAGTATCATACAACATAATAAATAAATAAATAATACTGGTATCACCTTGGCATACACTCAGCTTTCTTTCTTCCTTTCTTTCTTTCTTTCTTTCTCTCCACTCTGGATACGAGCAAGTAGTCATATATATTATCGCCGGAGAAAATCCCTATCCAGCCTCAGATCGCGTTCTCGCACATCTTCTTCGGGCGGGGGTTCCGGGTCCGTCATATCACACGAATATCATACGAGTCGTTCATTCTTAATATTTTTTACCGATTTCGGTATCGTGCTCTTGCTATTGCTAGCCTTTTCGCCCTTTTTGGTGCTGTGCAGTTATTACGACATATGAAATACTCCCTCGCACATAGCACCAACAGTGGTAGATCGGAGGGACTATAGTACTGTGAAATGCCCGCGCTCCGATGGCAAAAGGAGAAAGAGGGTGAAAAGAAAGGAAAAAAAACATCAGGCTCCGGCGGAATTTAATTTTGTTTTTCATTTTTACTTTCGTGCAAAAGGGTATGGGTCAGTCCGCTGGAGAGGATCCGCGGGGAATATCATACAAAAACTGTAATACCCCGCGAAGGCCACCGAAAGCGGTAGTGACACTGCTTTCTCTGCGCTGTATCATGTGTTACAGCGTTCAAATTTCTATCGTACCTAGGGGAAACTTGAGGCCGCAAGGGTAACAATGTATAATATGATGATAGCATCATAATATATGCAGCTGAACTCTAAAGTTTCCGCCAAGGTGAAGGTTCTCCGGCTGAAAACAACCGCCTTGGCGCGGGTTTGAAGGAAACCCTCTGCTGCCCGTAGCAAAGAATACTACATAAATTGACTACTCTTCAGAGAAATTTAAATTTCTGTCAAGGTTTACGATTAAAGTGCAGGTGTGATGGTCGACATCTCTTCCGAAGGTTCTATCAAGTCATCCCATTTCTAATGCAAGTATGATATCATATTGGTGCTGCTGGAATAAGCTGGTTGCTTTGGGGTCCACTCACTCCTCGGGACCCGGTTGTACTATGCTAGTACTGTACAAGGTACTCGTACAAGGTATTTGTACGAGTACAGTGTTGTGCCCCCCCCCCCCCCGGCCAAGGCCCGAGCCTCCATTTCTTCCTCCCCGCGCTCCAAGCGCCTGGAATCCTTCCGGGAGGGTGCTATACTATATATACTATTAGCAATTTTCCGACATTTGTGGAAACGACCGCTTGTTGCGCGACACCGAAATTTGGGGGGGGAGGGAGGAATTTTGGCGGTATCCAATAGTGGTCCTGCTTACAAACGTTGGGTACTGTACTAGCTGATACAGCCCTATCCGCAAAGCTCTGCTTCGACGGATCTCTCTTCCAGTAACGGCATTCCGTAAAGGATTTCCCCATTCTATCCTTTCCTTACCCCCCGCCGGGAAAGAATGTGTTATCGTTGAGTACCGTAACTTTATAGAAACCGGTCCTCGCATACTAGGCAACACCTTGTAGTGTGCAGTACGAGCCTGGCAACAAAAGAAACGCACCCCCCCCCCCCCTGTTTCCATACAAAACACCAATTTTCAATATGTGCCTACCTGGTGGCAAGGAATGATAAAAATTTGGTATTTTGTTTTGGCAGAGAGTTTAACCCAGGGATTCACATAGTTGGATTTCAGGCTACAGGAATTGTTCTACAAAAACTGAAAGTCTAAGCTCTGAATGGGAGGTCAAAATCCATGCCAAGACAGCAAATTTGTATGGGATTTTGCACAGCAACAGCCTAGCCTGGTTTCATGTCTCTGTATTGGCATCAAAGACTATTGATAAAAAATTGAAAAATTCATAATGTCAAGCTCCTTATGGATGCCTATCACACCATCAGAGTTTTGGGGGAAGGATTTGTTGTGGTTGCTGCTGGCAGCTAATTGAAAATGTGTGTTTTTGGTGGAAAACGGGGGGGGGTGCGTTTCTTTTGTTGCCAGGTTCGTACTGGTATCATAACTCTTGCTAACGCCAGGACCCTTCTGCGGTACCGATACAGCACCAAGCCTCTCTCCGCGAGAAGAACTCTACGGGCAAGGCTACACTCGAGTGCAGCACAGTGCTTGGGCATACGCCTAGGGTAGGGTCCCACTGGGATGCGTGTACTGTGCTATACTGTACATATTTTGCTCATTGGCACATTAAGTGTGTCACAGTACTGTACTAGTACAGTATCTCATCCAGGTGGTACAGTATGGCACTATATTCGGCGTCGATCATATTCCCGTAAAGTGGGCCCCGCTGTGAGCATGCCGGGTTCACTCCGAATGCCGTGCAGGTATCATACCGTAGTCTAATCAAGTTCGGTCGGGATAACCCCCGGAGTCGTGCTATCGTTTCCGCTTCTAGAGTACAAGTGCTACGCCGTACAAAGGTGTGGGGTATCGTGCCTCTGTTAAAAAACCCACTCATCCGTATACTCCCGAGTCCCGACCCCGGAAGAGGAAGGGAGAAAGAGAGGAAAAGAAAGGAAGCGCCGAGTGGCAGTGGGTAGAGCACAGCACTCATCTCATACCCCTCAGCGACGATCTCATATTATGGTGCTGGTACTTACATTTAGCACTGTAGGCTACACTTAACCATCTCACTCCGCTATCCATGCGTTCCATCTTGCGGGTATATATGGCTGGCGTAGTGGGACGTTGGCTTATGTTATCCCGGAGCATTATGCACTGCACTGTACAGTACAGTAATCTGGTACAGTTCGGTGACACATCCGATGGTTGGTTGTGCCTTGTTCATTCTACACCCAAGAATCGCGTTTCTCCCGTAGGTATACAGCAAAGCCAAAAGTTATTCACTTACGGCTATTATTCGCTCTCAGTGAGGCATTTGGCTACTATTACGAGCATGTCGAAAGCCGAAAAAAAAACTCCCGTAGTTCTGGAACCTATGCGACCTTTTTACATAAGGACTCCCGTTTCAATTCCAGAAGCTTAGGCTGAACTTCCAAGCTCTTCTGAGCGGGTCCATGGGGGAGGTTCCTAGGTGGTAAAACATTGCTCCTGGATTCTCGACTTCATCGGTGTACGAAGATAATTTGGTGGGAATTCATGGAGGGGTTGACAAAGTGAACTTAAATTGCTCATGTTTTTTTTCTTTACCATTTAGGAGTGGTTTTTCCGTGCTGAGACGAGGATCACGCAGCGCCAGGACAATGGGCGACCGGGATGAGCCCTGTCCAGGAGCTATAATGGCTTGGTCAGCGGCATAGCTCCTCTTCTGGGCAGTAGCTATCGCTTGATGAGACATCCATTGAGAACTCCCCGGATACCGTATGATACTTGTCATTGCCAACGCGGTACCGTTGGTGACCTAGTCACTTTCTTTTCATCCCCCTCTCCCTAGAATTTCACTGACCGAATAATTGTACCGTAGTCACAATCAAAACGGGTGTCAGCCCACGAGTACCAGGAAGCATTGCAATCTGTTTTGTTTCTAATATGCGGAAAAAGATTCTCCACAGCACAAAGGCCTGGATACCTGCTAGGGGAGAGAATAGAGGGGAAAAAAGTGCTCGTACAAGGCTGAAAGGAAAGGCCATAAAAGAGGCATTCCATGGGCATCTCTGTCTTGTCAATCGGGGATTGCGCCCAGAACCCCCACACTGTAAAGTAGGGGCAACAGCAAAGTGGAAAAGTAAGACTGACAGGGTAAAAAAAAAAAGAAAGAAAAAAAAAGGGAAAAAGCTATTTACTTTCCGGGATGAAGGCGGATAGCGCTATATTTCCGCCTGGACCTTTTGGAGTGCCGCGGTGAAGGCCGGGTTAGCCCTCATCTGACGAAGGCTCTCTGCCATCTCGTCAATTTCCTTCTCAGTCGCGGAAGCGTCGACCTCAAAACCGGTTTCAGGAACTGTAACGGCCCATTCGTGAGATTCCTCGCCTAACATAATGGCTTTAAGCCAACTCTTCAAGATGCCAGTATAGGTTCCATTAGTTTGCTTCGGACAAATGTTTTCGCCGCGGAAGTGGATTATTGAAACAGAGGAGATGAAGAACTGGAGTGACGTTAGAGAAATGCAGAATGAAATGCAGCATAGGGCGGAAACATACAGCAGTTCCTGCAGCGAAAGTCTCAAGGAGACGATCCTCCTTGGCAGCATCAACAAGATCCATCATTGTATACTTCCTCTCCACAATATCAAGTCCCTGGATTTCACCATTTGAAACGGTAAGACGATCTCTAGCCAGCTCGAGAACCGAGCGGCGAGTAACACCATCGAGGATAATCTTGTCATCCAAAGGCGCAGTGACCAATTCGACTCTCCCGGTATCCTTATTCTTCCAGATAACGAAGAAGTTGCTCGCCCCCGCTTCTGTCACCTGGCAGGATTTATCGAAAAGCCAAAGTATCTGATCATAACCCCTAGCCTGAGCTTCCTTTTGCGCCATCAGGGAAGGGCCGTAATTTCTGTTCAGTGTCACATTAGTATCAAGTCGCCAGAAATGGAAGCGACGATTCGGGAGAGGGACTCACGCTCCGACTTTGGCATATCCGAATCCACCGGGCCAAGCACGAATAGAATCCTCACGGCTCGCCAACAGCCTCATATTCTTCTCGTATAGAACGGGGAACTGGGAAAGAATGATGAAAAGCATGGCCTCGCGGGGCTGATGCACGCCCAACGCACCACCAGTACCAATCATGGTGGGACGGATGTACAAGAAGGAGCCAGGCTCCGGAGCCCACTTTGGCCCATCGGTAGCAAGCAAGATATTGATCAATTCCTCCAAAGCGGAGGGTGAGAAGCCGGGAAGGGCAATTCTGGTGCTGGAAACAAGCATCCTTGCCGTGTTTTTGGTGGGACGGAAGAGGCGCAGTGATCCGTCGAAACCACGGTAGGCCTTCATACCCTCAAAACACTCAGTGGCATAATGCAGGCAAGACGCAGTGGGCCACAGATCGATTGGGCCATAGGGTCTCAATTCGGGCGCCGCCCATCCCTTGGTCTCTGACCATTTCGCGGTGATCCAGTGGTCGGTGGAGACGTCGGCTTTTCCCCACTCAATCTTGCTGCTATCGGCTTGGAAGTGCCTAGGAGTCTTGGTAACCGTAACCTTCAACTTGGAAGGATCAAGCTCCGCCAGCTTCGGGATACCGATTGGAGTGGGGGAATAAGTAACATTGTTTGCCTCGACGCCATTTCTCTCCGCAACGGAGCTTGCCACAGGAGCAAAAGCCAAGTCCGCGGTTAGGGCGGAAGGGGGAGCCATTGTTGTAGGGATTTCGAAAGGGCCCGGTGTTTGTCCGCTTGTATCTGCTTGTGTAGGTAGGTGGTTGTGAGATGAGAGGCTGCAGGTTGTTAGGAAGGGTATGTAGTGGCAGCGAGGCAACAAAAGCGTAGATCCTCGGTATTAGTGCAATTGGAGAAATTTACAGACACAATACGTAATACTGATGGGAGTAACGACGAGGGAAAGGAAAGAAAATGTTCACGGGGCAGGGGGGATTGGAGGCTCTTTAAAGAATTTTGGCAAAGGTACTAGATTGCCTGACTCACTTGACCTGAACCCACATATCCCCACACAGCCAGCAACAAACCCCGAACTACGCCATTTCCAAAGAGAGAAAGGAGGAGGAGGGGAAAAAAAGGAAAAGAATAGCGAAGCTATAGTAGGATCCATCACACAAGGGAAAAAAAGAAAAGAAAAAAACATCCCTCCTGTTATTTTTAAATTCTTTTTTGAATACCTGGCACCGCTGAAGGTAATCTCGTGAGCCTCTACAATACCGCAGCACAACGCTTGGCACATGGCGACCAATAAGCCAATGTCCCTCCTTCCAAAATGTACGAATACAGTAGACGGAATGACGGCGACTGTTGTTAAACACGAACTCCGGGTCTAAGCGGTCCTACCCGATTGATTCGTCGCCAAAACCCGTACGAAACCGGTCGGTCGCTTCCGAGCCGAAAACCCCATCCGCACATCCTCTGCGACCCACCTGGCGAACCTGGAAGGGACCCCATGTGGGCTGGGGGGGACAAAGAGGGGACGGTGGAACCTGCTCATGTGGTTCGTCCGTTCAGTGTTCGTGAGGAACGCACCAGCGATGTTACCCCCGTTGACAATCATGAGATATGATTCGGCCAAAGACAAAAAAGTGTACTTTCCCCCCCCTCCAAAAAAAAGTTCCTTTGTTCTTTTTTGTTTTTTTGATCGACCAGAGAATGTTGATCCGGCTTGGCCCTCGCCTTTTCCTTTCCCCCCATGATTTGACTTTGACCATCACCTGGCTGGACCCCACAACGTTACTGTCACGATCCTAGGATTCCGAGCTGCCGAATAGCGTAGCAAGGGGTACAGTACGGTACTCGTACCGGTAAGTTCCTGTCGCCGAGGCCACGCAGTGCGAGATATCACTTAATTTGTCGGTACCATGATACCGGCACCTCAATCCAAACAAAAGTGTTGGCCCGAGTAAAACTACCCTTGGAGGGAAACCGCGGAAAAACCCAAACGAGCCTCTCTGCCGAGCCGCCTAATAATCCACGGGTGAGCTAGCTAAATCGGCTTAAGATTGCGGAAGTGTGTGTGTGAAACGCTCCTGGATCTGGAACCCGAGATCGAGTGATAATCCCGCGATTTCATCTAGGAGGGCAGATATGACGATCATTACCAAGTGTTTTTTTTTCTTTCTTTCTTTCTTCTCCATTACAGATAACAGCCAAAGCAGGTAATCTGAGGCCGTACCGCACAGTGACTGGCGTTACGTACTGGAAAAGTATCAGGAACCGCAGCCGACTTGGATGGTCCATACCTCCACCCGCTTCCCCGGTGGACCGATTGGGAATTATTGTTTGTTTGCTCACTTTTTCGTTCGCTTGTAGACCGGGCGGGTGGAGAAAGGGGGGGAAGGATTGGATCACCTTTTGGGGGGAATATCCAGTGTGCAACAGAGTTACTATATACTAGAAATGGACTATCAACAAAAAATTCCATATATACACAACGAATGCTCTCTCCCCTTTCCTGCCTACCACTAACACGGTATGAGGCTTGGGACCGGCTAAACAATCCCCCGCCAGACGTCCTCTCGAAGTTTCACGATGCCAGAGCCTACCGCCGCCACCCCATTGCGTTTTTGTGGAGCTTGGGTATGGCCATGAACCATTCATTTGACTTCTCCTAGTACTTTTCCTTAGACTGGGAGCGGCCCCGGGCCCCTTTGCCGTCGCCACCAGTTAGCAGGGGTTATCTCGTCGTCCATAAGGAACCGATATTCCCTTTCGGTTTCCCTCCGTCAGCTGTTGGCTTATAAAGAGAGAGCCTACCGTTTGACTATCACATAAACGAAATCGCAAAGGAAAGGATATTAGGGGAAAAAAAGACAAAGGATTGAGAGAATATAACCAGCGGAAGAAACGATGGAATAAAAAAATTAGGTGGAACTAGCGTGCAAATGCAGCCATTATTTTTTAAGAAAAACCCCGTTGAAAACAATGAATTTAAGGGGGAAATGAACGAAACTAAGCAAAGAAATATACAGGAGAATGTACACCAACCTCATACACATGCCATTCGTCGAGGAGAGGAGAGGAAAAGACAAAAAAAATTACTCCAGACAAATGAAACTCGTCACAAGAAAGAAATACAACAATAAAAGCGGATTCTTCTCACCTAGCGAAAGCTTCGCCAATCTCCCAGCTTCGCCCTCCCCATGGACATTCTCCCCCAACACCCTAGCTCTCATGCATTTCATTGCAAATGTCGACCTCGTCCGCATAATCTCCTGTCTCCTCTCCCTTTTGAACATACCCGAGCAGCATGTCACGAAAGCCCCCAAGGGGCACAACGTCGATGTAAGGGTGATGCTGAATCTCCTTTTGCATCTTTGTTCGCTGGAGATCAGAAGGGTCATGCGGGGTTCTGAACAGCGATTCTTCTATGGTCTCTCGCACGAATGGTGGTGGTGTGTCGCCCTGAAGCATTTCTAACCTATTAACGTTCAGGATCTTGCCAATCGTCATTGTTGCGTTGAAGAGTTTGGAGTGATTGAGAGTCAGATAGAAATCGTCTCGAGGCATTGTTGGGTTCGAGTGCAAAGAGTTCGGGTTCGGGTTAGTGATTGGGTTAGGCGAATAGGTTGGTGATAGGGTTGGAAATTCCGCTTGGTCTGGTGTCTCAATATGGGTAGTTTGGCGGACATTGGGTCGATAGATACTGCTCGTATTCGAATCTTGAGAAAGGAGGAGGGAGTCAGTTAGCGGTGCAGACAACGAATGGTTGATTCGAGGGGGGGTGTACGCTTGCAGTTGTTGATGGGTCGGCGTTGGAGACACCGAAGGAGCAGGAACACCGGTGGTAGGAGGGTACTCGGGGGTGTTCGCAATGTATGACTGACTCGAGCCGTAATTTGGGGGCTCGGGGTACTGAAGCTGTGATGGGTTTTGCCAGATTGGATAAGTGTTTTCCGAAGATCTAGCCGTTGGTCGTAGCAGCAAAGGGCTAAAATCACTGGTGTAGACCCCACGAGAGGAGGCAGAGGTGCTGCTATCCTCAGACCCACCAGACACACTCGGAGGTGAGAGGAGGGAGTCAATCGTCGAGAAGCGGCCCTCTGTATCCGCCGCTCCATGGGGGGTGTGGGACGACTCTCCACGGCTTGGACCAGAGCCGGTGCGATCCCCAGGCACTATCGATGTTTCAGTGATAGTGCCTGCTCCAGATGTCGGCTGCTTCGCTCTCTTCTTGCTGGATACTGAGGTGGATGGGCCACTATTCTTTCCAGCCTGTCTCTCAAGTTCTTCTAGACGCTGACGCAGTTTTCGACCTAAAAGGCATAGGGCAGGATAACTTTTCAGCTCAAAATACCCGCCGGACCACTGTGCCAAAATCTGACACTAGTGAATATGATGAGGGTGCTCACGGTAGTTTCTTTGAGCCAAGCGATTTTGGATCTTGCGACGCTCGTTCAAGTCTGTCACCTTGCGCCAATCGTCGTCCTCAGTCTCCATGACTTCAGAGCTATCGTACCCATTTCCTAAATGGTTGAGAAGCAATAAGCACAAGTCCACCAAATTTTGTGGGAAAAGACCAAAAAAAAAAAGGGAAAGAAAAAACCGCTGTGTTAAGCTTACCACTTCGTCCAAATCGGATCGACATGCCGCGATAGAAATGAAAAGATCGACCGAGGTGGGATGATAAGAGATGGAGACAACTCAATTCTCGATTTCGAGAAATTATGTATGTGGCTCTTCACCCTTCGTTATCGATGACCCGGGAGGGAGGGAGAGGCTGTATTATATTATTATTATTATCCTTCCCCGGGGTGGGAGTGTGTATTGATTTTCGTGATCAGATGTGGCTGTGGGGCAACTCGGCTTTTTCTCGGGGGGGGAGACACAAGAGGGGAGTCCAAGGTTGAAATGTTTTGTTTGCCGGGATATCGGATTTGCAGCGGAAGTGGTTGGTGATTGTGTCTTGGTTGCGATTGAATGTTCGCAATATGGAACCAGGAACTCTCGGAGGGGAAGACGCGTCTGCTTAAGTACGGGTACTGTACAGGTATCTCAAGGGCCATGAAAGTAAATAGAAGTTCTAGCATCAGCCAGTAAGGATTCCATTCCCATGCCAATCATGATCACTCCCTGCCAGCCTTACTCTTGGTATGATACCCACCAAGCAGGCGCATGTTGCGAGCTACAGGCATGGGTACAGTACACACCGCTGAGAAATAACGTCGCTCCTGCCACCTGCTGCGCATCCAGGAATAAAAGGGAAAAAAAGGAAAGAAAGAAAGGAAGAAGGAAGGAAAGGGAAAAAAAGGAAAAACGGGGGAAAAAAAAGAAAGGAAAAATCAAAAGAAACAGCAAGGGTGGTAATTGTCCGCCATGTCTGTCCCTCTCGAAGTCTCTTGGGGAGCTCCAAGCAAAGCTGATCCTTCCCCACTCGTGCAGCACCAAGCTCTTCCTCCTTCCTCACCTCCATTCCAAATACAGTTCGCCCACACCCCCGGGGGAGCCTCCACACCCAATGCCACCCCTCCCCTTCTTAAAAATATGTACTGTAGTCCACAGTGCGATAACCTCAGCATCTCTCCATCCAGTGGTAACCTGGAAGGAAGCTGGAGAATTCCTTCTGGAAGCTCGTGGGAGCGTCTATTTCAGGCACGTGGTTTCTAAACTATAATCCATCACACTCCTGCATGCCGTTATAGGATGCTGAGGTGAACCGCTCTCCACCGTTTCACTCCTGCTCCCTGAACCCATCTCTAAGCATCCCGCTCTCAGATCTGTACGTTGCCCGGCCCTGATTCACCGTGTTCCACAAGTACTCCTCCGGCAGTCGAGCACGAAGACTTAGAGTTGGTTACTGGTACTCCGCTGTGCACCGTGCTGATACCGGTAGGTGGGATAGAGCAGGTATCATGATATGCGCCACCAGCAGCAAGTAGGCGAGCAGTGGCATAAGGGCATAATTCCAAATAGCTTGGCTGTATTCCGCGAGAGAGATTTGGGTTCGGATCGTGAGAAAAGTCGTCTGAAAATAAACTATCCCGCACAGATCTCACTATCTCACTCAAACTGCAGCCGCCATCATCACCTAACTTGCTACCCGCCACGCATGCCTACCGTCGGCATCGCGTGTGGAGTGCCGGCACTGTACTAGTACAGTAGTAGAGCCCTTTCCCGGCACCTTTCCCTTTTCTCCAGAACCTCTCTCGGCCTACGGTCGTCATCCTGCCTGCTCCCCCTTGTGCTCCGCTGACATATTCCGCATCCCTTTGCCTCGAATTTCACTTCCTCCACCTCGCTCGCTGTTCACCACTTCCAACCGTATTGTAGTAGGCAACTACCGTAGCCTCCATTATCCCCCCTTTTCGTCAAACCATCTCATTTTCCTCTCCTTTGATTCCCCACCCCCGGTATTCTCCTGCCCCTACTCCGCACGCATGGTGTGCGGGTGAACTGTATTCCAGGAATTGAGGAGAGGGAAAGGGAAAAAAAGGAAAAAGAAAAAAGAAAAACAAACCCCCCTTGCGCCTCAGCCCCTGGCTTTTCCCTCTCCCGTGCGTGGCTATCCATCATCCTCCATTGCGAGTAGACAGTTCACTAACCGGAAAAAAATAAAATAGTTCTAATCTGGGTCGGCCTGCTTTGTGTGCATTGGCACTGGATCTGATCGAATCTCGCTTCGACTGTGGCTGTAATGTTTAAATGTGGATTTTCCGCAGCAGGGCCTCAGCAACAGAGATCCCTCTTACCCGGTGATGAGCGTCCCAATCAGGAACATGCATGGAATATCTTGAAACGCGCCACTGCCGTCCAAGCCACACAGGAATCGAAGACTCCCATGTTTCGAACTAAGGAGCTACAACCCCGTTCTAATCATTCATCTAGTAATCGGCCTCTGGCCAGACCCATGGATAGCCAAAGCAGGAGTGGTGTGAAGTTAAAATTAAGCTCTATCATGACAGGCCGAGGTAGGGCCAATGATCCTGGTCGTCGTGGAACTAGAACCAGGCCTGCAGACGCCGTGCCCGGGTGCCCGACCTCCGCTATCAATAAGCAAAAGTTTGGTAGAGGCAGGGGATCTACCGGTAGGGGAGACAAGGCTTCTCCTGGTCTCGAGAAGAAGTCACGGAAAGCCAAGATGCATACGGATGGAATTAGAAAGCGGAGAACGCCAAAGACAGCGAAGAAGAGGAGGGAATCACTGGCGCAACACCCGCTGGCAAGATCTTTTACTGGTAGGTCAGAGATTAGTGCTTTCCGCCACGAGACTAGTGGATCGATATCTGCGTTCGGATCATATGCACCGGCCTATTGCTATATTTTGGAACATGCTGTCCCCTGTTCGACCGAGGTGCCGGCAACTATTTTTGCTTCTGGGCACTGAGGTATGTCTACGATAATACATCGGCCCAGTGAGAATGCACGAGAGGTCCGGGCCAACATGGTCCCCCCCATTCACCCCATTTTTTTCCCAGCTCTCTCTCACCTTGCCCATTGGTTGATTGCCCCCGACCCTGGCCTGCCCCGCATGCAAAACAGCATACAGTCGCTCGATTACGCTCACACACACACTGCTCATTTATAATAATATGTCCTATTATGCGTCGTTGCTACTCTATGCAGTTGTTATTTCCCTCGTTCTCCCGGGGCTAGGACCGGATCCCCGCTTTTTTGGGGGTGTTTGGATCATATTTTGCAGTTCTATCATCATTTGTCTGACGCTTAGCTCTCGTCGAAACAGATTCGCTCGACCACGCAACGACACACCTCTCAGAAAGCCTGCCGCGAGCGCTCTCGGATAAACTGGAGACACTTCTCTGCCGTACAGCGGCAACAACCAGTCTTTCGGAGACTTATCTTTCCCACTCATCGGGACTTAAGAACGCTCTTTTCTGTTCTTCGCCCTTGCTTTCGGGTTCCTTGGAGAGGAAGGCCGACAGGCTTAAGGGTTTGACTCACGAGGAGTTTGAGAAGTTGGGTGTACTGTGGGGGAAGTGGAAGCAGTGTGTGGGTGAGATCCAACGATTGGCTACTGACGAGGCAACCTTCGCCGAAAGGAGGGAAGAAATGGGTTATGGGAGCGAAAAAGGCGATGACAATGCATCGGGCATGGTAAATAATGACGAGTATTGGGGAGAGCTTGAGTGTGCAGCACTAGCTGAAAGAATAGAATCGGTTGGTGAGGTTTGGCTAGAGAAGATGGAGGAATGCGAGAAAGTCCGAATCCTTCCCATATTTTCATTACATCCTGCGCTTTACTGGTCACAAAAATATCACACTTTTTTTACCCCTCGTAGCGTATCTTTGCTAACACTACCCCGATTTCTCCCCGTATTGAAGAAAATCGCGGACGAAGAACTCAGGCAGCGGCGTCTGGCGGCCACTGTCCTTCTCTAAGATCTCTGCGAAGATCGTCACGCCCTTGAGGTGGCACACATCTAAAGGTGGGCAGAGGTAGGAAATTCGCAGGACACTAATTAGTTGGGGCAGGATTGCTCGTATGGAGCACAAGGACTGATACGGAGGTTGTGCTATCGATCCAGCCACACATACCATAGGAGTTCGATTTATGCGAGACTTTCTCTCATTGTTTTAGCGATCTGGGGTTGAGGATTTTTCACGGACCATTCGGCAAAATGGGATGGCAAGGTTATATTGGAGGCAAATATTACCGGTATACGGTATCGTATCGTACCTGGGTTAAAAAAATCCTCATGTGGCCCGGCGGTCATCTGGTGGCTCTTTCCCTTCTTCCCCCACTTCAAACGACCACTTGGGGATCATTGATTTGTTTTTCTTCTCCTTTTTTTCTCCCTCAATCGTATTCCTATTGTTTTTATTATTAGCCCTTACTCGTGCCGTCGCCGAGAATAAATCAACTATGTTGTAAAAGCCTAGTAAACTAAAGTGATAGGCCTCCGTACCCACAAACTAAAAAGGGCTGTCATGATTGGAAAATTTACCGGTATTGAGTTGCGTTCGGATGCCTAGTGTATGCACTCGTACTCTCAGTTGAAAATAAATTTCTGCAGGAAAAAAATAGTTTTAAGGTTCGCACGGTTTCCCCCCCCCCCCTTTGTCTGAGAGCGCCTACATGCCAACCTCCCTCACTTTCCTTGCCCTTGCTCGTACTTGAGCGTATCATATGTACACATATATGCCACAGTACGGTGACACCACATGGCTGATGCTATGATAAGGGAGGCAGAGGGGAAGAGAGAGAAAGAAACAAAAGGGCTCCCCCCTACACAGGCAAGGCCGTGGACCGCAATGCCTAACTTGAACATAACTTACCTACGAGAATCGTACAAAATAGGGTACGGTATCATGAAAAAACGGAAACGCGGTGGTGTACTCGTACACTGGCAGACCAGTGGTTGGCTTTACCTAATCCATCCATCCATGCACCCACTTTATTTAACTTGACAGCTCTTTCCTTCCTCGGTACGGTGTTATATCATTAGCATCTTTATTATTATTATTAGACCGTCGATTCACTAGTACTGTACGAATACAACACGGTACCGGATGATGCGCCTTCCCTTAAGTCGGGGGGACCCGGCGCTCGGGTGGGAGTGTGGGTGGGTGTGATGATTGTTGTGAAACTACCGGCAATGATGTAGAGTACCTCGTGATAGGGATAGGGGAGTTGGTTTCGGGAAAAAATGAAACAAAAACGGTTGTCCCTCTTTTTTTCTTTTTCTTCTTTCTTGTAGAGTGACGGGGATAACTTAACTCTGATGCGCGGGATGGGGGGACGGGTAGACTACCTTACGTAGCAGTCGCATCCTTCCTTTCTTCCCTTTTCAAATTTGATTTCATGGAGAGAGGAGGTGCTTGTTTATGATAGAGTGGTTCTTATCCAGGTTTGGTTTAGGAGGAGGGGTGGGGTTGTTTGGGCTGTATCATCATACAGAAGGATATGATACCTAGGGATTAGTTTTTGGGTTTTTTTTTTCTAGAATCGGTAGAGAATGGCGGAGGGATGAAGTACTGGTAATGGTATGATGCTAGCACTGTGCACCGAGTTAAATTATGATGATACCATACCCGTCCACGGTGAATTTGGTTCGGGAATCAGGGAATCATAATGGGGTGTTTCTATACCCCTCCTTCCACATTTCTTTCCTTCCTCCTCCCTTTTTCTCTCTCCTTGATACCGACCCTTTTTTCTCCTCTCGTATCATATCATACCTTTTGATAACTGCTGCAGACTACCTTACCCACCCACCGCAACTTACTTGGCTATGATACTCGAGTGCAGTACCACACCCACCTTCCCGATTCGTCCATTTTTTACGATTCGATTCGATACGGCTGTTTACGATACGGTACGATGGGTGACACAAGAAACACAAAGTTTGTCAAGGACCGCACCGCACATGATTTACGCCTCCTTCACGCGTTTGTTAAGGGATGCGACTGCGACGCCTGGCATGGTACTGTTACCGTACCCGGCGCGAAGGGCTCGGAGATTGGTTTCTCTGACGTCGCCGGACCGAGCTGCGGACATGGCGGCGGGGAGGATGCATTTCGTTGGTATCATGATATGGGTAAGGAAGGTGGGAAGGCAGGGAAAGGGAAGGGGGAAGAAGGAGCATGGTAACACGCATGGACCGATAAGCTGGAATCTGGTTCGGCCCATCCGTTCCGGCATACGGGCTTGGACTTCCTAGATTCCAGGTAAAAGTGCCATGATGTACCGGCACTGTACAAGTACCCCTCTGCACAGTACGAGCACGGTAGATATGCTGCATAAACTACGTGGTGATACCAAGATTAGTGGACCCTACTCTACAGTTGCACGATGCACAGAATATACTTCCTTCCTCACTCATCCACCCTTTTTTTTTTTCTTTTAAAAAAAAAAAAAAAAAAAAGATGACCGCATTTTCACAACTTCATGTTTTAAAAATCTTTCTCACCATTAAAGCCCGAGATCGGATCTGCTCGTATATACAGGTACTTGTCGCATACCGGTAGTAACTGTCTAGACCATGATATGATAATTATGATAGTTACAAGTACTACCGTATCATCCATCCTCCCCTCCTTCAATCATACCAAATCACTAGCCGGTGCAACGAACGACACTGAAATCCCTCTCTTCCCTTTCTCCCCTCTCCTCTTCCAAAAAGAAGAAAAAAAGAAAAAAAAGGAAAAAAAGAAACGCCCTAACCCTCAGCCTCATTCATACCGAGCCAAATCCCACGCGGGGCGCTAGTCTAGGTACGATACGGTACTGATACTGGGACTGTACCTGTACTGTACTGTACTGTACGGTACCACAAGTCCCACAAAGAAACTTAGACTAAACACTCCCCCCCCCCATACCGTACGAGTTAGTTCCTACGGTACCGTACTAGTACAAGTACTGTACAAGTACGGACACCCTTTTACGTGTATTGTAAATCAGTGTGTGTGATACTATCCGGGTATCAAATACCGGTAATATCATAGTGAACAGTAATTATGGTACTGGTACGGTGCACTAAACCTAAACCTAAACTCAACCCACCACCACCGCCGACATGATAATTATGATTCCAAAATTACCCATACGAAGTTACGATGTTCCAAAACCGGATAATAATACCATACGGTATCATAACGCTAGAATGTTTTTTAAAAAAGGAGTTTGGTTATTTCCGTCCCAATCTCCCCCATCTCAACTTGGATTTATAATTATAATTATCCCCCCTGTATGCACGAGCGCACATTGGCCGGACGGGGGAAAAAACGAGGGGATGGGGGGGGAAGGGAAGGGGAGGGATGCTATGCTAAGCCACGAAATGGAGATTTGTGGCTTATGATGTTTTTTTGTTTTTTTTGTCCCGTTCTCGCGTTTGTGTTAGGTTAAGGGTTGTCGTACAGAAGAAGTACCGTAGAGTGCTGTACTCGTAATGGTAGATTGGGGCTGGTTCAGCGGCTGGCTGGGCTGGGCTGGGTTGGCTGGAGTGTTCTGCATGTCGCTTACCCAATTTACCTACTGTGGGCTTGTGCGTTGGGCTTAGAATAATTTTTGTGTGTGTGTGGGGCTGGTGGACTGGTCTGATTCTGCGTGGTGGACTGCATTGCACCGGATTGCACCGAGCGTTTGGAAAGTTCAGCTACGGTACGGTACTTTTTTTCTTTCTTTTCTTTTTTTTTTTTCCCCCTAGGGAGGGAAGGGGATGGAGATGTGGGACCGGTATGGTTCTGGAAGCTCGATCGGACTGAGGGAGTTGGTAATTCTGGTTTCTTACTCTGTTGAACGATACTGTGGTCCACGATTTGGTCTTGCGTGAGTGTGGACTATATTAGACTGTACTGGTCCGGTATGGACTGAACTGCCTTACGGTCTGACTGGACTGGTACGGACTGTTCAATGTGCTCGACTTGCTCCATTGAGAAATCTTACGTACGTTTGGTATACTGGTATGGCTTCGACCATTTAATTCTAAATGTGCTGGGGGTAGAGCTGAGCTTATCCGCCAGCAAGGTGCCAAGGTCCGACCGCCGGTATGATACAAGGAAGAAGAACAAATAAATGGATAACCCAAGCAAATATTTACGTTTCCCTTCCGAAGCCCAATCTATCGTCTTACAGTAACATGGTGTCGTGCATTTTTAGGTTCGGCACTTACTAGATCAACATCTTGCCTTGTCCACTAATTGAAGTTCCGGCAAGGATATCTGACAGGAGAGACACACGCTAGTTAGTGATATGCCTGGGGGGCCGACATCCGAAAGTTTAAGTAAGAAAGAGGGGAAAGAACGCATACTCGCTAGGGAAACCTTCGTCCTTGGCGATTTTCCATGTCATGCCTTGTCCGGGGAGAGGTGGCAAGCCATCGGCCCTGAGAACCTCCGAGACTGCCCTCTCGCCACCCTTCTCGAACGCTAATGGCAAGCCACCTTTCTCTCCCTCCTCCTTGACGACAACAAGTTGCCTCTCACCCTCTTGGCCGACGCCTATGCGCGGGCTGGCTGCAGAGCCCAGCTCAAGCAGCACGGCAACGTCGGATTGCTTGAATGTGCTCAATTGAGGGTAATTGCGTCTCGTGTCACGTTGCCAGTAAGGATTCTGAGCAATGTCTGCCGCGGGAAGCGTCACGGGGTCGGTGTACTCGTGAGCGGGAAATGAACCGGGGCCAGGGTTACGAAATGTAGGGTTCAGTGGAACACCACTTGAACGGTTGGGATCAACTGCGAGGAACCGCCGAATAATCTCCCAGATCCCTCTCGATCCAACTGTGTATTTCTGTGGTGGCGGGTAGACGGGTTAGCGAGTGGTTCAGACGACGGATTTGGGCTGGTGGGGCTGAACGCACCTTGACGACCGGCTGGACAGACATGATTGTTTGGATGCGCTGATGGCGGTGGAAGACGAGTTGTCAGCGCAAAGCAGAAGCTTGGAGGTGGATAAGGTGAGCCTTACAAGGCGGTCCGGTGAGGGCTACGGTAATTGAGAAGGTGTGATGCGGTGGTTGAGGAAAGTGTAGATGGAAGCGCCGATGGCTCGTGCGTGATATCGTGGGGTTGGAAAATCGACAGCCCTTGTTTGCCAAGACAATATTACTCAGCAGAAAATTACAATAAACCCGCGTGGCGCAACCCTTCTAACGGTTCTTAAATCCACCCGGCAAACTCCGCGATCCTTGAAATTACGAATTCTTAATCACTGGCACTGAGGAAAAAAAAAGAGAATCACTAATGTCTTCTTCAGTGATGCCCTCATCGCCCCCGCCGCGTCAAGAAGTGCAGATATCCTCCACTGCGGCATCAGACGCTCGGAATTCCGAGGATTTGGTGACCTACTGTTGTGTTTGTTATCTCCCGGTCTCTTCGACTGGGGGTGATAGAGCTACAGACTCCACTAGGGATAACTCAAACAATTACCCAGCTTTTTGGCTGGCTAGTTGCGGCCACATCGTGTGCTCATCCCACGTTTTTCCGGACGGCGGTATGCTTCCTAATTCCAAGTGAGTGGAGGGAGAAGCAAAAGAGAAAAAAAAAGAAAATAGGAAAAGAGGAGAGGGGATTATGAGCTGATATCAGTCTCCCTTAACCTCTAGTTCCACCAGAAGCTGTGAAAAAAACATACAGCTGCCCTTACTGTAAAAGTGATGGGATATCATTAGCTGGGGTGGGTGTTGGTGAGGTGAGCCGTGTCTCAGATAGGAATCTAGAAAAGGAAGGAGTCAGGATAGGGAGTTTGAGATTTGGATTTTGACTACTCCGATTTATTGTGGCACAGGTCCCCATAGGTCTTCGTGATTATTTCCGTCCCGAGTCGGAGCTTCTAGAGGATGTGGCTGGCGCTATTAAGGTTCTATGACTCCTTATATGCATGCGTAGTGGTTGGATATATATTGATTTGAATCACAGTTCAGGACAAATAATCTTATACGAATAGCCAAGCATTACAAGGCCTTATCTGAAACCCTTAAAACAAAAGTTGAGGACCAGAGAAGGGTTTTGTTAAAAGTCAAGGATGAGCTGATCAAAGGGAAAGAGTTGAAGGGGTCTGTTTCAACGAGACAAGTCTTGCACAATTAACATTGAATTACTTTTATGGTTTATTTTTACTGACTAGTAAGACGGAATGCAATTTTGGAGCGGGAGTTGGCAAATGCCCGCCAAGAGCTCGTAGCATTTCGTGCACGGGTGCCGTCCGCGGGATCCAATGATCTTCCGCAGGTAGCTCAACTAAACCACTCGTCACCGCAGACACTCTCACACGGGTCCTCATCTCGTATACCTGCCGGCGATGGGAGACCTGAAAAAAGAAAAGCATCCGATCAAGGTGACGAAGACCCAAGCATTCGGGCTAGGCACTTCAGAGACGAGTTGAACAAGAGACAGAATATGCCGCCACCGATGCTACCTTCGTTTATACAACGGAAAGAACAAGAGTTTGAGGGTGGCGGCCGGGTTCATATAGCGGATCGTAGGAACGGTGATCTTCAAGGGGGTCAGACAAGCATTGGCGCTAGATCCATTGTTGGCGATACTGAAGACTTTCAACAGTCTTGGGTTGTGCCTCGAAGGGAACAAGAGTACCAAAACCTATCTTATCCTGGTTACCCGAACGCATTTGGAGGGCAACAGGCTCCCCTCTTTGGAGATGAGAGTGAAAACGGAGGCCAACCGTTGCAGCCGGAATCGGTATCTAGCGGTGGGTTCATCCGCCCGGGGGAGGGGCAACAGGTGCGGGATAGCAGGCAGTCAGT
This sequence comes from Tuber aestivum, assembly GCA_900010015.1. Taxonomy (NCBI): domain Eukaryota; kingdom Fungi; phylum Ascomycota; class Pezizomycetes; order Pezizales; family Tuberaceae; genus Tuber; species Tuber aestivum. Next base: position 262,292 of record LN890972.1, on the reverse strand, counting down.
GATGAGGTACATTACCAGTGCGAACAGGCCATTCAAGCCCCATTTTTGTCAGCAAGGCCCGCCCTTAATTAACGACTCTGCTCGAAGCCAAGGGAAGGATTGTTACGGATCATTCCCGAACCACCGATCCCCAGAAGCATCATATCGACGCAGTCCGCCTCTACAAATGCGAGAGAGAGATAATTTTGCTACGCCTATGCCAATTCGTGGAGTTAACCCCTCCCAGCATTTACCCGAACAAGGTGCCAGTCCAGGATATCAATATGGCCAGCCAGGGGGAGCAATCCCCTCAAATGCTATTAGCGGTGCTGGTGGGTTGGGAGGTGCGAATGCAAATGGGAGCTATGGTGATCCGTCTTCCTCAAGGACGTTAGGAAATCAGATACGAAGGCCGGCAAGCGTAGCTGATTTCGCCTACCGTTCACCATCACAGGGTGGGGGCCCTTTTAGCAGAAGATACGAAAGCGTTTCTTCACTGGCGAACAAGTTTGGGAGATCCGGCACGGAAACCCCAGGTTGGCGCTCCTCCACCGCAATCGGTAGTTCTTACACTAGGGACACCAGTGTAGGAGTACAATTTGGGGGCAATAGCAATGTAGGAATAGGAGCAGTAGCAGGTAGGATGCCGGCGAGGACGGGTATGGGAGCACAAGGAGGAGCGAGTTCGTTTGGGGCTCAGCATCACCAGCAGAGAGGGAGATTAGGTGATCTCTTCTTAGGCGACAGCATCGGAGACAGGGATGGCGAGAGGCCAGGGCTGAGGAGAAGTGTCAGGAGAAACTGAATTTACTGATTATTATATCATACTTGTATGATATGATATTACTCTCCACAACTTTTGCGACCAAAAACAAAAGAGGTTAGCTCAGATTCCTGTTTTTGCAGGATAAAAATAAAATAAAAATGAGTAATTCTCAAAGAATCCGATTTCGCGCTTTATAGTATGATATATCCCGGTCCTCATTTATTTATTCCGCTTCAGGATCCCCCCCCTCTCTTCTTTGCAAACAAGACTGCGAGTACTTTCCAGTATTACAATTCAAGTAGGGGATTGAGTAGAAATGACCTTTTCCCAGTCTCCCCCAGTAAGACCCAACCTTTACGCCCGCTGAGGAAGCATCATATGGTGCTATTCTATGCTGTATGATACAACATTCCCGTGCTATGCATCTCTGGCCCCACCCTAACCTAGATGAAAGCCCTAAAAACTTAAACGCCCGAAAAGCTTGGCCCGGGAGGGCCATCAGTAGCTCTGCCCCTCTTCCTCCCTTTCCTTCCCCTCTCTGTATCTACCCATCTAGCGATATTCTAATTAGGTGGCCGCGCCGCGGCCAATATTCCACATCACCACCAACAGGTGCTTAAGGCAGTATGAGTCGGGGGATAACGCTTTCTTGGGGTAACCTACGGAGCGTTTCGTCCATTCATTTCTTCTTCCAGCCGGCGTTTCAGAAATTCCGGAACGTGTGTAGTTACCACTCGCTCGTTCGCGCGCTCACTGAATTGCTGGCTGACTGCGCAATCTCGTTCAAGTCGTTGGTTCGGACTGGCAAGTGCAGGTTTTTCCCTTCCTTTCCTTTTCCTTTTCCTTTTCCTTTTTCTTTTCTTTCAATACCGGTTGGTTACCGTCGTGGCCCTGGATTTGAGTACTGGCACCCGGATTCGCGCGAACCGGTCTCCCGTGGGTTGATCCCGTCCGATTTTGCGCAGACTGGCCTGCGGGTCACTCCGTTTCCGCTGGGGAGTTTATCGCTGCTGCCTAGGTTTGTGCCTACCACCCCTTACCGTACCGGTTCGTATGGTACTACACCGGCGCGATTGGGGATGGTGGATGCAAGGGAAGTCTCTGGAGTCGTGGGGCATCCCATGCCACCACGGTTGGATGTCTTGAGTCGCGCTGTGGTTATCCTACTTTTTTTTTTTTCCCTGCTGGCTTGCGAGTGACTTTCCATGATTTAGTCATTAAAACAGGGGGTTGGGAGGGGAACTGTGAGTATTGGTAAGTTTTTCCCGGGGGGATTTATTTGCATGTGCCTGGTTCTCCACATGTGCCGGAGATTTGTTTGTTGTGCGCGTGGAATGGAATAGTGAGGGAATTGCATATTCGACCAAATAAGTGCGAGCACTGAGAGGCGGCGGCAGTGAAGTTAAAGTTACGATTGGGGAGGGGCGGTGTAGTGTAGATCTTCCGCCCCGTTCACTGTGGTTATTTGTCAACGACCGGAGGATAACTCACAGTCTGCGGTACCGATCACCGGTCCGGTGGGCTTCTAGAATATTTCCTGCTACAATACCTTTGCGATAATGCGGGTCTCTTTAAGAGCTCGCATGTGAATACTTACCGCTGAATTCTCGACAGCTTCCAATTTCGTACCCCTTGCCACGGCCTGGGCCATGACGGAGGAAGCCCGGCCGAGCCTGAGGCTAGTTTGTATGATACTCGGTAGGGGTTGTGGATTAGGTTTGGGAGGGGTTTACAAGCCATACAATAAACTGCATCTCTGGACATATCCCGAAACATGGCAAAATCAGAAATAAGTATATCTGGGGTAACTTTTATGCGCTCTGGGCCCCCCATCTTGCCGAAATCGTCAACCAACCAACACGTTGGCGTCAAGGAACCGTTTGAGAGTACAGATAAATCGGTAACACATGCTACCCTTTTTCTTTTTTACTTTTTCGAACTCACCCCGTTCGTTATGCATTCTTACAAATTACAATAACCGTCCTTTTGTGTCACTTCCCTACAGGTATGGAATACTCCAGCAAGGGGTATCCCACTCCACCCAAAGATAAACTCGGGGCGCCATTAGTTTCCTCTCCTCGTCGGGCTTCGGGAGTTCCCCCCAGCCCGAGCCGACCACTCGAGCATCGACTTGGTGGGTGGAGATCGGATGAGAGATTGGCGGTCCTAACAACCCCTCGTCCTTATCACTTACTGCCCCTCCAGCCAGCCAGCCAGCCATCCTCGATTCTTCCTTCCTTCCTTCCTTCCGCTTCATCTTCCCCTGAATAACCGCCTCCACTCGCCCCCACTCCACTTCTCCTTTCCTTTTTTTTATTCCAACCTCTGCATCCACAGGAATACTGTAGTTGAAACTAGGAGATTAATAACGGGGAATCGCGTTTGGTGGCTATGAAATCCTCATGCTGGGGCATCCGCGACATCCTCGAGTGGCTCCGTGAACCCTGCCCAGAGGTGGTGGGTCGGTGTATGCATGCCCTCCGAGTGACCGCTAGTCCACCCCGTCTCAGATAGAACCCCTCCAGCATGTCCCGGAGATGCAGAGCCCTATCGCAGGGCCATGGTTGACAGTTATATGCATGGCTCGGACTGCTTAGTCACATAATCGACGTCGATCAGTCATGACATTGATCATCGGGCCGGCAATGTACTTTTCGGCATTTAGGTCTTGGACCGCAGCTACAGCCAACTATTATATATAGTATGGCGCCCAAGGCTAACAAACAAGTCTAGGAACCGACAAGTGCAGTATGGTATGTTACAAGTATATCATAGTCGGGTTTCCGGTAGGGATGTTAGCGACCAGGTGAACAAGAGTTTTTTGGGGGTCAAAGCGTTCAATATCCTCAGAGTTTTTGATATATCACGGAAAGAGTATTTTTACAAGGTGATTCGGTAAGAATTATGCCATTCTGGGTTATGATAGATTTTTTTTTAAACTCCCCCCTCCCCTGCCTGCCCCACTATTTACTGCACGAGTGCAGTACTCTACCCCCTCCCCAGATCCGAGAATGTCTCGGCATGCACACCGAGGTGATATATGTGCGCTCCAATGGCGGTGGATGCCTCGCGGTGCCCTATAATACTATATATATAGTCGCGCTGCCGACGGGAGGAGGAAGAGGAGAGACGGTGGATATCATAAAATGAGATGGATAGATGGATAGAACTGAATATTTCCTGTTATAACATCAATGTTGGCGGCTTCGCTGGCCGCGATTTTGCTGCTAGGGCTATGGGTATCGTGCTACCCGCCAATAGTAATACTCTATCATACTTACCTTGTGGAATCCCCAGTTTTTTTTCTTCATTTTTTCTTTTCTTCCTCCTCTTCCCCGCAGAAGAAGGAAGGGTAGAAAAAAGAATGTGAATTCTTGTGATATACGAATAGTACAGACAGACCTCTGAACTACCCCGTCCAAAAAGTATGATGAATTCACGCACACGAGGAGTCGGTGGGGGCAGGGAGAGATGAGTAGTAAGATCACGAGTTCGATCGTATCACTTCCAGCGCCAGTCGCCAGAGAATACCTTCATTCCACGACCTTCAATGCTCACCACCGAGCCAATCCTCCTTCCAAGCTATCATACCCTCCCTCCCTCCCTCCGTCCATACACAACATACTGACTAATTATGATACAACGGGAGCATTTACCCTCCTCACGCAGAGCCTGCTCCTGAACATGACAATCGCTTGGGTATGATACCTGTAGTAAATGGGTTCTACATCCCATCAACCACAGACGCAGAAATCACCCCGCCGGTAAAAAAATAAAATAAGGAAAACCAGTGAAACTCTAAAGTCCACGAGTATGAAGAAAAGGGGAAAAGAGAAGAAAAAAAAGAAAAAAAAAAGAAAAAAAAAACAAGTCCTGCTTGTTAAACATCTCGGATTAGGTTCTCGGAGGAGGACTGGTTTCACAAGGGCTCACTCGGGACTTCGAGAATATGATAATACTGTATCATACCCCTCCTCGCACAATAAAGTTCCGGAAAAAAAAATAAAAAAAATAGTTAACGGGCCCTGCCCCGTCGCCTTCGAGATCGTCGCATGTGCCGTTCAGGGAATAGTTGCATAATCTTGCGAAGAGTGATAATACAAGTACACAAGTTACATACGCTATCCGCAGAGCAGTTAGGGGGGGTATCACATTTGGGGCATCATAATATTGTAAATTACTAGCCTCAGAATGCATCCCATCCCATCCAGCAAACGGAACCAAACAGAACAGAGCGAAACGAATAATAGTGATCCGTGGGTGGACTGCACCCCCTCCCTCAAGGCGGGCGCCTTTGGGAGGGGAGGAAAAGATTCATCTGGCTCACGTGTGGCTCCTATGATACGCTGGGTGCGATCGAATCAGCACGCGTTGGCTATACTGTGGTGCGCTTCATCCGCTGAGATCAATGTGGTCGGTTTATCTCTTGGATTCCGCTCCAGAATTCACTGTGCAATCCCCCACCGCTTCGGGGAATGGAGGGTATGCCGAGCTTGGAGGGGCCATGCCGATCGGTAGGTGGATGGGTGGATACTCTCAGCTGGTGATCGGAAGCCATATTGGGGGACTAATAGGTCGAGTGAGAGATTGTGATTAATGGGATTTTTAAGGGAATTCGGCAGAGCGCGAGATGCCTGGGGACCTGGAGACTC
>LN890972.1:238089-256722 GCA_900010015.1 Tuber aestivum | reverse complement strand
TGGGGAATGGGGAGGTGTCTATCGTGGGATTGAACGCGTTTTGCGGTTCGACAAGTGCAAAGTCATCTCTGCTGGGCGATATTGCCGGACGGTTTTGGGTAAAAACATGATATTATTCACCACCTAGCCTGCGGTTTTACTGTCTAGGAAACCTCTATACAGAAAGAACGGAGAAAAGAAAAGAATATATGTACTAAATATACACCTCCCCATCCCATCTCCAATTTTCTCCCTTTCAAAAAAACCCCGCCTACCTCATCATGATCTCCCCTTGCACCGCATCATCATCCAACCCAATAGCGTCCATAACATTCCTCCACCTAACCCCACCCTTCTCCCTCCTCTTCAAATACTTCAAAAGCTTCTGCCTCTTGTGCACTAGTAGTCTCAAATTCCTCTTGTTATGCTTATCCGTGGGACCCTTCAACTCCAAATGCCTCGCCAGGTTCCTGATTTTCACCGTCAAGATGGCAGCCTGAACCTCGCTGCTCCCTGTATCCGGCCCAGCCCTGGGAGTCTTGTTAGACTCGGCTGGATCCGGTGCTCCCGGGTCCCGCGGGAGCGTCTCATCCGTGACGTGCCTGCCGAATAAATCTATACACCTCGCCTTCTGAACCCTCATCTTATCGCTCCTAGAGCCAATACTCAAACTCGTGATTCGCTGGATCGCGGAGACGGAACGGTTGTGCGCTTCCTCATGCGCCCTGATGAGGGCTTCTTCCTTCTGCCTGTCTGAAAAGCCGGCGGACCCGGACTCCGTCAGAGTGTCGGTACACGGTTTCGTGAGACAGCGGGAGCGCTCGAGTCCTTCGGCGAGGTCCTCCGGTGTGAGGTAGTGGTTTAAGTGTGTTCTTTCCGTATGCCCGGCGAGGGGGTCGACGTTGTGTGCGCGTGCCCAGTCCACGGGGGGTAGGGGTGGGGGCTGCGTGTCGAAGGACTCAACGAATTCGGTGTCTGTGCCTAGGACCGGGTCGATGCGGGAGGACAACCGTTCCTTCTTTCGCTCCTTACGCTTCTCTAGGTTTTCTCTGCGGATTTTTTCGGATTTGGCCCATTTTATGAGATCATTGGGCCTTGGGTTAGCTGTTTTTTTGTGTGTTATAGGGGTGGTGGAAAAGCGGAGTTTTGCTATCGTTGGTTTAGAGAAGTAGCATTAGTGGGGGGCGAAAGAGGAATTGAACGAGGTGGGGGGATAGGGTGGGGCGTACGGGTTGAAGATATCCGGAGGGGGGAGATGCAGGACAGTAATCTCGCAGTTGGTAGACGGGGAGGCATAGCGGCGGCGGTGGAGTCGTGTTTGGAGGTGAGTTCGTTGGATGGGTGGGGGTGTTGCTAGACACATTTTCGAGGTTTGGAATTTGGGTTACACGTGATAATAATGCCCTTGTTCAACTTACCCGATACCCTAACCCTGTTCATTTCTGGGGAGGATAGGCTATCCGTGAGGATATCCGGAATCCGAGGTCGATTAACCATAATGCGGCGAATACAACACATAGCTACAAGGCACGCGAGATTGTGAGATATATGTTAAACCCGATCAACGAGTAGCACCAGAACTGCTGCAAGGAAATTAAGAAAGCCTCACGCATAGCGTACACTATGAACCAAGAACAGTTACAGAGCAGAATACTTATCTCAGGAACACAAAAGAGGCCTATCCGTTTTTTATTCAGTCAATTAACAGATAGATTCTATCCTTTCTTGCTCCCTTACCGCGCACCTTCCTAAGAACTCGGTTTCTCGGCATTGGCATCGGCACTCTCCTCCGGCGGCACAAGAACCTTCTCCTTCTCTAGCAAATCTCCGAGTTCTTTGGACTGATACATTGAGACGAGGATATCGCATCCGCCAATAAACTCCTTATTAACGTAGAGCTGGGGTATAGTTGGCCAATTGGAGTATTCCTTGATACCTACTCCATATCCCGCCATCGGAATTAGCCCGAGTCCACCGCATCCACCACTATCGTCGAAATCGTCAAATGGACATGAGGGCAAAAAGAAATACCTTCCCGAATCTCATTGTTTTCCAAAACATTGAAAGCCACAAATTTCTTTGGGTCGACCCCCTGCAAGCCTAGAATCTGAATGGAAGCGCGGGAGAACCCGCACTGCGGGGATTCCGGGGTCCCCTTCATGAAGAGGACTACAGGCTTGGCCGACAAGACGCGCTCAATAGCCTGGCGGGTAGATTCCGAGAGCAATCGAAGTTGTTGTTGTTTGTAAGAGAACTTGGAGGCATTTGTAAAGGCTGGCACGAACGGACGAGTGGCGGTCTAGGGCCTGAGTTACTTTCGCCTCGCTTCCCAGTGCTCCTGTGGCAGCAGGTAACTAGGATGTCTCACCTGGAAAAGTATCCGGGATTTCGGCAGTAGGAATCTCATTTTGAGGGTATTGTTCGAGGGAGCGCAGGCGCTCGGATGTGCGGGATCTGGGCGAAGGTGAGGAAATCGGTGATGTCAATTTTTCGGAGAGGTGGTGTCAGGACCGCCTCGTGCATCGATAACCTAAAGCTGGAACCAAACGCTGGATGTCACGCACCAAATAGCCGCGATCCCCAATCCTCTTGAGCCTCAACAGCCCCTTTGAGGCATCCTTGATTATTAAGTGAAAATTCGGATTAAAAATTTTCCGGTACACTAGCTCCCCAGGGCTTACTACTCTGTCTGATACTGTAACTTACCCCTAAATAGACATTATTTGCATGCTTCTGAAAGCCCATTTTCACCAAAAAGGCACTTGGAGAATGCTAGACGTTGGTACAGTGCTCTAACCCCAGGAGATACCACTACACTTCCTATACAGTACTCTACTATTGCTGTGAAGGTATCGTAAAAACTGGAATAATTGGGAATCAGCCTAGGACGTCAGGGATTTCCCTCCTCGACCTAAGGGGAGAAGCTCCACACCAGAACCTCACCGCCGGTGAAGGCCCCGAGCGGCGCAATTGGGCGTACACTAAAGTCGCACGCATAGCCTCCCTAGAATCCCGACCAGGGGCACTCCAATAATGGCTATTACTCACACAAAAACCTACACCCGCATTGAGGGCATTTCGATGGGATTGAGAAGGATTGGGAGGGAATGTGGTGCTAGGTAGCTGGATTCATGAGCGATTAGGTACTGTGCTCATAGACAGTAATGAAAGCTTGGGAGTCGACCGTAGGGAGAGATTGCGGGAGTTTCGAAGGGAGAGGGGTGAATGGTTGGCTCAATTATGTACCGCACTAAAACCGTTCTGCGCGACACTTCCTTTTTTTCAGAATCCAGAATTTCTACCATAGCATCCCTGAGTAAGTGGCGGCCCGCGGGTAGGCAGTCACTACCACACTGAGGATCCGGTATGGGGTTCACAGTCACAAGGTTCCCCACGGCATGTTCGGCGGTGCTGAGCAGAGCAGTGGCTTCTCTAATGCGATGGACACCCTACAAAACACCCGCGCAAACCTCCAAAATCATCTCACGCCACTTGACCCAGCACGGCTCGATCAACCAGAAATCTACCACGACACATTGCTCTAAGCAAGTTAAAGAGAGAGAAACGAAGGAAAAAATAGCCATTTTAAACAGCGAAAATGCTAAATACCGCACCCAACCCTAACTCCGCAAATGCTGCCATCCCCGTTTTAACAAAGCTCCCGGTAACCGTTTTAACAATCCAGAACACAATTGAAAGTATACACACTATCTTGGGCATTGGTAAGACAAGAAGGAAGAGAGAAAAAAAAGTAGGAAAGTAGGGGGGGTTAGCTGTTTATGGTGTGGTATAATTACCTTGCTTTCCCTAACCCTAAAATTATTATACAGTGAAGCAGATGAGGGGGTATGAATGGACGAAAGGCTGTGGAGGCCGTGTGAAAGAAAGAGGAACCCGAGAAGAGAAAATGCTAAAGAGGGTATTAAGATATGTTCGGGGCAAACTCTAGGTAGGTTTAAGATCTCCCGGAGCCCGAATCCTGTGGTGCGGTACATTCCTCTCAAGTCTTCCGGTTCGAGGATTCTATAAACAATTAATAGCGGCCCCTCAGAGAATACACCGGGGGCAGAAAAATAGTTCAAACTCACAATAACCCCGGACCGAAACCCCAGACAACCATCCTTAACAGAAGGAACCATACTTTCCGGTAACCCCATGAATTCGTCAAAGCTGATTACGCTGGGCACCTCGGTCGAACCATGTTCGGTCTCTGGCTTGTCGATTTTGTCAGCAATGGGGGTGTTCGAAGTACTTGCAGACTCATCATCGTCATCAGGTGGGTTCTCCGCAACTGTCATTGTTAATGGAGGCCGATTTTGAGAGATTAGACGGTGGAGGTGCACTTTCATTAATCTGGCCTGATCAAAAGGTCTGTAAACGGTTTTGCGCCATCCACGCTTGCGAAAGGTACTTGGATCTGGCCCTGGTTGCTCCGTAGTTGTTGGGTAGCCCCAAGGGTCTACCCCACAAAACTTGTTGCCGGAATAAAAGTCCCGCATGGGGCCATAGGTGAAGGTCTTCTTGGCGGTATCAGCTCTGCCGTCTTGCGCGCCGTGTTCTGCTTGGGTGTCTTCCTGAGGGGTGCTCCGGTCAGAGTGCGCCTCTTCCCATCGTACCAGGCGCTTGAGCACTTTTTTCTTGGGCGGCTCCTGTTTTGACGATCCTTGAGTAGGGAGAGATTCAGCGATTACCTCAGGTTCCGGAATCTCGTTTCCAGGAGTGGGCTTTTCGTTGGGCCCATGAATTCCTGTTAAGAAGATCTTCAACTTTTCCTGCAAAGCTGCTTTCTCTTTTTCCGACTCTTGAAGTTTGACCTGCAGCTTGGCAGCCTTTTCCGCCTGATTCTTGGTATAACCCTTTTGATCCTGTAACCGTTTCTCTAATACTCTAAGTTTTCCGGCATGACCCGATTCGCTAGAGGAATCATCAGTGACAAGCACCCTGCTGATACCGCCTCCGGCATATTTAATAGCGGGCCCCTTGCGAGCAGGTTTCTTCAGTTGAAAAACACCTTTCGCCACAGTCATCCTTGTATCGTGTTTCGGAGGCTCCGTTGTCGATAAAGCGCCAGGCAGAGTGGAGCCATTGATAGGCTTACGAGCATCCACCCTGGCGGAAGCTCGAACCAATATAGCACCATTGACTCCGTTCTTCTTCAGGGGCGCCGCTGTCCCCAACTTCTCTGCAGCAGCACTGACCTTTGGTTTTGGAACATCCATGATTTTCCGCGCCTTTTGGTTCCTAATAGCTGTCTCCTCGATTGGTTGGGAGGGCAAACCCCCGTTGGTGACTTTAGGGAATTTCATCTGGTATCTCTCAATCACCCGTTGCTTTGCTGTGCGGAAGACTTCGACTGGTTGCAGATCCTGTGGAGTGCATCCTCTAGATATATCACTTGGAAGGGAATCCGAGCTAGGCGTGGTATTTGAGCGATTATCTAGCAACCCGGTAGCACTCAGTGTCGAAGAGTGTCTGCTACGTAAGTCATTCTTGCGGTTTGTCCGGAGACGCAAACAAGACGGAGCTGGTGAACGGTAAGACGGAATCGTGTCATGACAGGGCTCTCGGGGCATCGTATCTGTTAGATCAGAGCCTCTGCAATGCTCCCTGCGGACACAAGATGAACTTTTATAGACTATGTTAGTGTCTTATTCTAAGCAATGAAGTGTGTTTGGCTTGGGGCATACCATATATTAGCTCTTTTATCATCCAAGATTGCCATATCGGAACCACAACGACGGCACGATACCACGCTATCTACCGAACTGCCTCGTACCTGAGCCATTTGTGGCCTGCGTGCGAGGCGACGGAATTGAGTATGGTGGCGTGAAAGAGTGTCGTTCGCTCCAGGCCATGGCGGAGGGGGGCTGTAATGCGGTGAAGAGATACCAGTTCTGCCGGTGGTGGGGCGTTCGACGGCTCCTTTCCCTCTGCAGGATGAGGAACTTGGCCGAGAGTATGGGGACTCTTCGCTGCTATGAGCATTAGACGGATTATTCCAATTAAACTGTCTCTGTAATCTTTCATGTCGTGAACCTCCAGCCGTTCTGTCTTGAATTTGTTGCTCTGGACTTTCGGATGGCAAGGACTGATAACCATTGGCTGGTTGTCGTGAATTGCGCCCATCACTGTAGCCTTCAAGAGGCTCCAGTGACATTAGGCCACCTGTTAAAACTCGTTCACGTTCCTCTTCGGAATCCGGAACCTCCGAAACTGGAAAAGGCCGTTTCAATCTCCTTCGACGAAGCGCACCACTCTCATCCGCGCCGTCAAGGAAGAGATGCTGATCAGCTGAAGGTTGCGAAAATTCTCCGGGGGTTGGTGAGTTGAGTGTCTGGCGGAGTTTGGAATGTGGAATTGGAGTAACGTCATCTTGGGGGTCCTTGACCGCCGGTGGCGTCCGGTTCCAACCTTCTCCCTGGCAGCCATTAGTGGATACAGATCCGCTGCGTGATCTATTATCGATCACAACTGCAAGTTTCCGACTCCCGGGGAATACGTTCGCAGACCTTGACATGCCATCAGAGTAGTAGGCGAGCTCAGGCACGTCAAATCTTCGCTCTGTCCCTGCATCAAACTCGCCTGGATCGTCATGAGAGTTATGATGGGGTGTCCTCTGGCTACCGATGTCGGTTGGGTAGGCTGGACCGATGCCGTCACCCGCGCGGCGAGCGAAATTGTCCTCTCGGTCCCTCGATGCTGCTGTTGTCACAAGAGAGCCCCACTGTGGGGCTGCCTTACCATTCCCCAACGATTCGCTCACCCTTATACTATGCGAATCCAGGACTCTTCTGACCGAGCGTTGAGATTTGGGGTTTCGGGAATGGTCATTCCTATCTCGCGCAGTACCCTCCTCTTGAAGATCGGCCGGAGAAAAGGTCATCCGGGTGCTGCCTTTAGATAAACTGCTCGATCTACCAGCTGAAGTATCGGACGCGTTGGGGGAAAGCCGGGGTATTTTGCGCGGCCTGGATCTAGTCGGCGAGACCGATTCCCGACGATGCCCGTTACCGGGCTCAGCTGGATGAGCGGCACACCGTTGGCATCTCCAACCCCTCGAATCAGCATTGCTACGCGGAAGGGGAAGCGGTATTAACACGGTAGTTGGGTTTAAATGAAATATCAAAATAGATAGGAACATATACTCACATCACCTCTCTATTCACCGAGACTGTTGAATTACAACATGATATGTGATGATTCCCGAAGCATCTACCACACCTAACGATCAAATCGAGGCGGGGATATGCCGGCTTTTGACACTTGATACAGATTGGCCCCTTACGGGGGCTTATATCTGATCTATTGTTCGAGAATACAGAACGCGGGGATCTACCACTTGATATTGACATAGCTGATGTGGCAGACACCGGCGAAGCATTCCCGTGCCCTTGCACTGCAGAGCTCGTATGAGGTATGCCGGGGATTTCATACGAGTTATCCCCTGGAGATACAAATTCGGATCTTATCTGGTTAAGCTCGGAATTGGTGTACTGTTCGGGATGGTGGTAGATTTCGGGACTGGAATATTCGAACGGGAGAAAAGTCGATGTTTGGCAAGCAACGGATGTTGTGTGTTGAGCCCCAAACTCGCGTAAAGCATCATCCTGGCCCGCGTTCGCGTTTCTGCCGCGTGTTGCCAAGAGTATTAATGTCAAAATTTAATTCTCTCCAGCAGTGAGGAGAAAGTGGTAGGAACAAACCCATTTCTAACATGATCAAAATCCGATATACCGGTGCCATAGGAATAATGTGGATTGCTATAATGACCCGCTGCTGCATAAGGGAAGATCAGTTGATCGTAAGGAAACCCCCCCGGCGCGCGATATATTTCTTGTTCGTAATTATTATCATGCGTTGCCGAATACGGGATTCCCTGACCAGCGGCTGGTTCAGAAACGCTGCCTTCCCTCCCAACGCTCTCCTCCCTATCGCCTCGCAAATGTAGATTTCCAGATCCCTCCCCATGACTAAATCCAGCCCTACGCTCCCGTCTTCTGGACCGATCTGGTGAGGATCTCCCGTAGGGTGAGGTGTGCTGGTTCCTTCGTCGTCTGGGTGATTCTCGTTGGTGGTGTCGGCGTCTGCCCCTCTCGACCGACCTCTGCCGTCCCCCAAACCATTCCTGGTTTCGCGAGTCGTCCATCATACTAGACCTTTCAGTACGAGAACTGCTCCTACCTCTCTTCTTTTTCATCTTAGATGTAGATCTCGGGTGCCGACGGAAGCTACCATTTCGAGAGGGTTTTTCATGACCGTAATCACCTCTATCTCGCTATACAATTTTATCAATATAGACCTACCTCTGCCCTGAAAATAAGAATAACAATACCTCATGCCCATCACGATAGTCCCGGGTACGGTTTCTGCCGCCGGACCACTGATGCTCCTACCTTGCCAATACCGCTTGTCAGCTTAATGCCCAAAGCAAATACTTTATGAAGATGTATAACTGAGATGGGAAAATCCATATTGCAGGGTTTCGTGCTCTGCATCAGGTCTTTTCAGTTTTAATTGGACCTCATCCTGCCAGCCGCTTCTTCCATTGGCTTGCCAGCATCCTGTCCCGCTATGCCCAATAGCGGATCACATCCTACTTCCTACGTGCTCATCCAACCCACCTACTGCCCATCTCCATCGAATTCCGGTTTATACCAGCGCATGAAAACCATACCTTACCCAGCTGCCAGGAAGCATCAAATACCATCAAGTAGGAATCCTAAAAATCACTCATCTGTACACCGCTGCCATTGGCCCCAACCGATACTTCTACCTTCTCTACTCTCCTTTGAAATTCAGATACAACCCCTGCAATACCTTCACATCGCAACACCTTCTGGTCACCCCGGAGCTCCCACAGAGTGGGAGGGCGGATCCCATATTGTCCCCAGACTGACCCCAACTTCCGCTCTCGACACATTCAAGAATGCGGAGCTCTAGGAAGTGGAGCAAACCTAGCTAAACATGAAACCTCTCCCACCTGTAAAAGTGGTCCGGTTAGAGTGAAAGGTTTAGCAACGTTATAAGCATAACAGGGGCTCGTATCTGTCAATCGCAGTCATGCAGAGGAGGCTCAAATGGAGCTCCATTTGCGGTGCGCAATCTATTTTTCTTCATTCACCATTCCTCAATCCCAATGGCTAAGAAAGAGGAGTTTGGTAACGGTAGCATATACTTGATGTTTCTGTAGATGGTAGCCGATGGCGTTGGCCAAGAAAGATAGGTTAACAAGCAAAGGCGAAACCGTAACCCAATAGATCTGAGTGTTTGCCATGCCAAACGGGCATTTCGGAGAGTAAAACATGACCCAAGCCATTGTGGGGTCGCTAGATAAGATGAAGCTACCCATGAGAGCGGCATTGAGACAGTCGGACCTTTTACCAGGAGATCATCATTTGCAGCAAGGGCTCTTGGATTTCGGTGTCCTCTACTGCTCTCGTTTCCCATACCTTTGAGGAGGAGGGCATAGTCCTATCCAAGGTGACAACCCGTCACACAGAAGAGGATAGACAGAGGATAGACAAAGGCAAGGACAAGGACAAAAAGAAAGCAAAATAATGAAAGGTGAGGAAAGCGAGGGGAGATGGGGGGGGAAAGTAGAGAGACAAAGAAACACTTGCCTTGGAGCGAAATTCTTCAGGCGCCGGATGGCTCGGGCCATTCTCAGCAGACCCACTCTTACCTCTCCCTGCCATGCCCTCCCTGTAGGACCACTGCCTTGGAAGGCAATGCAGTGGACCCGTTGGTGCAGGTGGGTAAGTTGGCTTCGAGTACAAAGTCGGTAGAAAAGAGGGGGGCTAAGTGGCCCTAAAGAGAATTCTTGGGTAGAAGTGGGGTTGCGAACCACTGTGGTGTCAATTCCTGAAAGGAAAGACACATTTGTGAGATAGAGAGGGTATGGGGTGGGCTCGAAAGCTTTGGGTCGAAATGATGTGGGGGATAATGACTGCTGTAGATTGTAGATGATACAGATGAATCGAACAGGCGTCTAGCCTTAAAGGAAGAAGGGGAAGAGAGGAGGGAGCTGAGGATGTTATGTTGGTGGATGAGGAGACGCGGCGAGTAGAAAGGGCAAGGGCAACAGGTCCATTTAGGTGACTAAGCGGAAAAAGGGTGAGGGGACACTCATGCTACCAGTGCCATACCCAACACTCACAGCGGTGCCGGCAGGTGGGCGGCCATCCCTAACCATACCCCCAGAAGGCCTCTCATGGGAGGTTGAGAGAGCGAAAGTGCAGACAGGCCCACTTCCTGAGGGCGTGGCTGGTAGGCGTTGTTCACGCACCAACATCCAATCTACGGCTAATCACTCAAAATAAATAGGGGTTCGCCTGTCGCTGCATCCCTTAACTTAAGTCTTGACAACTGCCTGCGCAGGGAGTTTGACACGTCCCTCCTCTCTGCTCAACCACCATTTATGCCCAGGCACCTCCACTGTTGGGAATTTAGCAGGCATCATTTGGCCTCACTATTATTGCATCTCTCAGCCCGAAGGCGAGGGCCGCTGCAAACTATAGTGCTCGAGTGAAGGGGAAAAAAAACAACTTTCCCCGCAGCACCGCATCTACCGACCTCATTGGATACAAATCCCACCGCATGCGACTCGAGTGCCTTGAGCTAAAACAGTGGCCGACCGACAGCGCCTGCGTATCTTCCAACATCCTGAGGGGGAATCTTTTCGCACACTGCCGAACGTCTCGTCTCTTGTTCCCTCTGCCGTTTAGCCCGCTCTCTCTATCGATCCGTTGCTTGGGCGGACTGTGCGGTCCACGCCTGCCCCCCCTCACAGCGGCCCCTGAGCCTTTGGGCAAGGCTGGTCGATACAGTACTAGCTTACGGTAGCTCGTATTCTTTTTCTGCGGATTTTATACCTGCATCTTTTCACCGCACGGCATGGGGTCGATCCCAAACACGTCGGCATTTGAGCTAGGGCTCATGAAAAGGTAGGGTCAAATATTTGTGGTTTCCAGCTTCTGATCTCGCTTGCGGGATTTGTGGTGCATGAAAGCCCAAAAGAAAAAAGAAAAAAACTTATGCCACAGTTTTCTTTTTTCTTTTTTCCTTTCTCCTGTTGAGAATCGAAACTACATCGTCAGTCACTTGGTGCCACATCCAGGCGCTTGGGAATCTCTGCAAATCAGTAGACAGAATAGCAAAGCAAATGTCCCCAAGTATCAGCAGCAGCAGCGAAGCGGTTGAGAGATTGGCGCATGTTTTAAACGGACAGTTGTGGTGCAGAATGTTGGCGACACAGAAGCCCGACCTGTGGTGCACAAAACTGCGCCGATGGAATGGCTGCCGTGTCCACCCCTCCAGGTCGTTGCCATCGAGTCTTAAGGATACGCGGGCAATAGAGGGCACACAGCAGATCGCGCTCGAGTAGATTGTGGGGTGCAGCGGGTCCATCAATATTAGTAAATCTGGGATGGGCGGTGGTATACACCCACTGAATTGCAAGTTGGTGGGTCGCTCATCTATGGTCTGTCTTTCCAACAGTCTAGAGGGTGCAGCATCTAGGAATTATCCCGATGCGAGTCCACCACTCTAGTAACCAGCCTTCAGGCTGAGCCTCCAGGCTGAGCCTCCAAGTCAGTAAGCAGGAGGCTCCTTAGCGTTTCATGCAACTATTGACAGATTCTTTGGCTTGGGTCCCCAGTGCCACTAGCGATATTACTGGCAACCCATGGAGAGCCTACTCTTCCAGGATAGCCTGCGAGGGCAGGTTCAATAAGTGGCATCCGCTCACTTGCTAAGGTAAAACGTGGGTATTTAAGCGCTGATAGTCAACTCAGAATTGCATCTGCGGGCACACCTGAAGCAAAATCTCACACTTCACTTGAGGATATGAAAAGATAATGAATGGTCCCTAGGAGATTATCTCGGACTCAGTAGGGCTAATCGGAGTCAAGCAAGGTAATTGTGGACTGATTGCCAATGCTGTCGTCATATCGGCTCATAGTACACGTTTATACGGTAGTATTTACTGGTCTACTCTGACCGTCTGGAGCAAAGGTGAGGGGGGTACAAGGTACGTCGTGCTCAACTAGACGGAAAATCGACGAACTGGGGTTCCCCACCCAGGGGCCACAGCTCACCACTTATCAACCTTCATCCATCATTGGGCGTCAAGTGTCTAAATACATTCCTACGAAAGTTGAATCTCTCACCGCTTGGATGAGGAAGATTCTGCTACCGATAGTCACAGATATGGGCGGGGTGGTGCTTCTCAGGAGGAACCAAATATCTGCCCAAGTACGGGTTCTGAAACTAGTACTTCTCAGGATTCCGGAGAAACCTTACATTCCTGGCTACTTATCATGAGATCTAGACTTGCTAGTAGTGCCCGTT
The DNA here is from genome assembly GCA_900010015.1 of Tuber aestivum. Lineage (NCBI taxonomy): Eukaryota > Fungi > Ascomycota > Pezizomycetes > Pezizales > Tuberaceae > Tuber > Tuber aestivum. The sequence goes on along the minus strand of LN890972.1, from coordinate 244,395 downwards.
CTACCCGATCCACCGTTGTCCCAGCCGGCATCTTCGTTCAAGCCAACACCCTCCCAAACCCCCAGTGGGGATGTAGACTCCGGTGTGGGCCCAAAAGGCGCAAGCCACTCCTGTATGGAAGAGGTAACTGGGTATAGTACTCGGAATATGTGCGTGCTGAGTCCCCGAATTGAATGCTATCCGAGTAGAGGGCCGACATCCAGACATTACAACCCAGAAACGACAAGATGAATCTAAAGCATCTCTAAGGCAAAATCAACAACTCCAGCAGATCCACAGAAGCTCTGCTGGGAAGATGAGAGTTCTGCAAAAAGGTTATGGGGGAGCTATGGAGATAGCTATGAACGCGGAAGCGGATCTTGAGCACATGATGAAATTATGTCTCCAAGGGCTGGTGGGTAGAGCCTTCTTAGAAAAGGTTGCAGAAGGCCGGTGTAACACGTTCGAGTGATTTCTCTTCTTCCGGGCATTAATTTCGTAATCATTCAACTGGATTGAGGCCGTTGCTGCAGTGTTCAGAGTAGGAATCAATCCTCCTGCCCCTCCGGCCCGGACCTGTCTTCCTTGTTGGTTGTCTGTCGACGGAGACGCAGACCAAGGCGTAATACAAATAGTATAGTTTTCACCAGGGATCCTCGATTGGTTATTGATGTCTCTGTCAACCTCTTTCTTCTTTCCCTAGCCTTGGGAATGGTTATTCGTATGTGATAGACGAGCAAAAACTAGAGCCTTGCGCGGGGGAGGGGGTAGTTATCCCATACCTCAGACGGTTTGCTACTACATACTCCACTCTCCCGGTCCATATTTGGTTTCAGACCAGCACACAAGAATAGCTAGACCCGGTCGATAGGCTATTGGTTGGTTGGAGGCTTGGAAGGATGAACCTAGATATAACCGGTTCTTGGCAGGATGACGCCGAACGTTGGAGGAAGAGACCGATGGTGAACTTCTCCTGATCTTCGGAAATATTTTGATACTAAGGTTTGTTGAATCAATGTCAATATGTCTCTCGCTCTCTCGGGGTCGGAGGGGGGGGAGGATTACTTCTTATCTCATTCATTGAGCCCACTTTCACAGCGGTCATACGGGGAAAACCTCCAATTATTGTTATCGCTACCAATCATACGGTGCCTTATTCCTGTAAACGGCCGCTGCTTCCACCCCAGCCAACCAGCTCCCCGCGACAGTCACTTAATTACCGGCTAACTATGATACTATACTGGAAATAAAATCTACCCCCCTAATCCATTAACCCGCAACAAATCCTCAACCACCTCCTCCAAAACCTCGGGCTTGGCCAACCCCATCCTCCATCCCATAACTTTCTCACTCCAGTACCCCGGTCGCGCGGGCAAGTCCTTCGAGAACCCCACATCGGCATACCAAGCCCCCGCCAACCCGCCATAAACTGCAGCAACAGTATCCGCATCATCGCCCATGTTAACCAGCAAAATCGCTCCGTCCTCGAACGTCGTGGTGGCAAAGAAAGCCCACAGGGCGGCCTCAAGCGTATGTAGCACATACCCGGACGAGGAGATCTCCTCGCGGGGTTTATCCACAAACTCCCCGTCGGCAAGGGTGTCCCGCAACTTGACGTTCACGTATGAAAACTCCCTAACGATGCGGAGCAAGTGCGCCTTGCTCTTCCCCCAATCCCGCGCTCCCGCCCATTGCAGTATCTTGCACACGAGAAGGGTGTACAAAGCGCACGCCTCCTGGCACATTTCGTGCGGGTGGGTGGGCATGCTACTCTCCCGCGCGAGCCGCATCGCAACATTCTCGTCGCGGAAGTAGGTGAGGCCGATCGGCAAGACGCGCATCAGGGAGCCATTCCCGCACTTACTCTCCACCGCGAAGTCCCGCGCGATGACGCCCAGCGCTTCCTCCGGCTGCCGTTCCCAGATGGATAAAGCGGAGCGGGTAGCGACGCCGATGTCGAAGCAGTACCCGACTGCGGAGAGATATCCTGTTTTGAACCACGAGACATACCACCCTGCCTGATCCTCCAGGGAGAATGAGGGAGGTGTGGTCCTGGTCAGACTTTTCGCTAGGCAGAGGGCCATGCTCGTGTCGTCTGTCCAGGCCCCAGCTTCCAGGCCGGCGTGCAGGTTCGGTTGCAGCGTGTCGATGTGCGGGAATGTCCCGCGCGCAAGGAACTCGGCTGGCGCACCGAGGGCGTCGCACATTGCTAGGCTAAAGAGGGATGTGCGGATCTTGGTGGCGAGGGTGGAGGTGGGGAGGGTTTGGGATTCCATGGTGTTGTCGGTGGTGCTTTGTGATTTGGGTGAGCGACGACTGCGGTGAGTGAAGGGGAGAGAGGGGTAGGGGTTCTCCTACCAGTATACCTCTCTAGGATAAGTACTCGTACAGTATAGGCAGTAGATGTGTTCTCTCGTAGAGAACGTCACCCTCTTTGCTCCGGTATTTGCGAGCTTTAGTCCACGACCGGCTGAGCTCTACGAGTACCGGTAGCTTTGTGGCAAATTTACACTAAGATAATCGTGCCAAGCTTCCCATCACCTCTAAAGTCTCTAAGCGACCTTGGAAGATTGGCAGTACTTGTACTCAAGACGTTAGCGAAAATAACAGCTTAATGAAAACAGCCTTTAAGTGCTAAGCATTATCACTAGTATCTGCTCTTTCTCTTCAATAACAGACCCAACCATATTCCCAAATCAATACCCAAAAAGCAAAAGATAAATTCAAGAATTTAAAAGCTAAATAGAAAACTTGAGCCCAAGGGCACTATGATGGGTGTCACCTGTAGGTTTGAGGTACTACATCAGCAAAAAATAGGCTTCGTTACGGGGCCCCGTCTCCGTGGAACAAGGACAAAATAACCTAGGTTATTCTAATTAACCTAGTGAAAAGATCATCCAAATGGGACCAAAACTGAAGGAGCTAGAGTGATTTGAAGTTGGTAAACTTTAAAGAGCTCTGTCTCACTCAGTTCTTGTCCGATTTGGATGATTTTTGGCTTAACTTATAGCTAATAACCTGCTCTTGGTATTCCACTTGCCACAAATGGGGTCGTAATGAACACTAAGCAAAAGTAAATGCTTGCATCCTGTGCATCAGATATACAAAATAGACAGGATGCAAACCAGGATGTAGGATGTAATAGTCTTTGGTGCCAGAACTCAGGATACAACTAAGGTCCTGTTTGGTATGGCAGAAAGACAGTGTATTTGTTAGTTTTTCTTGGTTTTTTCTGCTGTATTAAACTAAAATAATCCAAGAGTGTTTGATAGGTATAAAAATCCTATAGTATTTCAATCCTCTGTATTTCTATTCAGAATATTTTTTATGGGTATATTGCATGTAAGTTTTCAAGGAGATAAGATCAGCCCATTTGCTTAATACAAGATTATACTTATATAGAAATTCAGTTATAGTATAATAGGAGTTTGATTTTGCTATGATTTTCTTGTCAATTGTATTAATAATATAATTTAGACAACTTGAAGAGTATATCCTGTTAATAATAGAGTATGATATCTTGGTAATGGAACTCATATCATAAATAAAACTATATTGCAATACAAGTCACAATACATCTATTCTGAATGAACTAACCTTAAGCACAATCATTGTTATTTTTTAATATGAGTCAACAGGAAAAGGATGAACAATCTGTATTCAAAATAGATGGTCCAAGATTATTGCAGCTGGCTACTGCAACTTATACCTTTATTATCAAAAATATCTCTTTGTGTTCTGTGCGTTCTGTGTATCTGATGTACAGGACGCCTAAACGCAAACTGTTAATTTGGACACGATGTCCGTCGGATGTCACGTCCAGATTTGCCTTCCTCTTACACACTCCATCCTTACTCCACTGGATGTGGGTGCTGATATCCTCTGTGTCCAGAAATTCCATGCTCTTTTCTTTTCCCATTCGGAGATTTCACACTTTCTTCTCCTTGCGTCCTGACTATTCCTATAACCCTTTACTACTTCCTGATATCATCTGATTCTCCCCCATCCCACCTGACTTTGCCCACCCCCTGCATCAGTAAAAATAAAGGCTTGTGTCTTGTGTGTCCTGTGTGTCTGATACATAGGATGCACAGGATGCAAACCATTAATCAGGACACAAGATGGCAGGTACTGAATCTTAGGACCCAACGGTCCTTGGTGCCAGAACTCAGGATGCAGCCAGAACACAAGCAAGCCTTGGTGCCAGAACTTAGGATGTAGCCGGAACGCAAGCGAGCCTTGGTGCCAGAACTCAGAACGCTGTCACAAACTGTGACTAAGCAAGGCAGATTTCACATAGCTCGGACTTCCGAGTTATAGGTATGTTGGAATTTCACATGACACACACTAGTGCGCCATAGGCTATTATGTTTACCTGTTCGTGACTCACAGTTGTGAGTCATACGATGTTATGATTTTCGCACATGACTCATACTTATAAGTCATGGGTTTCACTCAGGTGACGCGAGTTGCGCACCTGATTAAGTTATTATGTTTTGATTGGTTTAGGCATGTTGCGCAGTGACTCATAGGAGCATCAGCAAAAATTCATTCTGCGTCAGATTCGCGCGTCTCACATCCCGACGCAGTGCGCTCGTCCCCTGCGTCTCCTGCATCCCCTGCGTCCCGTGGGTCCACTACTCCGGCGCAACGCCCCCCTGCGTCATCTGTGTCCCCCTTTTTACCCTGTCAATTCCCTCCATCTCCAAGGAGGCGCCGTCCACCCATACGTCCGGACCGCGTCCTGTTTCTGATCCAATCTTGTCGTCGTCCTGACGCCGCGACCCGAGGTCAACTGCGAGATCAAGCTTTCTCCGCATCCTGATGCTCTGTTCTCGCTCCTTTCCTGATTGCTAGTTTCCAGCCGCCGTTACTGCAATCCGTTAACTACCAATTTGATTCCCGGGCCCGGCATTCTTCATCTCTGACGGCCACCTCTCGGTTCTCGTTTCCTCCATGTTTACCCCTGGTCAGCACGTCTGAGTCTACGGCATTGTCACGGCCACCCGGCGTGCTGGGCGCGGGGGAACATTGGACTTTTGGTTGCATATATCGGCTGTGGTTTCGTTGGTTGCATTGTAGGATTTCCTTTGTATTATGGTTGGGATAGGTTGACGCGCGACGGAACCTGGCGGAACATGACGGAAAGATCGCGGCTGCACGCGACGCCAAGGACTTTCTTTTGTATTAGTGATCATGGAGGATTTCCTATCTATATAAGGGGGTGTGCCCCCTTATACTTTATGTTCTTTACGCAATCTGGTAATCTCCTTCGGACACCCTTTCTTACGTGCCAGGGATATTCCTTTACCTCTTTGAAGCTTTTCGGCTCGGTTATTTATTTTGCACTTTGTTTGTTTGTTTTGTTTCACCACACTTGAAGCATTTACTCCCTCCTCCCCTCGCTTAGGGTCGAGTTGGTGTGCGCTACCTAGCCTCGAAGGCACTTTGGGCGAGATATCCGAGGTTTAAGCCCGGTAATCCCAGGTGCAGTCGGGCGGGCAGACATGTCGTCTCCCTCCCATTCTCCTCAGGCTTCGGCCTTGTCGTTTGAAGTTTCCTCGTCCATGCTTACGGATGCGGAGCCTTCCTCCTTCTCCTTGGGTACGCCCTCAGTTATCGTCGACGTCCCGGCACCAGCACATGAGGCTGTGAAACACCGCCGCGCCCTCGTCGAAATTAAGACACGGTCTTACCGTGCACCTGGAGGGGACTATGCGTTCCTCTCCTTTGCTCATAGTTACGGTTGCGTCAACGCTATGAATAAGGCGTTTGATGATAGTGTGAGGGCTGTGGTTGTTAATGCCAAGCTTGTCACGATGAAAGAGGTGGAATGTTTGGTTGGTGGTTACCTGGTAGGGAAGGGTTGTTTGGCTGAGTGTGGCCTGGACCTTGCCTCGACTACCGGTTTCTTTGATCGGCACAACCCCGACGGGGGCTCGGAGTTTGATCCGTCCCCAACTCCCCTGGCTCCCGGTGATTCACAGGTGGTGATCCCGGAGTCCTCCGTCTCCGCCCACCCTGGGACTCCTACTCCCGATACGAGGGAAGCATCCAGCTGGGCCTCTACGCCCCGGAGGCAGATCCTGTCTCAACTGATGGTGGAAACGATGATGCCGGAGACATTGGCACCACTGGCTCGTAGGAGTCACTCCACCCCGTCCCTGTTGGCCTCCATGTCATCTGGCCATAGGGGAATATACGAATGAGGGACGTTTGACCTTAGCGCTAGGTCGGACTCCGACTATGAACCAACGCCGCCCCCATTTGTGGAACGAAAACGGCGTGAACGATCCCCCTCGCCTGACCCCACCCTGGTATCTATTT
>LN890972.1:204531-222565 GCA_900010015.1 Tuber aestivum | reverse complement strand
CCGTCCCCAAAGTCCCTCCCGTCGCTGCCCCCAAAGTCCCTCCTTGCAGGCTGGCTCTGAGCCTTCTGGGCCTTCGGAGGAAGAGAAGCTTTAGTCGATGCAAGATCTCCTAAAAAACAAGCCATGGATGGCTGAGTTCCTACAGGATCCGAGACTTGTGTCTAGCACCCACGCATCCGGAGCTGACAAGGCTGGCCCCCCGCGGATTGAACAAGGCCATTGGTATGACGGCGCTTCCGACACCCCGACCATTGGCACTGCTGAGACCGACCAGCCCCGGACCACCAGTGTGGTCGCTACTCTTCCCCTGGATCCTCTGCCCCCCCGGGCGCCTGATACACTCCCGCTCTCTCACTCCTCTCCCTCTGCCCCCCCCTGCGCCACTACTCTTGCCGCTCCGGCGAGCCCCCCCCATGCCCCAAATATCGCCTCGGCTCCCAGCTCCCGAACTGTGACGAAGCCTAAAGGACGGAAGAAAGGAGGAAAGGCAAAGAAGTCAAAAGGAAAGAGTAAGGCAAATACCAATATGGCTAGCCGCGAAGACGTGACTCCAACCCTCCAGGCACCCCGGCGCGGAGCACGTCGGCTTGCCACCGACTAATATGCATCTCGTCACTTACATTTTTTTTCTTTTGTTTTTTAGACTAGCTCTTTCCTTCGTCTCCGAAGTTTCTTTTTCCCGCCTTAATGCATTTCGGTGTTTCCTTTGCCTCTGGACTTTCATTTTTTCCTGTTTTTATCTCTTAATGTTTTCTCTGTCTCTGGCGTCCTTTTTAACCCATCACAAGGTTTTCTTCGTCCCCGGCTTATTTTTTGACGCATCATGATGTTTTTTTCGTCTCAAAGGGGGTTTTTTTTTCTGTTTTCATCTCTCGATGTATTCTTTGTCTCTAGGGCCTTTTTCTTGAACCCATTACGGGGTTTTCTTCGTCACCGGTCAATTCTTTTGACGCAGCCGAGAGTTTTCTTCTTCTTACGGCTCCCCCTTTTTTTGTTATCTACTAGTGTCTTCCCCATTCCTGCCGTCTACCTTGCATTTCTTTTGTTCGGGGGGTTTTTTCCACTCTGAGCACTACTACCCGGGCAGCTGTTGCTTGGGCCTTTTGTATTGTTAGACTTGTCTACCCCGGTCCGGCGTCTCGTATTTTTAGTCCCCCTTGCCTTAGCATCGTGAACCACATTCTTAGCCACTGTACTCGAGTACGCTAGCATAAAGTTTGTCTACATTTGGTCTATCTCGTATTCTCCGTCAGTATCAGGCCCGGCGCCGACAGGGCATCTCCAGTGCTCGGACGCAAGGAATGCCTGGCGCAAAGACGCTTCTCTATTGTTTAGCTGCCGCGATTCCACATTCGGACATGAACGTAGATTCATCTAATCCCATTAGGCATAGTTAGTGCTGTAGGGAAATTGTATCGCTAAACTATACTATAACTGGCTACGCGAGGCTTCGCTTGCTCCGTGATTGGCGCATTTATTTCCTCAGTTCTTTATCCGACTACGGTACTCACGTCCTATGAAGCTCAATGACTGTGAGTTTCGATCATGAACGAATGACCCAACAATCACAAAACGACATTTTGTAGTCAAGTTTTGAACTGAATACCGAGTGATAGTCCATGATTGCACCAGCTACCCTTTGCCAGTGGTCCAAGCGTATAAAAACTAGCGTGACCTACTACATATACAAAGTCTACACAAACACCACGCCTTTTCCAACCTCACGACGCGATCCTCCCGCATCTCTAACCATCCCCAATACCCAATCTATCTCTCAACATGCCTAAGGAACCAGCCCATGCACGGAGTTCGCAAACCCACAGAACAGGCGGTCCTGTTCGACGTACTCAGGACGTTGGACCGACCCCTACGGCATCTGGAAAATCGAGGCCAAGAGAGGGCACAAACAACTCTCATAGCTCCCCAAGTACTCTAGCTAATGACCAGACGTCACGTCGGCGTCTGCCCCCCCCACCAATTACACACCAACTGACAAGACCACCTAAACGAGTACGTAGGAGTACCAGACCGACCGCGCCATATATAGAACCTGAAATAGAACGTGACGGGCAAGCCAATTTTGAAACAGTACCTCTGTCCGACGATAGCAGTGAAGAGTGCCAAATCTCACAGGGATCGGCGGAAGCTGAATCCGCGACCAACCTCGATCCAGAAGACAGTGATATCGCAGACCTGCCTCTCTCCGGCGGCCATCGTCTATCACAAGTCGGGAATAGTCGCCATGGGGATGGTCCTCGAACTGTTCGTATATCGGCGACCCCGCGATCACCGGAGACAGAAAATGCCCCGAGGATTCCAGCTGTGCCGCCGCGGATAGTTCGTGGGGCTGAATACAGTCCACCAGTCTTTCCGTCATCAAGTTTAGCTCAGATATCGTCTCCAGCAGGCCAGGGGAGTGTACATTCTTCTGTTATCAGAGGTTCTAGTCCGACTGGTCATCTAGACACAAGACCGCACAACAATGGCTGGTCCGTAGTCAGCACATGTCAGAATACACTCGTGGGACCTGAGCTTGCCGTGGTAGTTCTGGCAAAGTCTCTGATCCTCAATTACACTCTGTTTGTTAACCCAATCCCGAATCCAGCTGCTTTGACGGCCAAGATACACAGCGTCGGGGATGAGGTGGTGAGTAAGACGCCAGGTGTGGGGTGTATGGAACCATCGGAGGAGATCGTGGGCCTAGTAAGTAAAGTCAGCTAGATATGGGGAGAAGCAGGAAATTGTATTGATCCAGTTAGATACGCCAGAAGCAGTCGGGGGTAAGGACACAATTCGCCTACCATGTGAAGCATCACATTGTAGCGTTATATGAACTACCAGAAGATACCCAGGGTACGGCGCGTTGGGTTGATTATCTCCTGGAAAAGGACAGGTTTATGTGCGACCCCAAAGGGTACGAGGTTGGACTCCCGCAGATGATGCTCCCATACAATTACATGTGACTACCACTGACGACGGCCATCGCAAGACAGCGCGTGAAACTACGATTCCTTGCGCCACAGATCCCCGAGGCGATATATGGTAAGTACTTCACAGGGAAGAAAATGCGGGGTATAGTAGACCCGGATTTCCTAGACATGATCAACGGTACCATGGTCTGCTTGACATGCACTATACTCTGTCATACACTTAGGGCGTGGCAAACCGGTACATATACCGAGCCAACTGACTTCAAGTGTGAGTTAGTAGGAGGTGAGTATATGCGAATCATCGAGCGTACATGTGCGACGAATCTGGCTAAACCTCGACCAAGCACTTGAGACCTCATTGCTAGGCAGACAGGGACATGGCGGAAATGTCCCCAGGGAATCCAGAAGAGTATTCTTGAGAGTATTCGTCAAACGATTACCAACAAGATTATGCAAAAATGCGGTGTCCACCAAGACCAACGAGAAGGCTATGACAACAACTGGGACGCGGTCAGTGCTGAATTAGAGAGCCGGAAGTCGAACCTGGAATCGTGACCACCCCCCCCCTGGCGCAGCGACACTGTGACTGATTCACCCATGCTCGTCCCAGTGAGGCCGCGGGGCAGACGAAATGAGTCGCAGGACACTGATGTCACTGCAAGTTTCGGTCAGACGTCCGCTGCCCTGGCGCTGGCATTGCTTGATTCTGATCCAATCGGTGGATCCCTCCAGGACATCACATGTCGACCAACGGAGATTGTTAGCAGCCCTCCTCTGGCCTCACAGCTATCGCTTAATCTTGAGTAGTCACCTGAGGAACACGGAGTAGCGGCCGAAAGGGATCCCACCGGACCGGGCGGCCCATTGTAGTTGCTTATCATGGAGGAGAGGCGGGGGCAGAATTCATGAGGTCGATACTAGGTTATGGGTGAAGGAGGATTGGAGCAAGCACGATCGGAAGAGGTACTGCGTGGAGACACAGTAGGAGCCACTGTGCATGAGGGGACGGGGACGTAGTCGGGATTTCACCGCGACGGCATAATATTGTACATAAAGCGTCAGGGTCAACTAGAGGGAATCCCACCAGATTAGGCAAATAAGTCTGTTAGGTATGGATGAGGAGGAAACATCCACGATGTATTGTGATATGAAATATCGGGTAGCGAGAACCAGGAGCCACGAAGGTCCGGATCATGATTGATTGGTAGCGGGAGAATCTGGCCAAGAAACCAGCGCCAGGGGACGCAAACGGTATGTAAGTTGAAAGATCTAGGTGCAAGGGACATTGGCGCAAAAGTCTCCAGAGCGTACTAGTAGAGATCAAGACCACCAGTTTGGACAGGAGATAATCCAGATCTTTGAGCGCTGGGTCGTCACGTCGAGAGTTAAGAGGAGTCGTTTAAAATATCAGGATTAATGCTGCCAGTGACGGGTAGGATTGGGACATCAAAGGCCAGGGGGTGGGCAAAATCAGATGGGACGGAGCAGAATCAGACGATAGTAGGAAGTAGCAAAGGGTCACAGGGATAGTCAGGACGCAAGGAGAAGAAAGCGGAGAATCTCCTGAGGCAAGGAGAGGGAAGGGTGGAATCTCCGGACGGGAGGAGAAGAGAGCGTGGAATCTCCGGACGCAGGGGACGTCGGCATCCACGTCTGGTGGGGTCAGGACGGGTTGCGCAAGAGGAAGGCAAATCTGGACACGACGTCCGTGGGACGTCACGTCCAGATTAACGGTTTGCGTTTGGGCGTCCCTTGCGTCAGATGCATGGGATGCACGGGACGCAAAGTGAAACTTTTGCTGATGTGGGTTGCCTACTGAAATCATTTCTGATATGGACACAAAGTTTGCAGGAGAATTTTGGGAATCACTGTGCACATTGCTTGGAATCAAAAGAAGGATGTCAACCACCTATCACCCACAAAGTGACGGACAAACTGAAAGAACCAACCAAGTGCTAGAAGATTACCTTCGAAGTTTCATCAACTATGATCAGGATGATTGGTGTTCTCTACTACCATTGGCCAAGCATGCATACAACAACTTGGTAACCCAAGCGCAAGGTTTGATCCCATTCTATGCAAACTATGGTTACCATCCACAGATGGAATGGATGAAAGAAGGAGAAGTACGGAATCCAGGAGCAATCACCTATGCTCATTGGATGAAGAAAATACATCAACAAGCCCACGACACTCTACTACTCACTCGAGAAGTAATGAGCAAATACTACGACCCCAAGGTCAAGCAACAACCAGACTTTAAGGTCCAAGACCAAGTAATGCTCAATATGAAGAATATTCGGACAAAATGACCATCCAAAAAGTTAAGTCCAAAACTCTATGGACCTTTCCGAATACTTGAGAAACGAGGTGACCAAGCCTTTAAGTTGGAAATTTCTGAACGGTAGAAAATATACCCCATATTTCATGTGTTGCTACTCGAGCCCTACCGAACATCGGTTCGACCGGAGAGGGAACTGTAACGACCCTACGTTATAGAGCTATGGCAACCTAAGTCTACGCCCATACATAAGGCCAAGAGGTTATATGGTAGACTAGGCGGGCATGCCTGAGCATGTCCGAGAGATGCCCGATGGTCCGGGTATCTCGAAGAACAGAAGGTACTTAAGATATAGGTGTACCTAAGTAGTGGAAGTAACGTGACCACATCGGTTTCGGCCTAAGGATAGATCGGAAGGCCGGGTGAGTTTACCCTGTCTAGGTAAGTCACGTTACCCTGCCATGGAGACCGGCTTCGTGTCACCATGGACATACTTACCCTACCTTTAGGACACTATTACCCTACCTTCCGTCGGAAACGTTCTAGGAAAGATTCCGTGTAATGTTAGGATTGTTTGTTACGCAATGACGATCGACGAGCACTTGCTTGTATATTGATTGGAAGACTACGGGAGGAGCTAGAGTGCTCCGAACATGCTGTAACTTAGCAGGATTATTCCTAACAGGTACCTGCGGCCCCAGGGTTCGCCCCGGGCGTCATGGGCCAAAATGGGTGGAGTTGCCGTTATGCTAGTTAAATGGAATCTATGAAGATATGTCCATAACACTGTATGCGTCGTCGCCGTCCGTCCGACCGGAATCTGTTCGCAGGATATATAAGGGGGCCAAGGTGAGAAGGTCAGGTACCTTCTCCAAAAAGAACGGAGTAAAACGGACCAAAACTGACGGAGTTAGCGTGAGCTACCCGGAAGGGTCCCCAGAGTAGTCCCGGGTAGTGCCGGAGACATCTGGGAAGGTTTTACGCCAATCAAGCCTACACGTGCTCCTTTGCCGTAGGCTCTTTGTGGGTTGTTGGAAGACTCTAATAGCATGATACTTATCACGCTGAGTGGTGTGCCGAAGGTAAGGGACCATGGGTAGCGCCCACGGGTCCCGCCACCGACACAGCTCTACGTAGGAGCGTCGTAGACCCCGTAAGTTCGCAATCAAGAAAGATAGAACTTAACCGGAGGACACCTGATGTCTACGAGTGCTTGCATAGTTCATAGCACATGGGAAGAGAGTCATTTAGTTAGCTTTCCTAGGAGTCTCGACAGTTAGCCACTGACGAGACACCGATGCGCAGAGGTTTTCACTCCGGCAAGTGTATTGGTAAACACCTCGCAGGAACCAATGTGCATAAGGGAGGTTTCTGCTAGAGTGCTGACACCTTAGGCCCTTCGGGGATGCGGTAATGGTGCCGGCAACCCTTACGGAGAAGGGCATACTCATGTTGGTCGGGGCAACCTGATGGGGGAGTTTTTGGTATAAGTCTGACTACTTGAAGCTTATACGAGAACTCTCCTGCCCCGATAGAATCAACATCCTCTCGAGAGACTTTAATTGAGATAAGCCAGAGCTTAACAATATTAAGTTTTACTGTTTACTTTTATTCTTTACACTTTTGCAAGAGCTGTGTTCGAGAGATTCGAAGTTTGGTGCAGTCGCATCCTTAGGAGCCATCTACCTGAGGGAGCCCCCGTTACAGGAACAGAGGCTGCAGGCACCAGAAGAGATCAATGGCGATCTGGAATGGGAGGTTGAGAAAATTGTTAAGAGCGAGATTCTCTCCTACAATAAAAGAGTCTCTGGATGAAATAAACACATCCGGAAACTCAAATATTTTGTTAAATAGAAGGGGTGTTTGGAGGATAAAAACACCTGGGAGCCGCCGGAGCATCTTTAACATGCCACCAACTTAGTGGAGGAGTTTCATAGGGATAACCCAGAAATGCCACGGTTGAGGTAGGATTATCAGGAAAGGTTTTCCTGAGCCTGGACAAGTAAACGTGCAGAGGTTTTACACTCTACCTGGATAGAGTGCTAGACGAAAATTTCTTTATGACTATAGAATGTACTATATATAGATTGTCATAGAATATAGAAAGACTCCAGGACGAGTCTTGAAGAGGAGGAAGCTAATGTTACAAATAGTAGAGTAATCAGTACAGTACGTGACTAAATGTATAAGGTCATGTGTACGACTCCGGGCCCCGCCTTAGTTATCGTAACGATATCATATTATCACATGAAACAATAAGGCATCTATGCAGCCCGCTCCGCGAAGATACGAGGTATGCGAGCGCGGGGCTTTCGCTGGATAATATAAAAGGAGCTCCGCTCTACAAGATAAGACTTGGTTGAAACGGATTGGTGAGTTAGTTATTGAGCTATGGCCTTCAGAAGTCTTGGTGCTGCTATTCCTGAGAAGTAGCCACACCACCCCTAGCTCACGTCAACTAGTTCATCCGGAAGACTAGTTTACAATTAGTTAAATAACAACTCACTGGACGAGTTAGTTATCTTCATCATGCACTCTAAGCTATGCACATAGGAGAGTTATTGATAAGTCCTTTGACGGAGCTGATTACTTCACATAGAAAGAGAGCAGAGAAGTTAGTTTTCAGGGTCAAACGGAGTTCCCACTTCAAAGACACTGAATTGTTAGTATGGCAGGTACATAGTCAGTAAGGGATTGGATGTAGGCCGCAACCACCCAGACGCGGACTATAAATATCGAGGTACCTCCTTAGCTTTTAAACATCCTCCGTCTCCGCTACACCTCCGGCGATTGAAAACTCAACACCATGATTTCTATCGTGGCTTTCATCGTCTAGCACCACTACTCCCCCCCCATCTCCCTCCATCTAGCCTCGGCTACAGGAGGTGGGCTCGCTTCCCCTCTCCCTTGGGGTCCTAATTTATTTCTTGATTCCCTCGGTTCCATCCCTGGTTGAGGCCTCTCATCTTCGTGATGTGTCCCCTCTTACTACCCCGCCTCGCTTAGGCGTTGGCACGGTCAGCAACCCCCTTTTCCACCTTTAACAGACGGCTGGGCTACAGTTGTAGTAGGAGAGAACAGCTTACAGGCTACGGTCGATCTCTCCATTCTCTTGCTCCCGTAAGAGGCTGCCTAGTCGGACATGAACGCGGTTACCGATAGTTGTCGTTTACGGATTTGGGTCTACCCCTCCTCTACTCTTTGGGGCCTATTTGGCTGGCAGGTAGTGGGATCCCTTCCACTACAGTGACACTATCTCTCCCAGAACAAGGGACTACATGAGAGACGCGGTAAAACACTTGCTTCGCTTAGGGCTCCTCTCCACAGCCGGATCGGCTGGCACCCTACTGCATCCTCCTCTCAAGCTGGCACCTTACTGCCTCAATCGTCGATTGTCCCGGAGGACATACGGTCGCTGGCACGCCTGCCACACACCTCCTCTCCTTACTTCTCGGTCGCCGCCTTCGGGGTGGTTTCCCTTATACCCTTCATGTCCGGGGCTTCGGCTCCCTCCTCCTGACCCTCGCCATATGGCCTAGGGGTTCCTATGATGGATTTGGGTTGTGATCGTTGGCCCTTAGGGGTTCGGTTTGGGTTTCTGTCTTTAGGTGTTTGTTCTTGGGGTTTTGGCGAGTTCTTGGTTCACTGTCGGGTAGCTAGCTTTCTTTCTTGTTGCTTGGCGGTGGAGGTTATTGGTTCGTGGTCTACGGGAAGGATTTCGGGCGGGAGTAGTTTTTTCTACCCCAGAGGGTTTTTTTAGCTCCGTCGTTCGGCCTGGTCCGGGGAGGAATAGGTTTTTTGTCATCATAGCTAGTGCTCCATACGTTTTTTGTACCTTAAACAAATAATCAATGAGTCAAACAAAACAAAACAAAATCCTTAGCTTTTAAAGCATGCTCCGCGCCGTCTACTTTCCTCTCACTTAAAAACATTACTGTATTCGGCCAGGTAAAACTCCAGGGTTTTGCGTGGCAACTATCTCCATACACCTAATTCCTCCTCTCGCTTAGGCTTCAGTCTCTAAGTACACAGCCCCCTCACTATCCCGCACAGCCCCCTTCATCATGGAGGGGTCTGGTCCGGGACCTTCAAGGTCTGGCTCTCAAGCCTCCAACCGCTCTGCGCCCTATGAGTCAAGGACTCCTACTCTTTCCCTTCCCGCTCATCTCTTACTGGTAGGGGAAGAGCTAGCCCGTACTCTCCGTCACATAGGGTGGGCCGCCCCCCCGATTCCACCCCCAACCGACTCCGAGCTTCAAGAACTGTCTGCCGGCGAAGCCATCCTCTTACCACTACTCTGCACTACTCTGCACTAGTACCCTCTCTGGGATCGGCAGCATCATCCAAAGGCTAGAGGCCCTTGAGTAGTCTTCACCGACTGCCCCCAGGGACCCTCCCTCTCTCTCCGCGCTAGAAGCCACTGCCCAGGACCTCTCTCTCAGGGTCACGGTATCAGCTACACGCCCCCCGGCTGCCCCGCTGGGCCCCCCCCTCCTCCTCCTCCCCCAAAACAGACGAAGCACCCACCGCCTCCCCTCCCTCCCCCCTGCTCCCCCTGGAGCAAAGTACCGCCCCCCTCCGCGCTATATCCTAGATATTCCAGTTGTGGATATCGACTCCCCTGTGCAGGTCGACAGAGTATCGTATGGAAACCCACGTACCTTTGCGGCCAGACATCCCCGCTCCTTTGCAGCCTTCCAGTTCGCCCAGGGTGAGTTCCTGGAAGAGTCTACCTTCCGCCCAGGACCCGCCCCCTCCTTCATTATGCTAGTTCCCCCCTCCTCCTCCTACGCCAGCACTGCAGCCCCCTCCGGGAGCCAAGTACAGTAGACTAGCGCCAAGGGCAAGAAGAAGGTGACCACCGCAGCCCAAGTCGCAGCGTCAGGTGGTGCCCCCTCCCGGGTCCGGGAGGCTGCTCCCCTACCAGCTGCCAAACGTCGCTTCTTCACGCCCTGGACCGCCCCGGTCCCCCACCCTGACACAACGGGCCTGGCGGCTACCACCCCCGACATTGTAGCCTCCGTTCTCCGGGAGGCCAACTGTCCCTTCCCGGTTTCCTTCTCAGCCACTGTTAACGCAAGTGGCGTGATTACTCTGCTTGCCACCGATCCCCTCACGCCTGCCACCAGCTACTCCCCCTACTACCAGGCACTTGCCAACAAAATCAACCAGTCCTTCACTGTTGGTGACAACCCCTACTGCCCATTCTGTCCCGCACCCAATAAGATGCAGCTCGTCATCTACGGCCTTCCAGTCGCTTTCCTGCCGCAGGATCAGACTGGCCTCTTTCCCGCACTCGCTGAGTCCATTAAGAACGCTAAAGATGTTGATATCTTTGATGCACGGTACCTCCAACCCGACCCCCTCCTCTGCAAGGCCACCACCTCAGTGGTCATCATCGTTGCACCCTCCGATGTGGCCCACATTGGGTCCAAAATCCTCCTCTACTCCAAGCTCTGCAACGTCCAGAATGTGGTCTCCAAGAACAAGTTCATACAATGTAGGCATTGCTGGAAGTTTGGCCACCCCGGGCCGGCATGCACTGCTATCATTCCTGTCTACACAATCTGTGCATCGAACCACACCAGAGCCAACCACTGCTGCCCCAACCTAATGTGCCCCAAGCTGGGCTTCCTCAAACCCATCATCGGCTGCTGCCCGGCCTCCCCTTCCAAGTGTGCAAACTGCTCTGGTGGCCGCCCAACTACTGACAGGTGTAATGGGGGCTCCCTCAGGTAGATGGTTCCTAAGGATGTGACCGCACCAAACTTCAAATCTCTTGAACACAGCTCTTGCAAAAGTGTAAAGAATAAAAGTAAAACAGTAAAACTTAATATCGTTAAGCTCAGGCTTATCTCAATTAAAGTCTCTTGAGAGGATGTTGATTCTGTCGGGGTAGGAGAGTTCTCGTATAATCTTTAAGTAGTCAGACTTATACCAAAAACTCCCCCATTAGGTTACCTCGACCATCATGAGTATGCCCTTCTCCGTAAGGGTTGCCCCGGCACCATTACCGTGTCCCCAAAAGGCCTAAGGTGTCAGCGCACTCTAGCAGAATTCTCCTATATGCACATCAGTTCCTGCAAGGTGTTTACCAATACACCTGACGGAGTGAAAACCTCTGCGCATCGGTGTCTCGTTAGTGGCTAACTGTCGAGACATCTAGGAAAGCTAACTAAATCACTCTCTTCCTATGTGCTATGACCTATGCAAGCTCCCGTAGACCTCAGCTGTCTCCCAGCTAAGCTCTATCTTTTTTGAATACAAACTTAGAGGGTCTACGGCGCTCCCATGTCGAGCTGTCTCAGTGGTGGGACCCGTGGGCGCTACCCATGGTCTCTTACCCCCGGCACACCAGTCAGCGTGATAAGTATCATGCTATTAGAGTCTTCAAACAACCCACAAAGAGCCTATGGCAAAAGGGGCACGTGTAGGCTTGATTGGCGTAAAAGCTTCCCAGATGTCTCCGGTACTACCCGGGACTACTCTGGGGACCCTTCCGGATAGCTCATGCTAACTCCGTCAGTTTTGGTCCGTTTTACTCCGTTCCTTTTGGAGAAGGTACTTGACCTTCTCACCTTCACCCCCTTATATATCCTGCGAACAGCTTCGCGTCGGACGGACGGCAGCGATGTATACAGTGTTATGGACATGTCTTCATGAACTCCATTTTACTAGTAAGACGGTAACTCCACCCATTTTGGCCCATGACGCCCAGGCAAACCCTGGGGCCGCAGGTACCTGTTAGGAATAATTCTACCAAGTTACAGCTTGTTCGGAGCACTATAGCTCCTCCCGTAGTCTTTCGATCAAAGTGCAACCAAGTGCCCGTCGATCGTCATTGCGTAACAAACAATCCTAACATTTTCCAAAATTCCTCTGAGAACATTTCCGACGGAAGGTAGGGTAATATTGTCCCAAAGGTAGGGTAAGTATGTCCATTGTGACACAAAACTAGTCTCTATAGTAGGGTAACGTGACTCTCCAAGACAGGATAAACTTACCCGGCCTTCTGTCCTTACCTTAGGCTGGAGCGGACATAGTCACTTTACTTCCACTACTTAGGTACACCTATTCCTTAAGTACCTTCTGTTCCTTAGCATATCCAGACCATCAGATATCCCTTGAACATGCGCCCGCATGCCCTCCTAGTCTACCGTGTTACCTCTTGGTATTACGTATGGGTGTAGACTTAGGTTGCCATAGCTCTATAACATAGGGTCGTTACAACAGGTCATGCCCTTCTCGCCCTTCCCAGCCAATGCAGCAGACTTCAGGATCGGAGGCGGAGGACGAAGAGGGGGACGACACTATGGACCAGGACGACTCCCCACTGGGTGATGCTCACACACCCACCCCCCCCCTCCCAGATGCCGACCCTTTGGCCACCCCTCGACCCGTCACTGCCCCAGTGCCCTGCATACCTGTACCTGCCTCCCTGTCTGCTAGTTTCTTCACCTTCCTAGGGGAATCCAGTAGCCCATCTCCGTTCCCCTCAACTTCATTTCATAAGTGATAGTACGACCCATGGATCCAAATTTGGTGGACCGATTTCCACCAACCCCTACTTTCCTGCCTTCTCTTTCCATCGTTCAACATAACTGCTTAGGGAGCTGGAACGTTTTTCTTTTCCTGTTTAACAGCCTTGCTGCGCTGTCCTCTCCTCCCCAGGTAGTGGTCCTCCAAGACCCCCCGGTCTGGCAGGGAAAGCTGCCGTCCTTTTCCATGTATAAATGCTTTTCCCCCCCTATCGCCTCAGGCCACAAGCCTAAGGTAGCCTTCTTTGTATACCAGGAGCTCCTTGGAGCCTACCCTGTTCTTCCCTGTTTCTTTGATCGGCCTGACCTAATGGCACTAGACATCTATTCACCTAGGGGCCTGTTTTCATCGTCTCTCCATGTTTTTCGGATTTACAATTTGTATTCCATTAATTTCGTGTCCTCCCACCTTTAGACAGTGTCACCAGCAGACGCTTTCCCCCTTCATGATTTTCCCACCCTCACCCTTAAGGACTTTAACCTACACTACCCCCTTTCTGACCCTCTGCGCCAGTTTTCAGACCAGGATCTCCTGGTGTCCTCTCCCTACTTTGAAGCGGCCTCCGAGGCTGGCTACAGCCTACTCAACACTCCTGGCATCTACACCAGGTTCCCCTTTGACTTGACCACTAGGCCTGGCGTTCTCAACCTGGCCTTTGCCAACAAGCTTTTGGCTCCCTTCCAACATTCCTGGTCGGCTGATCTCCCTTCTACCGGCTCAGACCAGGTCCTCATTCTCATCAAACTTTCCTCTCCCTTAATGCACAAGGCCCCCCCAAGCCCAGACTCAAACAAGGTGGACTGGCCACCGGTACTCGAGGACCTGCAAGGGGTTGACATTCCACCGCCGCCTCCCCTTCCTACAGCTTCTGCCCTCAGTTCTTAGTTCGATCGCCACCTCGGTACACTCTCAGCCCTCCTCTTGGCCCCTGTGCCACTAAAACGCCCTTCTCTTAGATCTAAGCTGTAGTGGTCCCCCCTTTTGACCTCACTGCGCCGTGCTTTTAATGCCGCTGCCAGAAGGTCCCGCTCCCCCCCTTCACCCACACTCAGTGACGAGGCTCGCGAGGCCCGCTCCCTCTATTTTAAGGCCATCACGAAGGCAAAAGCAGAACACTGGAAGAGCTTCCGGGCCAAGGTTGACTCCCGCTCCGTTTGAACGGCCAGAAGGCTTGCTACTGGAAGAGCTCCTGACTGCTTCCCCTCTTTCCCAGGCCTCTCCTCCCCTGAACAGATCAACTCAGCTCTTCTGAGCTACTTCTTCCCCCACAAGACCTCTACTCCCACCCCATCTATTCTCAGGCCTTTCCGCAATTCACCCCCCCTCTCTCCCGAGGAGGTGCAAAGGGCCCTGTCCAAGTCCTCACACTCTTCAGCCCCAGGCCTGGACCAGATCCCCTATGTAGTCTAGAAGAAAGTCTATGCAGCTAATCCCTCCCTTCTCGTTAACCTTCTCTCACCCTTGCTGTCCTTCGGCTTCCACCCTCCCTCCCTCAAAAAGGCCAATGGAGTTGTCCTCTCCAAGCTGGGAAAACCAGGCTACTCCTCCCCCACCTCCTTTCGCATCATTGTCCTTCTCCAGACTGTTTCGAAAATCCTAGAGAGGATTGTCGCCTCCAGCCTGTCCATAGTTGCCCGCTCATGTGGCCTAATCAACGCCAATCAATGCGGCTCACTCCTCGGGCTCAGCACCTATGATGCCTGCACCACCCTCACCCATGAGATCCGCTGCCTCCAGAGGCCCAGGCTCAAAGCATCATCACTTTTCCTTGACATCAAGGGGGGTTTTGACAACATCAATTCAACACTACTTACCACTTTCATGAAGTCCAGGGGGGTGCCTCCATACATCTGCGCCTGGGTTCAGTCTTTCCTTTCTAACAGATATTGTCGTCTTCTCTTTTAAGAGTCTCCTAATATGTTCTCTCCAGTGCAGGTGGGCACGCCACAAGGGTCTCCTATTTTACTCCTTTTGTTTGTCATCTACGTGTCTCCCCTCCATTTGGATATCCCCAAGAAAATTATGTTTTTCTATGTTGATGATTTCACTGTTACGGTGGCTTCCCCCTCTTATAGGCATAACGTGCAGCGCTTACAACACTACTTTCTGGCATTGAAGAGTAGGGCAGGTGCTATAGGCATGTTCTTCTTGGTGTCCAAGACCGAACTTTCCCACTGGAGGACCTCTAGAGACCATGGGACGCGTTGTTATACCCCTGTCACCCTGGATGGTACTCTCTTCCACCCCGCTGGACTGGTTCGCTGGCTCTGCTATTGGTTTACCCCTAGCCTAGAAATCTCTCCTCACTTCGCAAAACGTTTGGCGCTCGCACAGGTGGCTTTCGCTATCGTAAGACAACTCTCTCCTCCTGGTAAAGGCCTGCCTCCTTATCTCAATAGGAGGCTCACTGTGGGACTCATCCTTCCTATCCTCTCCTATGGGGCCGATCTCTGAGTACCCAATGCCTCTGTACTCCACAAGATGGAGGTCTTCTGGAGCCACGTCCTCCGCTGGGTGACCAACTGTTTCCACTCTACTCCTACCTCGATCCTCCTGTATGAGGCCAGCATCTCCCCTCTGGTAGTTCTCCTTCCCTACAAGTGCTGAATGGCGGCCTTGAGGATGGTGTGCTCCCTGCCCAAGATAAACCCGGCCTCGGCCAAGCTCCCCTTGTCCTTTCCCTCCGCATCAGCAACCAGGGCCCCAGACTCCAACCGGGCCCTGTCTATTGGACTGAAAGGCAACGCATACCTGCTCCTCTGGAAGACCCCCAGGCCCTCTCCTGCCATACGATCCCACCTCCCTATTGATGGCCTAGCTCATTCTCTCGCTCGTGTCGCTGCCAAGGGGACTCTTCCGGGCCTGAACAGGCACCTGGTCCCCAGGACAGTCAACAACCTCTCCTCCTCACAGAAGTACACTCTCCTGAAAGCCACCACCTGGTCCCTCCTCTTCCGGGACTGGGCACTACAGGCCCCCCCTCCTCTATACTACCCCTACCCTCCGCTAGAGGCCCCCCCACCCTTTTATGGGGCTGGACCACTTTCTGGCAGGAACAATACATCAGATGAGAGCTGGAAAGAGCTATCTAGCGGCACACACCCCCTGGAATAAGCCAGACAAACCCACCACATGCTCTGCCTGCGGCCTTAAGCCAGAGACTATGCAACATGCTGTCCTCTCCTGTCCCTCTAAAGCCTCCTCGAGACTAGTCCATATCCCAGGAGTAGACTCTTTGGCCTGTGAGGCTCCCCTATGGGCTGATAAGGACCTCTCATGGGGCCTGGCACGATACATTTCCGATACCAGAACCAACTTTCCCTCCGTGATGGGCCGGGGTCGCGCGTCGCCTGGTACCAACCTTGTTTCCAATTGAAGTAGTGTTTCTTTTTGTTGTCTTTCCTGGCTTTATTTGACTTTCCATGCTTTGTGCTTCCATCGTGTGGGAGGAGGCTTGTCTTTCCTTTTGCAATTAGTCGCCCTGGCGGGCGCAGTGGGTTGTATTACTCACAGGCAGGGATTTTTGGCGGAGAAATATTTCATTACTGTTTGTTGTTTTTGATATTAAGGTTTTGTCTTTGCTATAGCTAGCGCTCCATGCAGGTTCTTGTACCTTAACAAAAAATATATGAGTTAAACAAAAAAAAAAAAAATCCTTAGCTTTTAAAGTCTATCATCAGTGACCGGAGAAGAGATCTTATCAATATATTCGTTCTACTTTACTTCTATCTTTATGAGCCTTCTTGACTATCTCTGAGACAGAAGATTACAGGGCCTAGTGTATACTCGCTTGATCTTAGAGTTACCTACCCCCTAATAGTAGAACAATATCTTGTACATTTTTATTTGATGAAGGATATATTCTTGGAGTTTGGATATCTAAAAGAATACAAGAAAAGCTCAAGGACCAATGGAGAGAGCAGTAATGTCTACAGGAGCGTGTAGATCAATCTCTCACCAAATCCAAGCAGCATCAAATGCTGGAGGAACATCTTGGGGAGGACGACGACTTACGCCTAGAATTGATTTATGCAGAATCTTATTTTAACTTTATTAAGATGCATCTGCTTGGCCATTTTCCAGATCACATATATCAGTTTGGCAATATTCAACTATATTCTATGGAGTTTGGCAAGCTCATACATAAGGAACAAATCAAAGACGGCTGGCGGCATTTGAATAAAAATAATGTGGCACACCAGATCCTACAGAGCTATAGTCGACAGTATACAATACGCATGAGACTCTTAAACCTGGACACGCTTTGACATCAAGGTGCAGATCTGCCTCCAGAGGCCGTTGACCTGTTGAAGGCAGGAGATACTGTATCTGGGTCTGTCACATGCTCCAGGATCCTAAAGGGATAACAACGTGATGTTTCAAATATTGTAGATTTGTATAAGGTGGTTGGAATTTCAACCAACAGTAATTTTGATGAATTGACCCAGTATAGCCATAACAGCCTGCCAATGGAGTGCTCGCTTCCCAAAGATCCTGTATTATTTTGACTACTTCTGACTTAACTGATGATGTAACTTGAAATCCCCATTCCCGTGTTCCAGGAAACCAAAGTTTATAATGTCTACCGGGCATGGAGTACAGGTTCTTGGCTCTTCTACAAGCAACAAAGTCGCAATGATTTGGTTTGGGTGCAGGCAGGAGGGGAGCACATATATGGTGCCCTCAGAGAATGTCTTACTGCTAGACTCAGGATGCTGTTCAAGATCCAGGACTACAGGTACCAGGATAGGATCTACAGAGTTGCAATTGTAGAAATAATAAGTATAATTAATTCCAGGTAGCCATCCAATGCCCATGGTCTTGTCATGGTCGAGCAGAGGACAGAGGTACAATAGTTTACAATAGTGGACATTGGGACCGTGACTATTCTGGGCCAGGTACACCTGGTCCCAGTGGGTGATTGGCAATGGCTAGTGAATAGTAGAATCAATTTGAGAACATTCAATGAGATCTATTGAGATTGCATCTGAGGGAACGAATAGAGGCCCTGTGGTGTATCCTGTATCGCGACACAGAATACACCACAGGTCTAGCAGGGAGCGTCGGAATCCCTACTATTGCGTAGTAACTCTAATAGTAGGTAGAAATAATTGCGTAATAGTAGAGCAAAAGTTAATAATACAAGATTCAAGTTGAATGAGATTGTGCGTAGAACTAAAAAACGTGTACTAGTAAACAAAAAACAGGTTGTGAAGATGTGCAAGGTGGGCCTTGGTCGGGACGCAGGGGACGCAGGGGGACGCAGGGGGACGCAGGGGACGCA
>LN890972.1:156715-199256 GCA_900010015.1 Tuber aestivum | reverse complement strand
AAAAAAAATTGTTTGGTATTGAGTGCCCAAGTGTAGGTTCTAATAAAAACGCGTTCATATGATCTTTGCCACTAGCATCTACCAAGGCCTCACTAGGCATTCTTGAACTTATGAGGATGTAGCTTTAACAGAGGTTAAGAACTATCGAGAAATGACTAGGAGACAACTACAGTTTGTTCCCTGCTGATACCAATAACTCGAAGAGCAATCTTTAAATATACTATGCCAGTGAAAAGATAGATTTCTGGAACTTATAGTATTTTCCTATCTACTATCTGTAGAGGTTTCTTTGATTCATTATATTCAGCCTCATCACTTGAGTCTGGTTTTCCATATCCTAGAGGGTTTTTCTTTAGCAGATTTCAACAAGTAAACTGTAGTTGGAAAATCTTTATTCCTATACTACAAGGAATACATATTCTTTGTATACAGTTCAGTTAGATTAGCTACAAGACTGGATGTATTCACTCCTATGAACTCTCAATAATCAAGTAAAATAATAATAAAAATACAAAAATATTTTATGGTATAAACAAACCCTACTAGTATAATAATAATAGCTAAACTTATACAAACTATATATAAAAAATATAGTTGAACTTAAAGGTCTTCCTAACAGGACAAAGCTAATAAATATAGTAGAAAGGAAAGGAATTCTTTAAAAGACAACTTAAAAGTCTTAGCAGTTACTAAATCTTATTATAAAAAAAGTGGTAGTTAAATTCTAATACTAAAAGTAGTATAGTTGATGCAATCCAAAATGTACACCAGACTGAAGTTTGAGTGTTACATGGCTGAGCAGGCAAAAATGCCAGGATTGGGTTACCCTATGAAAAATGTTACATATGTTAAGAAAATATAATATGATAATAATATTGATTTGATAACTAAGATGGAAAAAGCTAATGGTCTTGGCAATTTCAATATGGCTTTGTGTAACATATCAGAGACTCTCCCATACAAATCATATTATTTCAAATCATTATACCTCCATGTAGGAGTGAGAAATAAATACAAAAAAACCACTACATAATTGTCCTTAACAATTCCTACATAGTAGTGGTTTTTGTAAATTTTTACCACTATCCAGTTATTTATTATAATGGAGTAAAAATAGATAAAATCCTGGTATACATTTTGGATTGCATCAACCATAGAGAAAAATTTCAAAACAAATTAGAAGGGTAGTAAAAGTTAGAAATAAGAAACTTAAGCTCTAAAAGCTCTTCTCCTGCCATTAGGTATTAAATTATAAGTGTTCCCATTCTGATTCAATAAATTTCATTGTCCTGCTATTTTTGCTGAGGTGTTGGGCACTCCATAGAGGTACTATTATTCTTGAGTGTCTTTCAAAGTGTGGGAACATTGGCATAGTTACTTGCCCATGATACTATCTCGACCCCTCAATTGTTTTTACCCAAAATCGTTACCGCGAAGCAGGGATGGTTGGGTGAATGGAAGTTTAAACCAACTACCGCACCTAACCCTAGCAATGGCTAAGTTTCATCATACCGTATGATACTTAGTCTAAGTTACCGCTTTGGGGAACAGGTTGGTTAATACGACATCGTAGAGGGCGGTTTCGGTACCAAGCAAAGTAATAGATTTCTTATACCAGGTATGAAAATCAATCGATTCGCCAACCAACCGCTCAAGGTACCGGTAAATTATGCCCCCAAACAAATACCCGTGCTTTGCAAAAAGAGAGAGAGAAAGAAGGAAATCACATGCGCATCCTGTAGCCAACACCAGAGGGATAATATGATAGGAGAGAGTAATATACAGCATCGCCGGAGGATAGAATGTAAGGGGAAAAGGAAAGAAGCAAAAAAGGGGTAGAACAATCGCCCCCAAGAGCAGCATGATTAGCGAATGTGTTAAGAAATAAGAGATAAGAGGAGGCGGCTGAGGACTATCATAGAATAGTAGTAGCAAAGAATATAGGATTAAAGGGCTTTGGACAGGATAAGGGGGAAAGAGGGGGGAAAACAAACAAAGACAAACGCAAGTAGGATCCCTAGCAGCCAAACTGGGAGGGAAAATCTCACAAATTTATAATACAAGAAACGAACGAAAAAAAAACCCCAAAACTTATGTATGGTGAAAGTAGAATTTACCCGGGCATTAACATTGAGATAGACTGAAAAAAAAAGAAAAAGAAAGAAAGGATCACTTCTTCCGAGCAGCTCTGGCGTTTTTCTTTGGAGATTCCTCGGCAACCACCTCCTTGATACTACTTAGGGGCAGTTCCGCAGCCTTCTTGCCTTTCTTTTTAGGTGTACTTGGTGCCTCCGGAACGGCTGTCTTTGCGGACCGAGTTTTGCGTCTAGATCCACCCCCAGCGGTATCTGTTTCGCTTGCTGACAACTCAACCGAGGCAGATCGACCCCTATTGACGACGACAGTTCGATTCCGAAGCGCTCGGACTTCCGGCTCCTCTGAGCTGCCTCTGCTAGGTACTGTTGGCTGAGTGGAGGGACCTCGCTTGATCCGTTTGGGGGCCCTGCCGGTATCGCTCTCGCCGGCGGAAGGTTCGACCGATACGGATCGGCCGCGGTTCACCACGACATTTCGATTCCGAAGTGCTCTCACCTCAGGCTCTTCAGAATTCTCCCTGCTAAACACCTTTGGCTCTGCCGACTGGCCGCGTTTAGCCCGCTTGGGGGGGGTGACAATCAAGGGAGGGGGCTGAACAACTTTTCCATCCCTTAACGCTTTTCCTAGAGGAATGCTGGTTTCTTCAGATGTAAACATTGGTACAACACCCCTTTCTCCTAGCTTGACTTTCCACTCGCGCTTTTCCCCAATGCTTGCCACCTCTGTAGCAGCAGCCACAGTCCCCACGACCTTCGAACCCGACTCTAGTTCTTCATCTAGCCTGATAGGCTTGGCCGGAGTTGTGGTAACCGATTTTGCCTTGTATTTTCGACGTTTGGCTGCTGGTTGGTCTATCTCCGAATCAGTTTCATCTTCCGCGTCTTGTTCAAGCTCCTGTGGCGATGGAACGTAGAGCGGGTCAATTCCGGACTTGCGCCTTCTCCTCCGGCGGTGCTTTCTGATCCGCTTCCTCTTGGTGGGTGCGGGAGCTTCACCTGCATCCTGATTTTGGATATCATCGCCAACTGATCCTGACTTCTGCTGCACTGGACTGTCGCCAGAGAGTGGGGAGTCGGGGTGCGGGTAATTCGGTTTTGGATCGGCCCTCCGGCGTTTAGGAGGGGTTGCTTCTAACTGCGGAGGGGTTGTAGCTGCATTTTCCGAGACCGGCGTGATTTGCCGTGCATGATCGATTTCAACAATAACCTCAATTCCGGACGTTTGATTTCGCTGTTTCTCCTGCGGTTCATGGGCAGAATTTGTATTATCATTATACCGATGCCCTAAACCGACTAATGCAACCGGCTCCTCCGAGATGTTGTCTGGAATATCGACTTCCGAATCAATTGTATCCTCAATATCTGCCTGTACACCGGCCTCAAGCTCCTCTGCCTGGAACTCTTCGGTTTCGACCTGGCCGGCGAGATCTATCCCCGACGTAGCTGACTTGGCACCCCCATCCGAATCAGCCTCCTCTGTTTGCTCCACGACTCCCGCCCCCTCTTCTACTGGCCCCAGCTCACCCTCCTGTGCTGACTCCTCCGCTGACTGCTTCTCCCGACCCGACTCCAATTCCCCCGAGTCGAATTCAGCGTCGACTACCTCACCCACCCCCTTCTCCCCAACCCCTTCAACCTCAACCTCAACCTCAACCTCCTCAATCTCATCCAAATCTTCTACTAATTCGATCTCCTCATCTGACTCCACAGGCTCTTCTGACTGCGAAGGCTCCCCACTAGATTCACCGGACCCCTCCACCCCCTCAAGCGCAATGCGAACACCCTCGTAAAGTGCATCTGTGCTACCATCCCACTCTACCGTTTCGACCGTAGCTTCGCGTGTAAACTCCCTCGCTATCGAGCTTCGATCGCAGACAGAATCAGGTAACATCGGGTAGAGGGCAGGGCGGTCATCTCCGGATTCCTCATCTTCACCGTCTTCTACGATGACCAAATCCGAAGCCTCAGGTAACTCGTCCAACTCCTCCGTCACCCCAGGCCCTTTTCCTTCGTCATTCGACTTTGGGTCCTTTGCTGTATCAGGTGACTCTCCCCGTTCTTTAGGTTCTTCGTCTACAGCCATCGGCGACGAATTTCCGTCATCAGATGCGGGGGTAAGCGCCTGCTGCATCTCTAGATCGGGATCGACGGGGATTTCCGGCTCATCTTCAATGGTATCATCTACTATACACTCTTCTCTCGCAGGAGGCTTCACAAACAGTGCCCCACCTGCCGTAAGGGCCAGGTTTTTCGAAATGTCTTTGTTGCTCAAGAAGCGATTGGAGTTTGGTGTCTGTGAAGGCTCCTCCTGGTCATGGCGAAACCCAATGAGCCGATCAACACCTTCTTTTGCTGGGGGAAACGCCGTCTCCCCCGGGCTACTAGCCATCCTCTCGCATTGGTTACCAATTTCAAGGCCAACTTGCTTTTCCTCTTCAACTAAGACCTCTGCATCATCTTCCTGTTCATCGTCGCTGCAGGTGACCTTTTCTGCTGAAGGTTCAATCAGCTCCTCCTCAGACCCCACACTCTCTGAGCTGACACGGCCTTGGTCATGAACACCTCCCGGAACATCCTTTAGATCTCTACCAACTTCCTTGATAGCCTCTTCGGCAGCCTCATCATTGCCGCTAACAGCTTCATATTCAAGTTCGTCCTCAGAAGGCATGCCGTTTAGTTCGTTATCGGAAAGATCTCTCGCACCCTCTCCTTCATGGCCAACGGTGAAGAATTGGCCCCATTGATCCATAAAGCCAATCGCCTGCTCGTCGGTATTCGCATAAATGTATCCCTGCTCGTCGATTGTCCCAATATGTCTCTTATTTTTATTGTAGACATCTTCTCTTTTGACAGTAATCCCTAAGTCGATGGGCTCTTGGGTTTCCTCGCGTTGCGAATAAGCTTCGGAATCCTCGGGGTCGCCATTAACGCTGCGACCGATGACAATAATACTATTGGGGGAGCTGGGCTGCCTCCCGGAATCACTCATCTCAGCGACTTGGAGCTCCTCACTTCCAGACCGAACATCATTCTCAGAAACTAGGGAAGTAGGTGCGGATAAATTTGCTTCTACTTTGACGGGTATCGGTTGGGCTTCTGTGGGTTGTTGGGCACCAAAAAAGCTATTTCCCAAGGTGGATTGGACTGGACCTGGCTCCCGGGGAGCTTCGGGGCAGGAGCGATCTTCGGGCACTGGAGTCCTTTCCGGGTCCGAAGGGACATCGCCGGGCGAGACCGGCCCCTTGTTAGTAAAGGATGTCGGCTGGCTCGGAAGCAAGACGGTTGAACCGAGACTGCGGTCAGGATCTTCGCCTTTGCCGACCCTAGGAATTTTCCATTCAACAATTCTCTCAGTATCGGTATCGTCCTTTTCGGTCTCCTCCTCCTCGTATTCCCCTTCAGCTTTAGCATCATATTGATCCGTTTCTGCTCCGTCAGAGTCTTCAGCTGGTTCAGAGCCAAATTCCTCAATAACTTCCTCGATCTCATCATCTTCTACCGCAAACCGCCTCGGCATAGTTGAAACTTCTTCCCCTTCTTCATACTCCTCCTCAGCTTCTGCATCCTCTTCAAATTCTTCTTCCCCGTACTCCCCTTCTTCTCCCTCTTCATAATTTCTTGAATCATCCCTCTCATATTCCTCATTCTCATAATACTCGTCTTCATCAAGCTCCTGAGATGAACCACCATCAGATGGGGCGTCTTCCCGAGTGGGCATGTGGGAAAACAAAAACGAGGGCTTCCTATTCCGGATATCAGCCAAAAAGAAAAGAAAAAAGCCCCTTCATGAAGGGAAAACATGGGGGCAAACCGTAGGGTTTCTTGTTCTGAATCACCATTATTGTCGTCGCCATCATCGGAATCTAACGATATAACATTGTTCTGGGGCTGCTGGGGAGCCCTGGCCTCGGGCTCCCATGCGCCGCCCTCTTCGCGGTCTCTCTCCCCCTCCATACGTAAGGCTAGGTCCCGTTGTAATTGAGGAGGCTGAGGTAGCTTATCTGGGTTGTTGTTGATGGTAACGCCCAAAGATACACTAGGACGGGAGTGCAACTCCTGCGAAGAATATTGGGCAAGGTGACCGTCTCGAAACGTAGATGTTACGCCATAATGACTCCCTTGAGTATTATAGTCAGTATAGATCGTATCGGGAATCGTATCCTCCGTGACAAAAGAAGGACCTCCATTGGCTCCGCTGAAGCTTAGCTGAACCTCCTGACTTCTGTGCTTGACAGAAGAAATAAATTGTGCCTCAGCAGCCCTCTCTTCCCTCTCTTGCCTCCTTTCGATCTCCTCCTGCTCTTTCATCCTCTTCCGGTCCTCTATTCTCTCCATTTCTTCCTGCAGCTCTCTTTCCTCTCTCTCCAGTTCTCGCTCGAATATCTCTATCCTTCTGATCCTCTCGTCTTCCTCCATTTGTTTCCTAATAGCTTCCTTCTCCTTCTGTCTCTTCTCCTCCAAGCGATCAGCCCTGTTTCCCGCCAGTGCTTGCCTCGCTTTATCGAGGCTGCTGCTGAAAAATCCAAGAATGCTATCAGCGCGAGCTTTGCTTTCCGCAGGTGATGTCCTACGAGCGGCCGGAGACACTCTGGAGGAGAAGGACACACTAGGCGAGCCCATAGTCGGCCCGCGACGAACAGGAGTATGCGCGCGGGAAGTAATTCCGGACGATTGCGCAGTCGGAGTATTCGCACGAGAGTCACCAGCTGTAAACCGGAAAGAGGACGGGGGTGGTTTGTTATCAAAAGAGAAGTCAGGATGGTGAATTCTCCTGGCGGGCGTAGCAACGGGTTTAGCAGGGGTAAACAATCCACCCCCGATCACTGATACAGGTCGCGGAGCAGGAGGTGAAACTGCCGACGCAACCGAACCGGCCCTAGAAGACGGACGACTGTAACTTCCATTCGGGCCCCTAACACTAGGGCCGGCGGCAGATGTAGTACGGCGGAGAGTTGAAGCACCAAAGCTCTTATTTTTCAACGCAGCACGCGCAGCAAAAGGGGACATAAGAGGTTTTGGTGCAAAGCTTCGGATCTGCTCAGCGAGCCTAGACCTACCCGTACTGCTTGTTACGCTGTGTGTATCCGATTGTTTTGCCGAAGCCAAGCCGGAGACCGAGGAAGTGCCCGCAGGTGTTTGTGAACCGACATTTCGATTGTACTTCGCAAATGGACTAACCCCATTCAGAAGGTTTTGAGGAACCGGGTTGCAGAGAAACGTTGTGCGCCGGCGTTTGTTTGGAGGCGCGAGAGATGCTGCTACGGATGCGAAGGCATCCGAGCGAGGGTGCTTTCGCGATGGAGATCCGGAGTCCATGGCGAAAGCGTGTCTTTGTTTATGGGACAAGTCCGGAAAAATAAAAAGATTAACTGAGGGGGTAGTCGTAGGAAAATTATTGTCTGTGGGTCTGCAACTTAAACCCCGGTACAAGATGATCGAGTAGGGCGATGAGCGGTGCGAGAAGCCTGCGGGAGCTCCCGAGGTTGATAGTAGAGCAAATTTCAGGAGAGGGGGATGTGGTGGTTGGTTGAAGTGTGGGGACGAGGAGCAGAAAAAGCGGTAAGTTAGAGGGAGAGGCCGTCTGCTCACAGTGAGCAAGGGTGATGTTACCGCCAAGGATTTCCCTGATGACTAAGAACACCCCAAACAGTGTTGACAACAATGAGACCTCAAACTTATGTGAATGCAATACCCGTGTCAATGGCAATGTTTGAGGAGGAGGAAAGTGAATCATCCTTCTGTGACGCCATGATATTACAGCCGCCTGACCGATTGGGGGGGTTTTCCCTTTCTCTTTCAAAATGGCTTCCATACTGTCTATGGACATCTCATGGGTTAGAACGGCTTCCATTGATGGAATGGGCCAAGGAGCCTCACATTCTATTGCTCAAACAATGCTCCGTGTAACTGGATAGCACTATAGGCATTTTATGAGATGACCAGAACGTGCAGCTTTGTGTAGGTGTTTCTAAACCGATCAGTCGCACGTCAGGGGGCCAATTGTAAGCCTTCAGGACTTGAAAGTATTGAGAATAATAATTTGGCAACACCGGAAGCTCCTGATGCAATAGCACGGTACTAGTAGCCTAGCAGTGGGGGGCTGCCCGAATGTGTCGGGATATCAAAACAATTTCCACATCATACCCTTGATCTACGAATCTCAAATGTCCTGCGATGGTATCATACATATCATATATCATACAATGACCCAACCCGTTACGGCCTGAGAGAAGTATGATAGCAGCAGCCTCAAAGGCAATTAATAATGTTGTGATACAGGTGCCATCGGATGTGATGCCAAGCCGCTCTACAAAACTTTGAGGCTGAAAAAATGAAACCCGCAACCCTATCACAGACGAAAACAGTCCCTCATCATCCCCCGCATGGACCCCCAGAATTAAGGATTCCACCGACGAATATCCGACATCACCAATTTTCTCCAAGTTTCAAAGCACGAAACTAGGCAACATGGATATCAGGGCTCTCCAACCATCGGATATTCCCCATGTACAATTAGCGAACATCACGAATCTTCCGGAAAACTACTTTTGCAAGTACTACCTCTACCACGCCTTGTCCTGGCCACAACTCTCCTACGTTGCTGTCGATCTCTCCCGCTCCTCCGGCGAGCCCGGCGAGCCTCCAAAGATTGTCGGATATGTTCTCGCGAAGATGGAGGAGGAACCCGCGGACGGAGTTCAACACGGCCACATTACTTCCCTTAGTGTGATGAGGACACATCGCCGACTAGGTCTTGCGGAAAAATTGATGCGCCAGAGCCGTATGCGCAATACCACACCATATGCCCGTTACCCAGTCAGCTGATTTTGCTCTATGGTGAACAGAAAAGGCCATGGTTGAAGCATTCGGTGCAAAATACGTTTCCCTCCACGTTCGTGTCTCAAACAAGGCTGCTCTACACCTCTACCGCGACACATTACAATTCAAAGTCAACAAGGTGGAGGGCAGATATTACGCCGATGGGGAAAACGCATATTCCATGAGGAAGGATTTGACCTTTTTGGAAGAAGCCGAGAGCGAGAGTGAGCACGATGTCGGGGAGAAGGCTGAGGATGTGGACATTGACGGAGACGTCCCTAAAGGCGAGAAAAAGAAAAGGAAGAGTGGGATGAAGAAGTTCAAGCTAGGGAGGGCTCTCGGAGTTGCGGATTTACAGGAGGTTGACGGGAGGGCTGCATAATTGCTCGGGTAGTCATGGCTCAAAATTTCTCTTTCTCTTTTGCAATTGGCGATGGTAATGGTGTTTTTCGGTATTAAAAGGGACTGTTTCCTTTTCTCTCGAAGGTCGAGTACATCTAAATAAAGTGAACTGCTGCCATGGCCATAGGAAACGGAATTTTAAACAAGGTGATGGATTCTCTCTCAGGCGAAGCAGGCAGACGATATTAGTTAAGTGAGCTCTACGATGTGATAGCTGTTGCCAGCTCCTCCATGGAAATACCGGTCTTGGGGGGGGTTGGTGCTGCACACTGCTCTCTTTCCGGAAAATGGGTTCAGCTCCATGAAAGTTAAGGTCCCTATCCTCCAACCTCCGTTTCGAGTGCCCAATTCCCGTTAGCACATCTGGTGACGGTACTGAGGCTTTGATACCGGTAGAGGTAAAAAGGCTTGGCGGCAGCCTTTTCAAAATGCGGGAAGTTCTCCAGTAGTTCGCTAGGTCCGGGGGGAGCCTCTGATGTCCGGGCTCAGGGACCGGGTCCGCCGCCGGGATCAGTTATGATATGAACCTAGCCAGCCCTATTCGAGCACTCGTACAGTACAGTGAAACCTCCGATAACTCCACCCTCCGATGTTACCAGGTCTCCGGTATTTCTATCATTTGTCAGGGACAGCTTTCGTTCTATGGGCTTTCCTCCTCTAAGTTCTAGGGTTCTATTAGTTCCTCTTTTCAGGTGGTAAATGGCTCCTAAATTCCAGGTTTCATGTGCATAAAATTCTTTTTCATGTCACCTCCTGGGCAAAGCTGTGGACAAATTGCCAGATAACTAGATAGTGAGTTGAATGGATATGTGTGTTTTTAGAATGAAGGGTAATCAGATGGAAGGGGTGTATTATTTTTCCGGAATGTAGACATATGGAGTTAAAACCTGTACACTTTCATGAACTATCACTCATTTTTCTCTCAGCACCCCCTCTATTCTGCCAAGCCTTTCCTCTATTTTCCATCCCCCCTCTACTTCCAGGGAATCCAGTCTCCCCACTGGCACGTCCTGGAGATAACGGAGGTTTCACTGTATACAAGTATCATACCGTATCCCTCCCGGTGATTCTCGAAGATAATCTGATAGCGAATTTTAGGTGATCTGACGGTACTGACCGGTACTCGTAGAGTCACGGGTACCGGCATAAATATATCATGTCGGCATCAATAGTACGGTTTGGTATGATATGATACGATAAATTTAAATTTAAATGCCTTACCGGTAGTCCACCCTCCATGCCCCACCAAACCTTGGCACATCGAGCCCGTCCCCAAATTCTCAAACTGTAGTCTTCCCCCCTTAAAACTTCCACCAAACACTCCAAAGACTCCGGAATAAACCAGCTCCCTAACCAGATACCAACCACCAGTCATGACCGATATCTCTTCGATTCTTCAAGGCGGGTACCATCACCCGCTTACCCGCAAGTGGCAGGCCAAAGCGCAATTAACGAAGGTAAGAATTCCAGATTTGGACAGCAATCCCCTGCTTCTTGACCCCCGGTTTATGGGGAGAAACACGGTTTTATGCTAGCATCGCTCTGATAATATAGTCGATGCTCGTTTATCCCATCTTCATCACCGACAATGAGGACGAGGAGACACCAATTTCGGGCTTTCCCGGCCAAAAGCGGTAGCTACCCTCCTTACCCGTTTACTCTAGAGTCACTAATATTACGAAAAAATGTCAGCCGTGGAATAAATAAACTCGTTCCGTTTCTTGCCCCGCTTGTTGGCAGAGGACTTGCCTCGGTCATCTTGTTCGGAGTTCCTCTTGCTCCTGGCGCCAAGGACCCCTCGGGATCCAAGGCGTCCGATCCAAACGGTCCTGTTATCCTTGCCATTAGGGTTCTTAAAATGGCTTTCCCAGGGTTGTTCATTATGGCGGATGTTTGCCTCTGCGAGTACACCTCCCACGGCCATTGCGGTATCCTGAACGAGGATGGAACCCTAAACCAGCAGGAATCAGTCAAGCGCATCGCGGCGACCGCGGTCGATTATGCTCTTGCCGGCGCAGATTGTGTTGCCCCCAGTGATATGAATGATGGTCGTATTAAGGCCATCAAAGAAGGGTTGATTGCAGCTAGGGTTTCCCACAAGATCATGGTCATGAGCTATGCTGCCAAATTTTCCGGATCTCTCTATGGCCCTTTCCGCGACGGTAAGTGTAACCACTGCGCGTTGTTCTGCCCCCTTTGCGGTAACATTTTTTTTGTATTTTTAGCCGCCGGGTCCGCTCCGTCCTTTGGAGATCGCAAGTGCTACCAACTCCCTCATACTGGGCGTGGCCTTGCCCGTCGCGCAATTATCCGTGACCTCGCGGAGGGTGCGGACTCCATTATGGTGAAGCCCGCGAACGCTTATCTCGATATCATTGCGGACGCAGCCGAAATAGCCAAGAACGTTCCCGTCTCCGCCTACCAGGTTAGTGGTGAATTCGCCATGATCCACGCCGGTGCCGCTCAAGGCGTTTTCGACCTCAAGGCCATGGCTTTGGAAAGCTTGGATGGAATCTTGAGGGCTGGTGCTACAATTATCCTTACCTACTTTACTGAGGCTATCTTGAACGAGGGGTGGTTGGACTAGTGGATTGGTTTATTTGGGCAGAATAGATTCAATCTCATTTCCATTCGCTTTGGGAATGTCTAACAGGTGTTCCTCAAGGAGTGTCGGTGTCACTCCCTTTTCCATTTGTGACAAAAATTATCTGCAATGTATTTCTATACCAAACTTTCTGCGTTGAATGATAAAATTGAATCACGAGACGTCACTCGGTAAGTATTTCGCTAGCGCGGATGGAGCTTTTGATAGATCAATTTACACTCCGGCGCTCAGAGGCAGAGCCAATGGTCAAGTAACTTGGGGCTACTTGTACTGCCGTAGCGCCGTGAAAGGGATGCAGGCCTCCTGCTTCTCGTAAAACAGCATCAATATCCGGATCCGTGTGCTTGTATAATACTTTTTATACTCGATGGCTAGTAGCCCATCCTAGACCACAGGGTCCGGTAGGTGCGGTGCTCCCACTTTTCTTTTTTTTCTTTCCCTTTCCCTTTCCGGTTCCACCAAAATATTTACAGCATTTTCTTCCCTCCTGCTGTTGGATGGGGAGAGAGACCTGCCTTGGCATGCGTAGACACTCATCATCGTCCTGAGTGGTAGTCTTCAAAAGGGGCGAGGTGGCACTACGAGGTGGAGGGAGAAAAAGAAGAGAGATCCTGCCGAGGACGAGCACAAGATTCTGCCTTTACTGTGCTCAGCATCAAGGTGATTTTCTCTGATCCGCCTTTCTTCCGATCCTTCTTCACCTTTCCTACAGCTCCTTAAGCATCAAGACTGTTTGAACTATATTCCATTAATCGGAACACCTGCTCTCATCTTGAGGGAGTTAGCTTTGGTTGGCTGTCCCCACTCGTGACTAACAAACCTCATCGCCAGTAAGCCATAAAAGAACGCTGGGATCGTGCAACGGGGAAATGAACGGTTCGACAATATGCAGAGGTAACAAAGCCAAGCCGGATGGCGGCTGGGAACGGGGGCACAAAAAAGCTCTCAAATACACGGTTCCGACACCTGCAAGTAGAATATAACTAACCAGCCCTATAAATAACCTAGTGCTATTTAGCGAGGCAAGGAAGCGTACTGTTGGCGCTTGTAGAGACCTCAGGTTGGGTGCTTGCTTGTAGTTCGTGCCAGACCATGAAGCCAAGATCCTACATGTAGTTATGAGACCACACCGCTACAGTATTTTCAAAATATATGGTGGATGAGAATTTTATCATCATCCATCATCAGCGTTTGGACTGGGCGCAATGTTCCGGACCGGGAAGGGTTTGGAGACGTTACCCCCTGTCGGAGGTGGATATAGTGGGCAAAGGGGGGCCCACAAAACAAGCCTTGTCGAGCCGCCCGCTTGTTCTTTTTGCACTGAGGGATTCTCTGGTCCGCCTGCGTTCGTGGGGTGTGGACCAGGCAGCCTGAGGCAGGCTGGCACAATTCGTGATACGATAGCATAGCATAACTATCTATTCAATCGAATTGAAAATAGGTCTCGGGAATAGCCTTGGAGCTAAAATATTCCCTGGTAATCCGGGAGCATACCCTGCCTAGCTACATATCTAGTTATGCAAAAGGGAAGATAATAATAATTAGTGGTGGCTGAGACGCGATAGTCAGGCTTTAGCTTGCATATTCCTATTAAATTTTTATAGTAATAAATAGCCTTTAGCGCCCCCTGTGATAATTGCAGTATGGGGTGATGTGTTTGTCGTCATTGCGGCTATTGTGCCTGATGTTGGCTTAGGGATCAGGGAGCTATACGCTAACATGCTCCCACCGCCGGCGGTGTTTGTCCTCCCATGAGTATGCCCCCTCTCTTACACTGAGGTTGCTATATCTTCTGCTCCATATGCTCTCCTTTCCCGCACCCTTCCCTGGCCCCCTTCGGTAACACTATTCTCCGTTACGCCCGGCTCTGAGCCCATCGTTATCCTCTTCGTTTGCATACAACTTCTACTACGTGCACCGCTTCTTGAGCCTAGATAGGAATCCCGACGTCTATAAACAGCGAATCTAGCTACGAGTGTCAGTGATACAACATACTATGTTATCTCGTCGCTGGCTAAGATTTCTGAACATACCGTGCCGCTACCCGTCTTTAGTAAGTTCTGGCATTTCTCTATGAGGATAGTTCGATGGAATTAATTTGGAGAGACCGTTAGCTGACGTTGAGATCTTGCCTTATTCGTCTCTTCCTAGACTGCGGTTCTGGCCTTGGGATTATGTCGATTAGGTAAGAAAGTATTGCCTCTATGATAGCGAATAACTCGTGGCATGTTAGAAATTAATTTGAGCCGGCCGGATTGGCTTTTCCAACCAATTCCAGTGCCAGCCATCTCCAATAGGCACAAGGCAGGCCATATATCAGACTCCGAGTGCATCATTATGAAGCACCCGTCTCTAGGTACCAGGTGCGAGCTTCTGGAACCTCGTACACATCTCTGACCCTCCCGGACAATCTCCAGATCTCTACCAATAAGTAGCACCTTAGTGTCGGAAGGCACTAGCGCCAGACGTGGGGCACGGATTATTATTCGGGCACGCCTCGTCCAGCGTGGTGATGCTGGGATTAGCAACGTTCCTTCCAAATATAACGCAAATCATCGGTAACAAAGTGGTAACGCCCCAATCAAAAATTCATCCGAAATTCATCCGAATCCATCGAAGATCTAGGCCGTCGGGGAGGGCCGCGGCGAGAGCCAAGGGTTCTAGACCATTCATCCCACGTGACTGGTTGTTGTCTATCTGCGCCAAGAGTCGGCGTTCATGCGGCTGCCACGTCTATGCCAACGGTTGCAAGAAGTTCTCGTACTCGTCGGCAGGACGGGAGAAGTGGGAGAGAGAGACCGGCCCACGTTGGACTTGAGTGCTCGGGAGAGGTAGATGTACTCGTATAATGCCGGTATGCCCAGTCACGTCACTTTTGGTATCAGCATTCCGATAAGCTGATCGTTATGATACAGAATCTGATCTACCGGTCGTATGGTGAGGTGAGTTTTGATTGTCCGTAGAAAAATGGGGAGGCGGCGGCGGCGGGTTGGGCATGGTCAACTATATTCATTTTTGGCGGCCGGCGGAAATTGAGGGTGTCAAAGAAATTGTTCACTTTGCTCGCCTCCCTCTAACCAGCTTTTAGGAAACCAGGAGGAGACGAGGTTGTAGATCTCATCTGGATGAAATCGATGTCGTTGGCAATATATGCCTCGTTTTTCAGGTTAGCCCTTTTTGATGCTCACCCTTTTTTGATTTAACCAGTCGCATGGTTTTCGACGATGGTCCCGTTTCATCGCTCCCGACCCCTCTCTGGCATCGCACATCGTCATGAATCCTTTTAACTAATTCTGATATACCACTATATCACTCGATTGACTGCTCATGTTTTGATGCAGTGCGGGGCTGTATTCTACCCTCCCCCCCCCCCTCACTATATCTGTGCCCGCCCTATGTGGCAAACTTGTTGATTTCGACTCTACCGCCAGTAGAGTAGATTATTGTTTCTCGATGGATTGACGGATGAGGCAGGGGGGCGCTTTTTAAAGCGCGTACTTGCAGGAGTGCTTGCGTGCTTTTTAATCTGCTCGTGCCGTCAGATGGGTCAGCGATGTAGAGTACTGTATCATATGTCTGTATATCTATCTGTCCATTGATCGTAATGCAAGGGATTAATTAGGTATTTTTATCAATACGATTGTACGTACGTACCATGTTTTACAGTGGTTGATGGCGTCTAGCCGTGCTGTAGGGATAAGTTGGACTGGGCTCTGAAACATTCCCCCCACCCCCGGATATCATATCGAAGGGTAAGTGACTCGTCTCGTCTCGTCGATGCGACGGCCGTTGTCCACTGCGCTGCACTGGGCCCTAGACTATGGCGAGTGGCCTTTGTCTTTTGATTGGTCTCGCATCCAATGGATGCGCGGTCGGGATATGACGTAACTTCAGGTGGAGTAAATTATTACTGGTGCTGATAAGTTGCTCAAACATCGACTTGAATTAAATTTACGCTGCCAGTGCTCTTACTGCAGCGCATCTACTTGGATCACGGAAGAACGTAAAGCAAACGGAAGGGAAAGGAAGAATGGGAAAGAAAAAGGACCGCCGTGGTATTATTATTGATGTGATTACAAAACGTCGTGAAGTGCGCCGTGAAATGCGATAAAGTTAAAAAAAAAAAAAATAAACTAGAGGCAAAGAAGGATCTCTTCTATAATGAAATCAGAAAGGAGAAAATAGAGTAAACAAGAAGACACAAGCTAAACACCCCGAAAGTAAGCAGAAAGAGAAAAGGGTTGAGGAATATTATGCGGATAGATGAATAGGTGAGAGTTGAGGTTAATCCAAAATGATATGCAACCTCCAGATAACGCCATTAAGTCTGATGCCCACACCGCCCGCCGGCCACACGCCGGCGCCTGTTCAGCTTCGCTCCGCCGGTTTTTCGTCGGGTGAGAGGAGTAGCGCCAAGTTGTTACTGCCTTCTCGCGTAATGGTGATCCAAATTCGTCCCGTGCCAATTATACATAATTTTCCGTGCCATGCGAGTCCATCTAGAAATCATATCTAATCCCCTACACCCGGCGCAAGGGAAAGACCCCAAACACAAAGGTGGAAAGCCACTCGGGTTAAAGAAAATAAATAAAAAAATTTGCTCCTCGTCTTGAGCATCAATTCTTCTCTGCTACCCCCGCTTCCTCCTCAGCCTCTCCTCCCACCCCCCCAAATCCACCACCCCCCTATCTGCGCGCCCGGCAAAGACCTCTGGAACCATAACGACGGCCCTCCCACCCCTCAGCCTCTCGCCCAATTCCGCCTCGTCCTCGCCCAGTGTCTTGAGCCTCCAGAAGACCTCGCGTATCCACTCGATCGCCGAGAACCACTTATCATGCCCGCCCATGACAATCTCGTTGAACTTGACGTATGCTACCGAGTCGATGAACAGGCGCGTGAGGGCAAAGTCGCGCGAGGCGACGCACGAGGCGTAGTACTTGCGCAGATAGAAGAGTTGCACGAGGCGCGCGGCGCGGATGTCCAGGTCCTTCTGCGAGGTTTGAGAGGTTGGTGGTGGGGGCAAGGGCGGGGATGGTGGGGAGGGGATATCCGACGGTTGTTGGGGGGTTGGGGTCGTGGGGATCTGTGATCCCCCGGGACGCTCCGAACATGAGAGGCTTCCTTCGTCCGGGGAAGGGGGGGTTGGTGGACTGGTGTTCGGTGCTGAGAGGTAGTCTTCCGGTGAACTGGGTGCCGTGGAGAGGGGGCTTTCGGAGACGGCGCAACTGGGCGCCGGTGGTGGGGTTACGCCTTCTAGGCTAGTCCAATCATAGTAGTGGTGGTTCCATTGCTCTGCTGCGGTCCCCAGCTTGCCGAGTGAGCGAGCGAATTCGTTGCCTTCCCAGCCTAGGTCATTCGGGAAGCGGCCTGTAATGACTAGTGGCACCACGGCTGCGAACTCCCAGTCTATTACGCCTGTGATTTTTAGTGTCTTCTCGTCAAACAGCACATTCCGGATTGCAAGGTCGGAGTGGTGAATGCATAGCGTTGCTAGCTCCTGTGGAGGGGTGAATAGATTTGTGAGGCCAGAAAGTAGCTGCAATACCTCTCCGAATTGCTGGGGGTTTGCTTTCGATGACGGAGGTAATGAGTTTATAGACGAGTCCGAACTGAGTGAGGACCAATTGCGGATAGCCAGGAGCGCCTCCCGCTCTAACCTTGCCTGCCATAGCTCCGGAAGGCTCGAGTAGGGACCCTTAGAGGGAACCGCCTCCTCGTCCTCGGGAAAATCCTCGCCGCAGGCCGCCGAGATTAGCTCCCCGACATAGAATTCCGACCTATCCTCCCCCCGATGGTATATGCTCCCGATGTCTGTGAATTCGGAGGGCTTGGACAACTCCGCTTGTACCAGTGCTAGCTCCCTGATCACCTTCATCTTGTCCTGAGACCTCAACCTGTAGAAGCGCCCATCCTCCGCCATGTTCTTCCCAATCACCACTTCCCGCAGCACATATGGAGCCCCTACAGGGTTGTCAAAGGTGAGGTCCCAATCGTACACCTCTGGGATGGGTATTTTGTACCGCGGGGATTGGAGGAGGTACCGCATGGTTGCTATTTCCGATAGCTTGACTTGGGGATAGAAGTAGTTGGACGGGGCATTGGATATCGAAGCGGCGCATACCGTCGAGTCCGAAAATTTGAGTTGGTATAGTGAGTTGTGTGATCCTCGACCTGTGGGGTAACACACAGAAGGGACGGTGAGCTCAATTGAAGCATTCCAGGTCTTTGTTGACAATGGGTATCTTGTGGGAATCGGAGGGGTTTGTGGAA
Organism: Tuber aestivum; assembly: GCA_900010015.1. Taxonomy (NCBI): domain Eukaryota; kingdom Fungi; phylum Ascomycota; class Pezizomycetes; order Pezizales; family Tuberaceae; genus Tuber; species Tuber aestivum. Next base: position 181,064 of record LN890972.1, on the reverse strand, counting down.
GGGGAAAAGAGGAAAACAAAAGAAGTGCGAAGGGATAAGGGAAGAAGGCCACATGAAGGAGACAAACAAGAATCTCCCCTCCCCCCCTTCCGGAACATAAATATAGGTTGTTACATAAGGTACGGATCGGAAATTAACTGTCGTACTCCCCTCCGCCACTTCATCCCATCGCATATATCACATCCAACATCCCGTTCACCGCCACCACCCATCCCTATATGTATATGCAGCTTTGAAAGCAGCTGAGCAGTACTCGAGTAGGACCGGCCAAAAGGGGAAAATGTGATTCTTGAACGAAAGCAGAAACTCTAAAAAATAGATCCGAACCTAGTTCGCTTATCCCCACACACCTCTCCTTCCCAAGCCTCGAGGCAGCACATGTAACCAGCCCCTCCAGGTTCACCCAGTCGCCGCGCTGAAGACGTGATAGGTCGTATTCGAGATCGTCGCAGCAGGGCGAGGGTAGTCGCTGCTTCTGGGACTTGTGCGAATTTGAGGTTGAAGCTGCAGCCCCAATACCGGTAGTGGTAACGTTGGCAGTAGGAGAAGCGGAGGCCGAAGCAGCAGCAGGAGGAGGAGGAGGAGGAGGAGGAGGAGGGAGAGGCGAAGAAGAGGAAGAAGAGGAAGAGGAAGAGGAAGTCGAAGCGGGCCGGTAGGTGTCCCCATTGACGGTTGCGATCGAGCTACCGCTGCTGTTGGTGTCGTTGCTGCTACCGCTGTCGCTTCTGCTGGGACCCGGGTCTGGGCTTTTCCCACGACGATGGTTCTGTTGACAGACGTTGTTGGGTTTCGGTGGTTTCCCACCACCGCCAGGTTGGTCCGGCATTGCTTTGAATTTCCTCTCCCTTTCGCCCTTTTTTGGTGGCGCTGGGAGGGGCAAGCAATGTTGTGGGGGAGGGGCTTTTTTTTTTTCTTCGTTCCTTTTCTTCTCAAAGGGCTTTGTTTTGAGGACAAGGCAGAAAGTTAAAAACGATGGCTGGGTAGAATGGATAGGTGGAAAACGAATAAATAAGGGATTCCCTCTCTCTTGTTGTCCCGGATGGAACGACCCCCCTCCAGTAATGAGGTGACGGTGTGGAATGGAACAATAGTAATAATAGCAGGTGCTTGACAGGTTGCAAAAGTTTCGGCAAGGAATACGGATGCCTGGGGTGTGTATGTGTGTATGTGCTTGTGTGAGCTCTTCGGAGGAGGGGGTAAGAGGCGGGGGAGGGGGGACGGAATAACGGAAGGAGGGGAGTAAGCAAGTAAGTAGTAGCAGTAGTAGTACCGGTAGTAGTACCGTACTCGAGTAGTAGTAATAGTAGCAGTAGCAGTAACCCTTTGAATTGCTAATATTGGAATTGTAATACTGAATTCTTGAAGAGTATGGGGTAAACCTTCACCGTCCGACTTTTTGTCTTGCAGGGCAAGGGAGGTTTTTTTTCACCTCCCGTTAAAGAAAAAGAAATATCCTGTGAAGTTTTTCCCTCTTTCTTTTCTTGCCTTGGGTGAGGTTAAAAAAATAAAATAGAAAAAGGATGGTTTGATGTGTGAATGAGAACCGATACCGATACCGATACCGATACCGCAGTTCCACGCACTCGGTGATAATGATGAGCGGGAAGAAGGACGAAAACCAAAAAAAAAAATACTATCTCTTCTTCTCTTTTCTCCCTCCTCCTCCTCTCTCCCTCTTCTAGTTCTCCCCCTTCCCTTCCAAACCGGATCAAAAAGAAAACAAAAGAAAAAAAAGAACGCAAAGGATCGGAGAAGTTTTCCACGAAGGAGCAAGAGCAGGAAAAGAAAGAAAGAAATAACGGAAAGACACAGAAAGGTAACAGAATACCGTATTATCAAAATTTAAAAAAAGCCCTCAATATAAAGGAAGAAATGGAAGCCAAAGCCAACGCAAAAGGAAAGAATGAATGAAAAGAAAAGCCTTATAAGTAGAGCATGGATGCATGCCATGTACGAGTATGTAGAGTACGCTGTCTCGTTCGCTTCGCTGCGCGCAGGCTAGCTGAGCTGCAAGATGGGAAAAGAATTCTGCCTGCCACGCGTGAGGGACCCTGAACTTGCTGCAGCAAAATTGAGGGAGGTGGTCGAATCGATGGGGAGAGGAAGGCAGGCAAGCAGGGATCTGCTGTACTTTTTTTTCTTTTCTTTCCTTTTGCCTTTGTCTTTGCCTTTTACCATGGGCCATTCATTCAATCCAATCCAATCCAATCCCTTCTCCTATCCCACCCTTCATCGTAAGAACGTAGGAAGGGGAAAGGAGTACTCGAGTAATAGTAGAGGCGGTGGAAGCATCACCGCTTCCCCCCTCATGATTGGTGCCGTGTAATACCGGTACCCAGCATGGGGGAAATCACCGGAGAGAACAAGTGGAAACCCCCGGCGCTGGCGCCAGCAACGCTCTTGATCCAATGGATAACTCCAGAGTGTCCGCCCCTGGATAAGGGGGAAAGAAAGAGCGCTCCGGGGTAGAGAGGGATTAAAAGTTTGGAGAAGGGATCCAGACTCTCCATAAAAGGGGGGGGAAGAGAGAAGTCATCATAAGGGCACAAGTACGGTACAGCGCTCGCAGCAGAGTGACTTTGACCGCTGAACGGTAGCTGCAACTGGTAGACTACCCGTACCAAAAATCCAAGCATCCCGCCCTGCGGCCCCATTTACCTGGTGCACTATGGGGGGGGGGGAGGGCAATCATAGCATCATCGTCCAGTGAAGAGAGTTGGGGATATCATATTTCTCCGTCCGACGCAAGGCCGGGTATGGATCCCCCACCATCACTCATTTTACAAAACCCCCTTCCTTCTTGCTACTATCGGCAACATGCACACCGCGACCGTGTGCCGTCCGAATAGATATCCACAAAATCTCACCCATACATACATCTACGCCATATAATACAAGACTTTACACTTCACATCCCTACAACTTTTTTCCTTTTTTTTCTCCTTTTTCCTTTCCTTCCTTTTCTCTCCGAGAAAAGCAAGTACAGTACAAGTACTCGAGTACAGTACCGGTATATACTCGTATAGTACTCGGGTACGTACAGTATCAGTAGAGCTATAGAGAGAGAACAAGGCAGTGAAGTACGGCTTTGTAGGTGCCCAAGGTAGAGAGACTTATCATACATACCCATACACATCATAGACACTTCCCTATGCCACAGCACTCTATCCCCTACAATTCCCCTCATAAGCGGCCCCACTGTATGAAAAGTTTCTGAGGACAATTCGACCTCTACTCCCGGACATCATACGGCGGGTAAACGACTCCCGAACTTGTCACATCACATCAATTTCTGACAACAAAGCCCCAGCGAAGCGTGAATCACAACCCTATACAACCTTCGACCTATGATAGCACTCCCAGGATCCCCTCAGCCTCCCAACATATCGCACAATTTTAGGAAGAAAGGAAACATGCCGGTATGCCATCATGTTTGACCATCTGCACCTGCCACTTCCAATTCACACGTGGGAACATATGAAAAGCGGAAACCCTATTGTTTACAGCACGCTATACTACTGTGCAGTTCATTACAAGCACCATACAGCTGTCCCTCCCTTGCTCATCTAAGGAGCTAAAGTGTAAAGAATGGCAATGCCCAGCCTAGCTAGAATGTTCCCCCTCCCCCAGAGCGTCGTATGGGGTATTCACTCGCTCAGTGTCTGGATTGATTGATTGACCCATTAGTTGCTTAACTGGTTGGAAGAACAGGAGGGATTGTTGTGTACCGCACACTATTCTTGTTTGGCGGATACAATAGATAAAGATATCCGTCGTTACTTGTCCGGAGCTTCCTCCTCTTCCTCCTGTCCTATTTTCCGTCAACTCTCCAGTAAGTCATCCACCAAGGATGTATGGTACTGTACAGTGCTGTGTCCGAACGCCCTTTTTTTTTTCCTCCCCCCCTCCCCTTTCTTTTGTTAACGGTCCCGTTATCATGTTTTTTTTGAGACATTCTTTGCAGATTCCGGCACATGGTGGAGCCCAACTGATGGAACCTCAGACCTCTGCGCTGGACTCTATCGTACCTATCGCAGTTCACCCGATGAATCAATCGCTGGTCCCCTTACGATTCTGCCGCGGATTGCCGTGCCGGTAATATCACACAACACCACAGTACCGTGCTTGTACGAGACAGGTTGGTTGGTGTCTGGTGCTGGAGTTCACGTGTAACACCCACCGGTAAAATCACACCAGCAATTAACCCGAATAAATCCCCACCAGTAATCCAAACATCGAATAACCAGAACCGACTCTCACATCGTAGCCGCATCAACGGCCAGCCAACTAAGCCTTCCATGTTAGCTGTTAAAAAAAAAAAAAGCACCTGGCAGAAGAAAAAAAAAACCTCCGCCCCAAAAGTGAGGGGAAACGGCCCCCCAAAAGAACCTGCTATCATACCATATCGTATCGATACACCTACTCCCGTGAGCATAACCGAATGACATCAACGACGGAACCTCCCGCAGAGCGAAACCAAATACTCGTATGATATCTGCCCTTGCTCTCCCCGCCGAATAGGACAAACAAGCCCCGAAAAGGCCATCTTACAGAACGAGCGCTCCACTGTCCCAGTATCAATACCCCGCTCTCTACTCTCGTGGTACGATCGTCCTGTGTTCCCCCCCGCCGACAACGTCAGAGGCATTCCTAAGAAAACCCTTGAAACTCCTCATACGGTACGTCATTAGTGGAATCCTTTACTCGAGTGGTCAGGAAGAAAAAGAAAAAGTATAAAAATATAAAAATATAAAAATATAAAGCTATTGTCCACTAATGATGGAAGGGTTTCAACCGATTAGTGAGAGCGGTAGGGTGGGACGTGGCGGAGGGAGGGCGGTAAGGACGGGCCCCCATCGTTGAAGCAATGGCTTCTGACCTCTTCGGCCGCAGGTATTCGCGGGGGACTGCTCTAGTGCCTGTAGTCATTAACATTCCGCGCGGAGAGTGACATCTGGGTGCCATGAGTCAATCGGAAGGACGCCCGGAAAACCCTTCAACATCACGAGGTGAGCCGCAAACTCCCCGTCCAATATAAGAACCATGGCCGAACTCCACTACACCAATTCCCTCATTCCCTCCTCTCGCCCATCGCCCTCTCGGCAAAGCCTATCATGACCAAGGTCACTTCCTAACACCGGCATCATCCTACTAGCCACCCTGTGCTAGCTTAAATACAAATCGGCTCACGGTAAGAAAACCCGTCTTGCCACCACTGCTAATATGGTATCTCCGGAACCACAAGGCATAGTTGCCCGAGTGATTAGTTATGATTCCTAACATCCACCCGGTACCGGTTGCCGGAGCCGATACCGGTATGATAACCGAGAAGCATCGGCCGATAATAGGGGAGGGGTTGGGCGGAAGAACCGTACAATATTGCGTCATGGATGCGATGCGAGACAATTGTAGTAGGGAGTAAATTATGATAGTCTTCCACGGGGGAACAACGAAAACCGGAGGGGTGGCGAACAGGGGTTGGCTATTTTTCTTTGTTACCCTACTTTGACCTCACTTTCTTGCCCTCCAAATACCCCTGTTCGTCACTAGCCGGCCCTCATCGTGTCCAGTTGAAGACTGGACGTGTTTTGCTGTGCTTCTAACAAACCGCGAGTAAATTGGAGACAAGGAGGGCACCAGAGGGAGTCTACAGTGCTGTGTGACACCGTACTGCACCGGTAGACTACCCTACCGGTACTATAACTACGGCACCGCTTCGTTACAGACTAAGGTGAGCCATCAATCATAACATCAGAGCAGTCGTGTAGTGGGCACGGGCCTGGTAAGCAACCCTGTGGATCATTTGCGTGTTATCAGGTAACCCGGGGGAGGCTTTTTTTTGAATTTATTAAATAGTTGGTCAGTCGGTCCGTAAACCGGACGGTATCACGGGGGCAAAAGGACAATCGCCGGAATTTTTTTTCCCTCCGGGAGTGGTTTAACTACCGGCAGAGATACCGTCACCGCACATCCACCCTCGCACCGCTGATCTACTTTTCAAGTAGCCGTTTCCCCCTGTAATAAGATCCTAAGAGATGCAAACCGGGAGCACGACCACTATCCCTACTTTCCGGGGATGGAGCAGTCAAGGCACCGAGAGCCTCCCACAGATATAGTACACCTGTTCTCAGTAGGACGCTTGTGAGAAGCTAAGGGTTTGCAGGTAGGGAAAGGAAAAAAACTGCCCCGGTCATCCCAATCTGAACAACACCACCAACGAAGAGAGCTGCACAGCGAAGGAGTCAAGGAGAATGGGGAAAGGAGGTCACTAACCGAGGCAATCGAATCCGTGATCGGAGCCTATTCCACCTCTATTAGTGGTTCCATAAGGATATACCAAATGAGGGAGCAGGGGAGTACTGTTCGAGAGGATAAATGCTCTCTCTCTCTCTCTCTCGATTCGTTTTTGTTTCCCGAACCTCTCGTTTCGGGGCAGGGTCAATGAACCGACGCCAAGGGAGAAGGAAAAGAGGGGGGGAGAAGGTATAATCGACATTTCCATACAAAGGTCCCAGTAATGGATAGTGGGAAGAAAGTGACTCTGAGGAAAGGATGAGAAAAACCTGCCATGGAGCAGAGGGAGAAAACTGGGGAAAATCCAAACAAAGCCCAGAAAGAAATCGTAATGCCGCAGGGAGATATGGGTGTAGCTTGTGGCATAGGCTTCTGCTATGGCTGCGATGACGAGGAACAATAATACTAGGAGACCCAGTGCGGTAGGTTGCGGTATCATAGGTTCATTGTTATCAAGACATTATTCACAATTACTATAGGTAGGAGTGAGTGACCTCACTCACTACCACACACAGCGCCCCACGATAACAAGTAGCACCCGGAGTTATCGACCACTCAGCTCTTCTCAATAGGGGGGGCGACCGGTCCGAGGCATACTATCGGGAATACAAGGAACGCAAAACACCATACCCGATTCCTAAGGAATGACACAAATTACCAGAGGTGCTATGGTTGATGTTGTGTGAACAAGACGGGTTTGGGAGACGGTTGATTGACTGCCTGAATGAAAGTAGAGAGCAATAAGTCCGGAGAAATGGGGAGAAAGGAACACACCATTTAATGACTACGCACAGGAAAGGAAATCACCTATGCATAAGAATCCATACACAGCCTACGTGCGCATTCCTACTAAAGATGTACGCAACATCAGGAAGCGGGAAGAGGCCATCGTTGTGCAACAGGTGACAGAGCTATAAGCCCAGACAATAGCAAATCCACACACTAATAGAACGAGATCCGCATTTCTCGGAGAGATGGATAGACAGATGGGAAGAGCCAATTGCACCCACGATCGCTCACGAGGCACCCTGTCCAGAAACGCTTTCCCCAGCGTTGGCATTCGTGAAAGACCTGTGTCCGTTGACTTACACACACCATACACTGCACTCCAAAGGAGAGCACGAAATGTATGGATATATGTGGCTAGGGGCAGGCAGGCAGCCTCAGTGATCATCAGGAGCGAATCCGCCCCCCGAAAGAAATCGCCGCAAACGCCCACCACCGCTTATTAACTCGGGATGGAGCTCCCATTCCCAGACGGGCACACAAAATTGCAAAATCAGCACTGAAAGCCGGGCCCATTTCCCCAGCCGCAGTGTGCCATGAGGAGGATTTTGGCGCGATCATGTCCCCACATTAAACATCGGCTACCCAAGACAGCAACACACCCACCGGCGCGCACTAGCAAGTGCGCAGTAGACCGGGAGAGCAACTACGATACCAAAATACCTGCTTATCACCCACCATAACCTCCTTCAAGGAGTTGTTATGTGTCCGCCTCCGCTGCCGGAAACAGTTGCCTCTCAGAATCCTTCCAGTTGACCGCTTAGTATACATTCAGCGAGTGCCGAGATGAGGCCTTCACCTACATGCCCGACTGAGACTGTTTCCTTCTTATAAAGGAACAGATCATTGACAACGGCTGCTAAACTCCTATAGTACGTCATTTCTGTGGACTCGCTGAAATTGAGGATTATGCGTTCTGTTTCCGATCTTCCTTCTCCAAACTTTTTCGACGTGAGGTGTTGGAGCGGGTGGGGCAATCCTTCCATATACCGTGTCATGAATAGCTCATTTGGAGGATCAAGCCAGTACGTATAGCATACTTAAGCCGATGGCTGGCTCCGCACCGTATATAAGTAGCGGGGGATGTCTTGTTGTTTCCATCAATGAAGCAAGACAAAAACAACTTCAGGCCTGAGGAGATACATGAGTGATTTCTCATGATTACTGAACTGGCAGCTATAGAAAGAGGGTAGATGCTTACCATCACTTTCCTATCATACATAACTACGCAATGTCGTCTAGATAGGGTTTAGGGGGTTAACCCATAACTAGAAAGGAATTATGGCCTCGCTATGATACCTCCCCTTCTTATGTACACCGTAACGCTCACATGGCCTTATTTCGAATGACAGATTCCCCTCCCTCTCACTCATGCGCCACTGCGATAGGGTGTCTACGATTACTAACATACCCTCCCCCTCCCTTCGCTATATCATCCGTACGACAAGTATATAATCCAGAGCAGAGTCAGATCTTATCACCTGGTATTATTAGCAGCACTAACCCCCCCCCCCCGATTCCACCCTCTACTCTACATACAGAGATATCAACGAAAGCCTTGTCTCTCTGTCTTCAATCTCCAACCCCCCCCCCCCCATCATGAGGAACTATCTGTTAATCCTTCCCCGTTTCTTGCTATCTGATGCACCTTCAACGAAACCCCTGGACTGAAGTTACTGGTTTTTGCCTCAACAGGTTAAATCGGAACCTATTGGACACGAGAGAGAAAAGGAAAGAAGAGAAAGATTGTATTATACATCGATCGGTGGATGGTGGCCAACGGCAAGAAAGGTCCTCTACATGTGCAATGGGATAGATAAGAGAGAGACTGGGGGCAGCAGTGGCGGGAAAGGTATTCTTCCTTTTTTTTTCACAAGAGGGTATGATAAAACTGTATTTAGACGGGTGTGATATTATACCACTATTCCACATCAAACTTTATAAGTGCATAATAGAAGGGGCGCTATGATAAGATATAATACCCGCTTGTGTTTGCTGTAACCTCGCTCGGGGCATTACGCACGGCTCCCAAGACGGACTGCAGGAGTTAATGGATTGATCCTCTGTATATTTTACTATGAGGGATGTCAAGGATTCATAAACGATCACTCGCCGTAGATTTTTTTTTCTTTTTCCCCCACCACCGCATCTGCAGGTGAGGGTATGATATATATATATATATACCAAACCGGGAAACAAAAACAAAAGAAGAAAAAAAAACAATGGAAAACCCGGGGCTGGTATCATGGGAACCTCGGGGGAAAGGAAAGATCTTGAAAAAAAAGACCTCGGGAGAAACGGCGAATGACAAGTAATTAGGAAAAGGGGGTCATGGCATAGTTGGATATGGTACTATATGGCTGTGAAGTTGTGAGATGAACGAGGAAGAGATGAGGGGAAAGGGTTAAACGGTGTCTAACTTTGGAGGGAGTGGTGAGGGAAAAAAAACTAGAAGAGAAACTTGATGAAAAAAGGAAACTGGTCTGTTTGGCGGATAAGCACTGGACCCAACACAGGTAGAAGGAATAAGGAAGCTGTCTAGTAAAGGAAATACTCGAGATCCGGATGGTGTGGATATTGTGATGGCGAAAAAAGAAGCTAATTTATTCCCAGTTCCTCCTCCTCCCCTTCTTCTTCCACTCCCTCATCTAACCTATCATTCAAACCTAAGTATACAACCCCCCATCTACAAAACCCTCTCGTTAGCCACCACCACACAAATTGCCAACAAGACTCACCAATCTTAAGCGTACTACTCGTCATACTTGAGCTTTTAGCCATGAGCACAAATGCATCGGCGCATTCCTCAATCGTAGGCTATCCCTCCCTCCATTAGCCCCAGCACAATCCCACGAAACAAGAAAGAAAGAAAAAAAGGGAAAATCCCACCGCAACCTTCAACCTTGATCTCTCCTTCGTCCTCTCGACTGTCTCTTCGGGGAAATTCCTCCCCCACTCGGTCATCAGAAGACCGGGTTGGACAGCGTTGACCCGGATTTTGGGTCCTTGGGTGTACGCCAGACAGCGCATAAGGTGGAGTCCGGCCGCCTTTGACACCGAGTATGCCATTGCGCTACCGAAGGTTTGTATGCCCTAGCGTGCGCTGGTAAGTTAGTAGGGGAGGGGAAAGAGTGGGAGGAATGGGGGGGGTAAAAACAGCTATCGAAGAAGTAATAAGTAGGGATCCGCCGTCAGGGTTCGCATTGAATGTTGGTAGCGCTGCGCGCAGAAGGTGGAGGTTCGCTTTCACATTTACCGCCCAGCACTATTCCCGTTAGTACAGTAACTTCCAGGGTGGTATACTGACAAGTATGATACCTTATCCCATTCCTCCTCCCCCAGTGCATACAAGTCCTTCCAATCAGATACTTTAGTCCATCCCTACACCTCCCCCACCCCCCAAATCAGTCCCACCCCGCGCGCAGCAAGCCGAGGGAGCGAGAGAGAGAAACCCACAGCATTGGAGACAATAACGTCCAAGCCCCCCAACCCTTCCACAGTCTCCTTCACAAGCCTCTTACACTCCAGATCTCTCCCAACATCCGCACAAATGACCAACACCTTAACCCCGTACTGCTCCCGCACCTCCTTCGCCAGCGCCTCCGCGCGGTCGGCGGCAGAGACGTAATTCACCACCACGTTCGCGCCTTCCGCTGCGAAGCGCTGCACCACGCAGGCTCCTAGCCCACGGGAGCCTCCAGTCACCAGAACGTTTTTGCCGCGGAGGGAGAGGGACATGGTCGTAAGTTAATCCGTCGTCCTAGTAACTATTCCTGAGCAGCGTAGGTTTGAGAAGGGCTTTCTGGGGGGGGGGGGAAGGCTAGAGGTAAGGGGGATGGGGGGGGGGTGATATGATACGGATTTCATGAAGGCAGGACGGGGTAACCGAGTGTTGTTTTTTTTGCCGAATGAGGAGTTGTGATACTCGGTTTACGAGTGTGGGCTCATCCCAGCGGAGTCCTCAGGTGCTGGAAAGTTCGTATTTCGGATGGGTGATGTGGGCGCTCCATGTGTTCGGGGTTTATATCATAATACGGCAGGTATGGATATAATGTTGGGCATGGTGTATCACTCGATGTGGGGCTGTCACGGGCCTGGGTGCTTTATTCTCCCTGGACCCCAACCATGTCGCCTGGGTATGATAGATAGATATGTACCTCATGCACACGGCGGGGCTATCACGTCACGGCCGCACCATACAAACCTCTCAGAGCCGATCGATATTGCCATTATTCTCGGATGTTCAGGTGAGAATAGCCTGGGTTGACATCGCCGACTACCCCCGAACAGGGATGATAACGGATCTTCAGGGTTCAACTGGGCAGCACGTCGCACAAGTCCGGGAGGCGACACTGACACCGTAGCGTGCTGTGCTCTACCCGCACAGTACAGTACAGTACTCGAGCCTATGCAGGGATGACAGCTTGCTATTAACATCCAGCGCCGCATCTTCATCCAAGAAGTGTAGATATCAGGATAGGCTGGCCAGTATCCTCCGAACACCCCGCCGCACAATGAGTAGTGGGTTCTGTATACCGCCGGAAAAAAAAAGAAAAAAAGAAAAACAGATTAGGAGCGTTGCCAAAATACATGTCTTTACCAGACCCGATCACGGATGCCGGGTGGAAAGGCTTTCCTCCAGGAAGGCAGAGATGAAATGAAAGCCCTGGATTAAGGAGGAGCCTGAGAGCTTTCAAATCGTGTATAGTATCATACCAAGTCCATCGCACCATGTAATGCTCTTACTTGTGAGGCCAAACGGTTATAAATAAGGAAAATGGGGGTTGAAGACCGGGGATTCGATTCTCTTGCCCATTGGACCAGACCTTTTTATTATTATTATTATTCAATGCTTTATTTTCGAGCCAGCGCGGCAAATTATGATGGATGCTGGTATCATATGGCAATGCATAGCGTAATACTTCACCTCTCCCCATCAATAACCCTACAGCGGCCTCATCCATAATAGAGTTGTACGAGAATCAGAATCGTCAATCACAAGCCCAGAGAATGTTGCCCATGTTTCTGCTAAATGAAAAGCTTGTGAGTGGAATCCCACGGACGGGTGAATAATTTGTGCAACGATTAGTCAAGGTATGATATTTGAATTAATTTCTGCCGCCCTGGAAATATTGCCGTAAAACGGCGTAGAGCGAAGGAGGAAAAACAAGGAAAACTCAACACTGACAGGAATCGAGCATGGGACATTCAAAACCCACTTTCCATATCCCATATCTATAACCCGCCACCCTTTCAATACCGGTAGGGGCATTGCATGAAGCGACGGGCTTGGCACACATTTTAAACACTTTGCACCATATTATACAAGAGAACGTTTTAATAGCCCTAAAACGGGGAAATAGCCACATCCAACCCCCCAAACCCTTAGACCGAAACATCAACCAGCGCACCCGACGGGGTGCGCTTTGGGTCTTGGGGCGAGTTAAATAGATGGTCCTTACGGTTAATACTGGGAGATTCCTATCTCTCGCTGTAGTCGTTTAGAGCCACACAGACAGCCCCACGATGGTGACCGTTGTACTGGCGGATTATTTGTTGACTACCATCGATCAGCCAAGCGCTAGCCACAATACCAATATCACTGGAACCTGGAAACAAACCTGCTCAATTCCCACAGCCTAGCGTAATGATCACTGCAAGCGGTAACAAGATAGGCGCTATCTGCGCTAAATGCGCAATCCCAGACCCACCGTTGGTGGCCGTGAAGGGTATTCTCCAGCGAAAATTTCTTCTCATCAACACTCCAGATCTTTGCAGTATGATCCGCCGAGCAAGTCGCCAGATGTCGCACATCTGGAGAAAGGAGCACCCGGGTTATGTATTTCGTATGTGCCTGGAACTTGGTAACAGGAACCAACTGGGTGACATCCCGGTTCTGAATCATACGCCACACGTAGCAGTTGCCCTAAACGAATGCCGTCGTTGATCGTCAGCGATACCCAGAGTAAGAGAGGCCCCGCAGCGCACAAGCACGCAAGAGGGTTGGGATACCAAGTTGTTTCCAGCGACAAGCATGCTACCATCAGTAGCAACAGTAACGCTCCTTACTGGGACATCATCCTCGGGGATTAATTGGTGCGTGCACTTATTCTCACCCAAATCCCAAATCCTAACGTTCCCAGCCTGGTCGCAAGAGATCAGCTCTCCCTGGTTCGGGTGGATGACCACATCGTTCACCGGACTGCCGTGAGAGTAATTTCTCTGTACAGTGGCCGTGCGGGTATCCCAAATCTTGACCGTACCATCCTCGGAAGAAGTCACCATCCATTTCCCCTCGCAGTGGAAGCCAACTCCCGTCACGTTATTCGAGTGTCCCTCAAACTGTAGCAACGGGTTCGGGTTTGTAGACTTGATGTCATAAAGTTTTACTGTGGTGTGGCCTGCCGCTGCGAGGAGGCGTTTGTCGGGTGAGATGCAAAGTCGATTCACTTGCGAGTCCGAGTGCTGAATAGTACGTGAGCATATTCCGGAGAGGGCCTCCCAAAACCTTGGAGACACGAAAACGTTAGAAGCGATAGCTCTGGAGTTAAGGCCAGGAGATGGTAGTACCTAATTGTATGGTCATACCCCGCTGTCGCTATAGATTGAGGGGAAGAATGAGATATCAGTTTTTATTTTATATTATTCTACATATTACAGAAAGAGAAAGCCAGTGAGGTAGGGAGGGGGGGGGGAGTGTGGATGGGTGACTATCGGACGAAGTCTCGCAAAAAAAAGAAAATCCGTACCCATGATGACGCTCATTTTGTCGAAGAGAACCGGTAAGGGTATCCACCGCAACGGGAATCCGAAGGGGAGACAAGAAAACAGTGATCAAGCAGCAAGGAGATGAGGTGGGGATGGTGTCGGAGATGAAGTGGGCTCGGGTGTAGGAAGGGCGTGCGGTTGTGGATGGGTGTGGATGGGTCGGCGCGAGTGCGCAGGGTAAATTCAGGTGTAAGATGTTGGGGAGAGGCAGGGAGGCGAGAGAGAATCCCGTGATCTCTAGCCTTACAGATGGAGGATCGAGTCAAGTCACAGAAGACTGCATAATACACAGCTGGAGTACCGTAACCGCGGTAGCTGCCGGTACAGTGACTACAGTAACCACCGAATATCGCAACACTGCAAGCCCAGTTTGCAGTGGGCAGTCCATCGTACGGGAAGTTTACCGTATAAATTTAATGTCATACTCGTATACCGTGACAAAGTTCCCTCGTCTTTCCAAGGTGCAAAGACTACAGTGATCACCATACTCGAGTGCCCGTATCATACTGATATCATGCTTGTACCGCGGCTCCTCTGCCAGCAAAACGACCCTTCCAGGCTTGGCTCATCCCTTCCCTCATCACGTGCGCTTAGCGCCAAGACCTCATACGGGTGCTCAGGCGCGACTCCCCCTTCCATAACGAGGTATTCCTAGAGCTTCACTTCCAGCTCCGTCCCCTTCCAGCCACTTTTGCCCTCTCCCCTTGCGACATCCCTTTCTCTGTCATTGCTCAAACAAAGTTAAAAAAATAAAAATAAAAAGGCAAAATGTTCTCGTCAAATCCTCTATCCGGCGAACCGGCGACTACTAGAAGGAGACATAGGCCAACCTCGCGGCCATCCTCGCGAAACCAACATCGCCAGGAACGATCCGGGAGTAACGCGTCGATGAGCCGAAACCTTAGGGAAAGTTCGGTTATATCGCAGCGGGGGGCCTCCGGCAGCTTTGTGGAGAGGGAATTATCCTCATTGGGGAAAGTAATGACTATTGCGAGCGCTCGCGGAGATGGGAAGAATACGGACGGATGTGCTGTGGATTGGGTGAGAATGCCCATCTATTGAGACAAGCCTGTTCGCTGACACTCTTTGCTCAAGACTAAAAATAATAAATTCCGGGTATCAAAACTGCCCGCTCTACCGCCCCCTCTTAAGACGGGTTTGTCAAATGTCCTATCACTCCCCAGCATTCCAAAAAAGGTTGACGTTGAGAAATAGCGAACCCCGCTCCCATTACCGCCGCCACGGAAGGATCAAACGGATATGCCCTCGTTCTCTCACACACCGCCGCTTATGTCTGGCAATACACCTCATCCGATACTATTCCACACACATTCTCATTCCCGCTACCCAATGACGAACAAGGGGCCAATTCTCCATTTCCGCTCGGCGCCTTGGTCTCTCCTTCAGCGAATAGTGACGAACCGGGTTTGGTTGTAGTAATGCCATTGAGCGGAAGAACTGCTTATTGGGATTCGGTTGGCTCGGCTGTTGCCGAAGGATTGTTCTCCAAAAGACGAGGAGTGGAAGGCAAAGTGCCTTTGCTATCTGGAGAGAGCGTTACCGCTGTCTGCAATGCCGAGCCAGCAGGGTTCATACTATCTCTGAGCTCAGGAAGGCTAGCGCATCTAGCATTGAGAGATCCGGCCGGGAGGCCCGGGATCACAGTGACAATTATGAGGGGCTACGGCACTGGAATGATGGGTGGGTTTTTAGGGGCATTGAGAGCCGGCTCTAGCCGACGGGATATCGTTGCTGTTCGTGCCGGACGAATTCTGAGAATGGGGGAGAGGGAGATAATAGTTGCCACAGCTAGAGGCAACTTCTCTAGATGGCTAGCAAATCGCTCCGGAACCTATGCAAACGTCGCCGACGTCGACATACGGGACAATATTCTTTCAGCTATCGAGCAGGTGGCTCCAGAAGAGATGCAGCTGCGAAGCAGGGACGCTTTTGTGATCGTTGATGCTGCTGTTGGGGAAACCCACGAGACTGTCGAGGGTGACAATTGCGACGTCGACGTGCTTGTGTTGGCGTCTTTCATGCCAATTCCTAACAGTCCTGGTGCTCTGCACGTATTAGTTTCCCTCAAATTCCGGTCAGGCGGGAGGCTTGATGTTTGCGATATCCATATCGTCAGATGCTACACAACTCCATTAGAAGAAGGGAAAACCAGACCCAGGCTTTATCTTCCAAAACCGGGTAAAACTGCCTTCTTGGTCTTTTCGAGAGCTGTCGTTCTCGTCTCGACACAGAAACCAGATGTTGATGATAACGAGATGACCGAGGATGTGGAGGATCAAGGGGTTTTTGAGGACGTGGTTGACTTTCGGGGGGAGTTGAACGTAGAGATAGTGGGCAGTGGTCCCGAGGACGTCATGTTTGATTCCGTGCCTCGGTCAGACATGATGGGATCCTTTACTTCTGATACAGGCACACCCGGAGGAGGGAAGAAAATTAGGAACCCCGGTGTCATGCTTGTAGCCAAAGGTGCCGGTATTGTCCGGCTCGAAGCCTTTGATCTCGAAGCGGTCAAGAAGAGGGTCCCAATAGAGCCTATCCAGGTGAAGAGTAAGATTGAGCAAGCAGTCTTTTACGGTGTTAAAGAAGATGTATGCGGACACCATGAATCCCGAGAAGTAACTACTAACGAATCCGCAGAACCCATTGAACTTCCAAGGACGAAAAGAGATCAGGTACCGAATTGAAGAGATAGAAGAGGCAGCGCTAGAGATCAGTCAAGAGATCTTGTCCTCAACCTCGGAATATCTCCCGGCAGTCCTTCCATCACTTGACACACATCTTTCCCTCCGCACAGCTCATCTCCGGGCGCTCGCTGAGCACCTCCGGGCTACCTTCCCTCCACTTTCCAAGAAAACAATGTGGCGTCTCCTGACCGATGCAGAGAAATGCCACGCCGCTCGTGCAGTCTGGAACGTGCGGGAAACCCACCTCCGTCACAGGCAAGAGGGCGAGGAAGGGGCCCTTGAGGTTATCATCCCTGAGCTGTTGGTCTCGGATGACGACATCGGCGGGGGCGACCCCATCAGAACCTGGTTCCTGCGATACGTAGGATCTATTGAAGATCTGATCCCCAAGGCCAAGCACGCAATGGTAGAGAAAACAAGCAAGGGTCGATATGAAAAAGTAACAATGGCCAAAATGGATGCTGAGGCCAATGATATTGTCCTCGCAGCGTTGATGAAGGCATGGGACTTCCGGATCCGCTCCGTCAAGTTATACAGGCTTGACAAGCACGGTGCTGATTCGAACGGGATAATGAATAAAACCAGTGGCTTGCTGCCTCCATGGACCAGCGGGACAGACATCCTACAAGCCCTAAGTGTCCACCACGAAGTCAGCGTCGCCATGATCAAAACACTCTGGGGACCAAGGCTATCCTCAGACCTGGAAGGCAAAGAGGTCATCGAACGAGTCGCCGAGCAGCTCGTTGGATTAGCAGAAGTCTGCTGTCGCGGCTTCGAAGAGCGCTCCTTATGGTGTGAGCAGCAAAGCGAAGAGGGTGAGGGCACCCTACAAGAAGGCATAACCATAAAAGAACGCTACGTAGCGCAGCGCGGTGGGTGGATAAAGCCCCTCGCGGAACTAGGTATGCCGGAGAAAGCCTACGAGCTCGCGGAGAAATGGCAAGACTACCGAACCCTCGTAGAGCTCTGTTCGGAGGAGGTCATCCGCATCGAGGCGAACCAGAAGGACCTCAATAACGCCACTTCCAATCGCGAAGCCATGGAAAGGGAAACCGCCGAACTAGCGCGCACTAAGAAGCAGACCATCGAGCGGATGGAAGCCTACTTTGACAGATTTGGCGAAGTCTACGCGATAGAGATGTACGAGTACCTCGTCGAGAACGGCCAACTACAGAAGCTCCTCAATGGCTTCGAGAACTGGCGAGGAACGTACCTGACCAGATTCGTACGGTCCAGCAGGAGATATGCAAAGCTCTCTTGGATCCACGATGTGGGACTCGGCGAGCACGCCCGCGCGGCAGACACCCTTTTAGAAATAGCGACGGAGCAAGAGGAAGACCAATGGAACAAGAAGGTCGAGCTATCAATCGGAAAACTAGCCAAAATCGCGGCAACGGGGTATTTGGACGAACAAAGTGTACGCAGCATAGACTCCGAATTGGAATTGGTGGATATACAAAACCGTGTCTACGAAGCCGTCAAAGTCATCAGGAAGACCTCCATCGACACCGACGGTGCCGTGCAGATCGGCTTAGAGAAGTACGCGGGCGGCGTACTAACCAGCAAGAAGCGCGCCGGCTGCCGTGAGCTCTGGAAACGCGCCTTTGCGTGGGCCGTGGAGGGGAAGGTGATGGGCGTGGAGGAACTCGCGGACCTGCTCACGCTGGCGGACAGCGACGAGGAGGGGACATCGTTACTGCTCGGAGCGGAAAGGGGCGAGGAATTCTATTGGGCTTTAAGAGCTCTCAGTCTCGGTGGCCTCCCACTGGAGCGCAGGAAATTCACGGAAAAGACTATCTGGAGGAGATGTTTTCTCCGCGATAAGTATACCTACCCACCTTCCACTGGCTATCATTATCATCCCCACAAGGCAGCTAACAAATAACGTCCACGAATAAAGTTGGCAAGCAATCCTCGACACCCGCAACAAAAGCGACAAGCACATGCAAGCCGCCACTTACGACACAGCAGTCTACAAGACCATCAAGCTCGGCTACGAGCACGGGCTCTTCGCCCAGTACTCGCCTTACCAGCCGCTCGCGCCCGAGGAGGCCTTCTTCTCCGACTCGTCGGAGGAGCTACGCACACGCTTCGCCCGCGCTGACGAGTCCGAGCTGAGCACTCTTGGCCACGACCTCTCCCAAGAGAACAAACTCCTCTCCAGGTTCGTAGAGAAGGCACAGCTGCGTGTTTGGTTTCCTGGCGTGCTGGATGCGGCGAGGCGCGAGGCTTACGGCGGGCATGTGGGAGGGGAGGATGGGGAGGTCATGATGGAGGAGTGAGTCGGTTAGTTGATTGGTGAGTCGGGTTCGTGCCGTACCGTACCCAGATGGGACCTTGCGGCGGAGGGATTGGGAGGTGGGGAGTTGGAAAGTGTATAATATCACCATGTCACGTTTATTATTTGCTTAAAAAAACCCATTTTTTTTCCCTTCCCACCCCATGCCATGATGTTTGTTGAGAAAGTTTTCAGTATTATCACACCCTTTTTCTTTTTTTTTTCTTTTTTTTACTTTCATTTTTTTCTTCCTACTTCCCCTCACTCCGCCTTCCACTTTACTCCATCTCATGTCCCCCTAACAGTAATCACAACAACCCTCACGACAGAAAAGAAAAAAAATGAATAAAAACAAAAATAAATCAATAAACCAAATCCAAATTTGAAGAAAAGAGAGAAGGAAAAAAGCCCTCCAAAACTCGAATTCGACCACCCAAGCACAGCAAGTTCATACCTTCCAAGTGTCACACCACACCACACCACACCACCTCCCATCGTCTGCCAGCATAGTACCGTACAGTACACTGCACAACACAAGAATCAGTACCAAAGCCTACACCCACCAGTCGACCATAGCCTACGATACGGGTAGTCAAGTGATAGATAAAGCTGCGCATGCTAGTGTCGGCGGGTGGGGGTGGTGAACAGACCGATCTGTTCGAGTGCATCCATGGAGGGAGGAGTAATAGATACCTACCTTACAGTAAAGTGTAGTACATACCTCCTTCCTGTATGGTATCGAGGATATAATTGTGAATATTTGGTTCCGAATTCCGGAGTTTTTCGGAGGGGGGGGGATAAATTCTTGATATTTGACATGATATATTATTATGCCGTGGGTGGACTGGATTGTCGTTTGTGGTCACTTCAACTGTGCTCGGGCACAGTATCCGTGTTCACGGGAGGGGAGAGAGGGAGAGAGACTAAAATTAAAACTCAGAGTTGGCCATTACAAGCTGGAACTTTCCCATTTGTTTCCAAGAGGTGCTGTATGCACGAGTGCATTGGGCGGTGGGGTCCTTGGGGGTATAGTGCTGTACTATGCTCGTACAGTGCTCTAGCAAGACATCAGATTTGTGGTCAGTGGTGACGTTCGGGCTTTTGTTTCCAGGCGTTCGAAATATTCCAAGAGAGAACTTTATCATTCACCTTGTACTATACAGTGTCACACGGTAGGCCGCTGCCTGACCGACTGGCCTACTCGGAAACGAGCGCCGCCTGTACCGTACGTGCAAAGCTGGCTCCCCTAAGCGGCTGTGAGCAACGAAAGGGAGAAACCTCACAGGACTTACTACCCCTTCGTCCTTATTTGTTGCCTTTAGTTCCTTAGAACCTTCCGAGACCAGGAGCAGTTCAAGGCCCAGTGTGATAATCGTGTACATGTTTTCTGCTAGCCAGGTCACAGTAATAGCTCCCCGACAGTACTACCTTTGGCAAAGGTCTGATGTTAAACCTGGGTCACGAACCGCGCCAAAAAGTTGCGAAATCTGCACACGGATTAAGGGACTCCACTAGTTATGATAGTTGTTTGAGACATCAGGCCCGAGCTGTATGTCCCCATCACCCTCTAATTTTCCTAGCCCCGCTCCTGGGCGCGCCGGGGTCAATTGGAGCTCGAGGATAAGAGATAATCTTCAGGGTAAATATCGACCCCCCCGTCCTCGGTTGGACCATTGGCGTGGGTACCGCATGTCAGTATTTTGTCGCCATTCCGAAGGGATAGAATCCGACTATAGTGACACCGTGTGCATCCCGGCACCTTACCCGCAACATACTGAGTAAGCTTCCTTTATCGAGAACTGGTAGGTCATTCTCCAGGAGCGCTTGCTCTGCCCTCAAGACTTCTCGGAACCTCAGTCGTACGGGTGGAGTATATCGAGACCAAAATCAATCAGCACCAAAACCTATACAGAGTCGAGACCTAGACCGGCCTAATAATATACGGCCAATATGTGAGGGCCACTAGATCATCACTTCATCATCGAGCACAGGTGTCACTGGACCCATCAGTGATTATGTGTGATGATGAAAGCCCGAACTGCCCAACGAGGGTTTGAGCGGCACGATTGCGACCGATGACTGGCAGGATTTAGACTGCCCAGAACGGTGAGGCACATAATATGAAACTTCAAACACCATTCCAGGGGCACCACGCATGGTGCATTAACGGCTGCTCATCGCATCCAGTATTCGGTGGCGAACGGACACATGACATATAAAACACGGCTACGGCATTGGGCAGAGAAGAAAGTTGTTCTGGGGATTTCGGATGTGGGCCAGATGGGGATAGCTTCAGAGCAGTCAGAGCAAGGCGAAAATTCCCCCATGTCAGAGCTTCCACATACCAAATGATATACCGGTAGTGTTGTGCATACTACCACCCCTCCTCCCCACTTCAAGTGATCAAAGGTGGGGAGCCAATAATTGCTATCCCCATGAGATCCCGTGACTAGTGAACCTCATAACTCCTTGAAATTGAAGCCCTCGCTACAAGCACTGCACTGCGGCTTGTAGAGTTATTGTTTCAAAGAGAGACTTTGTTTGTCAAGTAAGGAGCGAACCAAATAATTACCCCGCGATAACCTTTTTCAAGCCAGGTTGTAATACAACTTCATACACAATACCGACAGCTCTTCGGTGGCGCCAAGGATCGACAAAACGAGGACAAGCACGGTAAGTCGTAGGTAGGTTCCGGCCCACAGAAGAGTCGCTGAACAGTAGGTGAAGTTTCAGATGATGTGTCATTTTTCTGGGGAATTTCCTGAATGAATGAATTGATGATATGTACAGTATGATTGATACCCGGTCAGTATCCCGCGTTGTCCTTTGAAGAACCATGGAGTGGAGGAGAAGATACCACATAGTTCAGGTTTATTTCCAACCCTTTTCGTGTCTCGTGGAGACAATTGTGCTGCCCCGAAAGAATCATACCGTACGTCAATAGGATGATGCTTTACTGTCAGAACGATCATTTCCAAACCTCGAAAAGCCAAAATGTTGCCAAGGTGACATCCGAGGGAGAGCAGCAAACATTCCTAGAAAATATCAGCCAGTATAGACAACGAAGTGGATTTTATCCGCAAAAACCACGACTTGTGGCACTCCCCTCCCACGTTGATGTCGATTCGCTACGCAACTTGAAAATCCCCCTGCAATCCCAGCTGCTTTCGGCCAATGCTTGGCCAATGTCAATAAAGTGTACCGGTATCCATGACCAATCTGCAGTGCTCCCCTCCGGCCGGAATTTCGGCGGTTTACCCGATGTGAATGCCGCTGGAACGTTGCCAATGCCTCGGAGGGAGGACCAAAAAAAGAGATGATTGGACCAATGGCTCAAAGTTTGGCTCGCCAAATGACAGACTAAAGCAATGAAAACATCGGACGAACACCCCGCTATCCAAGGATGGATGGATGGATTGGAAAGGGAGGCGGAAAGCGCACTTTATTCGGTCGAGTGCCAGTAAATGATAGGGGACATGTTCAGGGCATACGGCAGGAATCGTTGCCAAGCTAACACGAGAAATCACGTTCTGATGCTGAGATGTTCGCATGGATATCCAAGTGTAGTACCCGTGGCACAGTGTGATCATGTTGTGTCACCCGGATTCCGATTTTACGGACCCTTTTCCATCAATGTGGCGGGGAGCAAATTAAAAAAAGAAGAGGAGAGGAGCCGAAGATAATCGCCCGGTCCAAGATGTACGGTCCGTGCATAGAAAATTACCGTAGCGTACGGTAGGGTTATGATGATGCGGTTCCGTGCTGTACCAGTGCGGTACGGCGGAAGGGAGGACCATTCCACTCCATCGACTTTACTAAAGACAAGGACAGCAGCACGGTTAATACCATTCAGAATTCATGCACTCGTGCCGCCTTACAGATTCACGCCAGCAAGTTTTTGCTTATGTAAGTATTAAGGAAGGAAACATCCATCCTATTGGGATCTCTGAGAGGGGGCGTTAGTTCAGCTCTTATTTTTCTACCCTTGGCGCTCGTAACTTACAGTACGAGTACCCCCTGGTACAAGTGCTAGGGATAATGTTTTCGCATAGTTAATTCAGGTTAACCCGCAAAATTATCCCTGTCTCGTACGAAAACATATCCCCTGGCACTTGTACAGTACTCGAGTACTTGCACTGTACGATATCCTGTAGGGTAGGTCAAGTACCCCTTTCAGAATTAACCAAGACGCTACCATACCGGTGCAAGTACCAGTACCGGTACTCGAGTACAGTACGGTACTGGCACCGGTATTGCAGCGAAGTGGGTGAGAGCGGCACGTGAAGTAGGAAGTTTGCCCGCGCGTAAGGGGAAGTTCTCGGGCTCGGGCCCTAATTCGGCAGGAAAAGTCGAGAGGGGTTACTTGTACCAATACGATACGAATACAGTACCGGTATGGTACTATGATACTAGTAGTACAGTATGGTGCCGGTATCGGGTTTGGCCTGAGGAATGGCATCGGGTCGACATCCTCTGATCAAAAGAAAGAGAGGAGCTTTTGTGATCACGGTTGGATCCATGTTGCTTATATCTACTGTACAGTGGATCTGGTATCGGTGCACGAGATTCCCAATTGCAATACTTTTTTGGGGGAAAGTTTCCCAGACCGGAGGAAGGGTTTTGACGGCTCTCGGCTCTCGGCTTCCCAGAGAGCGCGATGGATGGGGGGGGAAAGCGAGGGACTTGAAAGACAGCCACTGTCGGTTCGGAGTCTTTCGTAGGCTAGATCTCCGTCTCTCCCTCTTCTTTTTTTCCCTTTTCCTTCGAGGGGTGCGCACCACACTAGCTGGTGGACTGCGGCAGCCGGGGGATTGAAAAGCTGCAGATTATATTGCATCTGGGTTAGCCGCTTGGTGAATATCAGAAACAGCCGGGAGGAAGGAGGAGGACTGGGAATGAAGGGGGCGCAGAGGGAGTGCCCGGAGTCTGGATAGAAAAATGGCACACTTTTTTCTCCAAACATCACCCATCAGAAAAGTGTGCTCGAGTGTTCCTGTTACTCATGATTCAGAGGGAAATAAACTTCTGGGAGTAGGACTGTTTCTCCTAAGATAGAGTGGGGCAGGGAATACTCGAGTACCGGTATCGTGGTTGCTGTAAGTAGATTTCGCTTTTCCTTTCTCCCTGGGGGGGAGACGTTGTTCGGGCTATCAATAGCTTTTTTCTTTTCTTTTTTCTCTTTCCTTTATAAAAAAAGTATGGAGAAAAATTTCTCATTCGTTTTATTGCTCTCTGTTTGGGCCGGGCGAAACCACCCGGTGAAATGATACATTTTTTTATTTATTTCCTTCCTTCCAGAAGATTGCCATCCCTTCGAGGTGGCAGTAAGGAACGGGCAAGAGATAGCGGTATGATAGATTGACTTCATTTTAACGAACCGTTGGCCTGCCTCTCAACCGGATTATCGGGGGGGGGGACGAGCGAAGCGGCTTTCTAGCTGCCCTGTCCACCCAAAACTGTCCCCCAAATAGCCCCCAGAATGGACTGGGTTGCCTTGCCTCTCTTTGCTGCCCACGGT
>LN890972.1:138422-155953 GCA_900010015.1 Tuber aestivum | reverse complement strand
AACGAGGCTTGCCGCTGCGGTTTATTGTTGCTCTGCCTCTTGTTGCTCTGCTTCTCTCACCCTGAGCCTCTCTTCTCTCATCCATCCTTTTTCGACTCGCCCCCCTCTCTTCTCATTCACCCACTCACCTACCTGCCTGACTTACCTGCCTACCTACCTTACCATACCACCACTCACTCGCCTCCTTCCTATTGCTCCTCCTGTTTCCCCTTTCTCTCCTTCACTTCCTCTCACCTCCTCTCACCTCCCCCCCTCCCTCTCCCTCTCCCTCTCTCCCTCCCTCTTTCTCCCTCCCTTTCTCCTTCTCTCCTTCCTTCCGTTTCTCACTCATTACCTCGCTTCATTAACCGCCCCTTTCGATTCGGTGCAATACGGAGCATTATCGGGGTGGCGTGTAGCACGGTGACCGTCGGTGGCTTCATCGTTTCATTCCCTTTAAACCTTTCCCGAGTTCTCTCGTAGACAACACGCTTCCCTACACAGCTGCCGGTACCCATAGATTGATTTTTTTTTTTCCTACTTCTGGGGGGGCCTTGGTTTACTCAGTTTACTCAAAGAATCACTCACCCATCCTCCTTCACCAATCCACTGTAATCATCCCCTTTCTCTTTATCGGCTACTTCTTCCAAACTCTCTCCAACAACAACCCATTCCCTTTATAGTCCCCCCCCCACAACAATTCCTTCCCCTGTTACGATTTTACACTTCCTTTGACTCCCGTTACCCGCTGTATCCTTCTTGATGACCTCTCGCTGACAAGGGCAATCCGTGCCTCAAAGTTTTCGCTTGACGGACTCCCGTCCTGTCATCGCCTCAGAACCCAGACCCTCCCCTTATATCCTTAGCATTTCAACCTCCTGGAGCCTACAGCTGCGCTTCAACAACATCCACGAACAACATAGCCCTTTCATAATTCTGGGTAGCGGGTAGAAAAAGAATTGTCGACAATGTCGTCTTCTTCCTCGAATGTGGTGGGCGTACACTACAGGGTCGGGAAGAAGATTGGGGAGGGATCCTTTGGTGTTATTTTTGAAGGAGTTAACCTGCTAAATAATCAGCATGTTGCAATCAAGTTTGTACGTTTCTCACGTATTTGCCCTTGGACTGCGTCACAGTTCGCGTGCTGACATTCCTTAGGAGCCGAGAAAAAGCGATGCTCCTCAGCTGAGAGACGAATACAGAACATACAAGATTCTGGTTGGCTGCCGTTAGTTCTCTGTCAAAGCTTCTGCCTCCTACCGCGCACTAATTATCAACCAGCGGGCATCCCTAATGTTTATTATTTCGGACAGGAGGGTCTGCACAATATCCTGGTCATTGACCTTCTGGGGCCCAGCTTGGAGGATCTATTTGATCACTGTGGCAGGCGATTCTCGATAAAGACCGTTGTCATGGTGGCTAAGCAAATGGTCCGTCTCGTGTGGATATCTCCTTGTGACGTGTGTCTGACATCTCGTCTAGTTGTCGCGGGTTCAAACCATCCACGAAAAGAACCTGATTTATCGCGACATCAAACCTGACAATTTCTTGATTGGACGTCCCGGGACGAAGTCCGCCAATATAATTCACGTGGTTGATTTTGGTATGGCCAAACAATACCGGGACCCTAAGACTAAGCAGCACATTCCCTACAGAGAGCGCAAGAGTCTTTCAGGAACTGCTAGATACATGAGTATAAACACGCATCTTGGACGAGAGCAGTCACGAAGAGATGATTTGGAAGCGCTAGGGCATGTTTTCATGTACTTTTTGCGGGGCGGATTACCATGGCAAGGTCTGAAGGCTGCTACCAACAAGCAGAAGTATGAAAAGATCGGTGAAAAGAAGCAGACAACCGCAATTAAGGAACTTTGCGACGGATTCCCAGGTAGACCCTTTCTCCTTCAGGATTCCGTGCAACATGCGGCTGACATTGGCGATTAGAGGAGTTCAACCAGTACTTGAACTATGTACGTAACCTTGGATTCGAGGATACGCCCGATTACGACTTCCTTCGGGACCTTTTCACACAGGCACTGAAGAATACCGGAGAAGTTGAGGATGGTGATTATGATTGGATGAAGCTTAATAATGGAAAGGGTTGGGAGGCCATCTCAAAGCACCCCTCTTCGCACAACTATCACACAGCTCATAATCAGACTCACGGAGCCAACGGGGAGCTGCGACTTCTTTCTCCAGCTCAGGTTCGTCAGCCTCCGCAGCTCACCCCGAGTCGTTTAAACGCCCCGCATCCCCCGCCACCATCGCCAGGAAAACCGATGGTTCAGACGCGCGGCGACAGGCAAAACGCTCAAGGCGTAATGCCGACCAAACGACCGAGCGGACAGGCGGGGGGGTTGCAGAAGCCGGTGGCCACACCGACAGCGAGCACACAGGCCCAGTTCCAAGCATCGAACACGAATCTCCCACCCACAACAAGGGGGCCTTCACCTCAGGTCTTGAACAACCAGCAGAACCAACCCAGGAACAACCCGGCAGAGCCTAAGAGAAGCTTTATGCAGAGGCTGTCGGCAGCCTTCTGTTGCGGTATGTTGTGATGCTCTTCCTTATTCTGGGTCTTAAGTCTAACCTTTCCGCGCTCTTACAGGTGGCTGATTCGGCTTGTTTTTGCATAACTTTTTGTTTTGTTTTGATTCGTGTTCTCCAAACAACTGTTTAATAATACTATCCTCTGCTTTCCAATTACTATATCCGGTTGCGTTATTTCCTTCTCGACTCTTACCGATACACAAACCCTCCACCGTGGGGTTATTACGACCATGATACGAATTGAAAAAAACAAACGAAGTTCGCAGCATGTGGGGAGGTATAAAGATGAGCGGGGGGGAGGAGGGTTGCAGCGGTTGAGCATGTTTTTCCTTTATTCCTTTTGTTCTTTTTCCTTTTTTTTTTTCCGGATAGGTGTAGAAGCGATGAACTGTCACGGGTAGGGGGTCAAGCCATGAAAGAGGAAGAGGTGGAGGAAGGAAGAGGAAAGCATTAGTTAGTCATCAGTCTTTTTCTCGCCTGCTTTTTTTTTCTCCTCTTGGCCTGCTTTCTGAGGTGAAGATGAAAAAAAGTTTTGGTTGGAGGAAAAAAGAAAAAGCGAAATCTTTCCTCGGTATTTTTTATCGTCCCCCTCCCTTTTTATCCTTTTTTTATACATATTTCCTGCGGTTTCTTGTCTGGAGGGGTTTTTCTATTATCATCATTTTCTTGCCCATAACTCTTTCTTTCCTTCTTTCCTTCTGGCATCTTTATCTCTCTTTCGACATATTGATAATTGGCTCATACAAGTCCTTGTCTCTTAGCTTACTTGCAGGTGTTTATTGATTTATTTTTTCTTTCTTTCTTTCCCCCCTTTTCCATAGCCAACCAAACGTGTTGCCCCCTTCTCTCGACTCTTGCCCACACGCCCGCCTCGCGCACGAGATCTGGCTACGGCACCGCTGCCAGTAGGTCGCTGGTACCGGTATCCTGCTGCAGTTGATACGGTAGGTGAGAAAGGCGAATGAACAGGTGGGCATCACCGATATGATGCTAAACCCGAAGTTACCGTATACCTTAAGGGAACGCCCTGTGGAAGAAGGTACGAGTAAGCTGGGAACCTGATTGTTCATTTGCTTTTATTTGCCCTTTTCAAATCAGTTATATATAATAACTTTTTGTTCCGCTTCCTCTCCATGCAGTCTCTTCCCTTCCTCCCCTCTTCCCTTCCGCTCCGGAAATATCCTCCAACCTCGCGTAATTCTGATAACCTTGGTGCTGGACCGCAACTTTCCTCCTCTGCACCACCCCATCACAGGATTGAATGGATTCGCCCCCACCCTATCCCGGCGCCCTGTTTGCATCATACAGTTTTATGGAACCGTCATTATAAGTACCGGCACCGGCACTGGTACCATCTGGCGTCGATTTTAAAGAGTCTCGGGAAGGGAAGATGGAAACAAAGGTGATTCACTTGTGGTACAAGTACAAGTACTAGCACGGTGCTTGATGGCTTCACGGCACCGGGTTTCGCGGGAGCTACCGTACTTGTAACTTGGGGGCGCACGGGTACCGTACGGAACTCGTCTTGCGGAGACTTTAAAAAGAGCGTTGGGTACCGTATGGCATAAGTTGAGAAAGTCCATAGGAGCCTTTTTCCTTTTTTTTTTTTCCCTTCTCCTTATATATATATACAATGAGTCAAGGTATTATTAAAGTCTCTGCAGTGAGTATCATAGGTTGAAGATTCATTTCTCTTACAGCCATAATAGCACATGGTCGTGTGCTACAGTAGAGTACTCGTACATACGGTACATACGGTGGATGGACGGATGGTCGTAGGCTCAAGAAGTTCATCTTTTGTTTTGTTTTTTTTCCGTTTTTTCTTTTTTTTTTCTTTTTCAGCCACGCTGTGCAGTGGTTAAGGCCCGGCATGTGTTTTGAAGGAAGTGTCAATCTGGATTATTATTTTTTGACATCCATTGCTTCTTTTTGTGTTTTTCTTTTTCTTTTCTTTTTCCTTTCTTGGTGATGACTGTGTGCAGTGCGAGTACAGTACAGTACTGTGCACTGGTCGAGTACAGGTATATATGGTATCCTTTTGCATGTGGTCCTTCACGAGATGGATAGTCTAGATAGGTCTAAGTTAGGATATGATAGATGGGTCCACCGTGCTCGCAGATTGATGATGGACTACGGTACGGTACTAGTACAGTACTGTACTGCGCCTAGGTATATTTGATAACCCACCGCGGTTCGTTTACGAGTGTGGTAGGTCAGTCAGTCAGTCAGTCAGCTGCGGCAAAAGGTATCGTAGCCTCATTTTCACTTCCGCCTTGCCATCGTCTGCGGTGCAGTAACCGGTACAAGTAGTATCATACTCGAGCTCGAGTATGATACAGTGCTAGTGCAAGTATCATGCCCCAAGCACACGATACGGTACGAGTGGTCTAAACCCCGCTGCCACATTGCATTGCATTACTGTACTGTACTTGCCTACCTACCTGCCTACATACGATACGATACATCGTAACCGTACCTGCTTTTGTTGGGGGAAAGTCGCAAGTTCATCGTATTCTAATATCATATCATACAGGACGTGGTAACTTAAGTGGTAAGTGAGGGGAAACTCAAAACTCTATAGTACAGCCTTTTCTATGCGTATGCTTGCTTTTTCTCCCTCCCCCTTCTTCTTCTTCTTCTTCCTCAGTTTGCTTTTTCCTGGTGGGGTTGGTGGTGGTGGTGGTTGGTGGTTGGTGGTACGAGAATTAGGGTAACTCATGGTAGCGCATCCCAGGCGGATTGAGCGCGATGAACCTACTGCACCGTACGGTAACAGGATTTCCACAGCGCGGTTCGGGATGCGAACGAGGCTGGGATAACTAGATTATGATCCAAGGCAACCGAGGCGCCGCACCGGGGGAGGAAGAAAAGCGTCAAGTTAACTTAACCTTGCTGGGGAAACCTTGGGTGAAAGAGGTGCCAGTACGGTAGGTAGGTAGGTAGGTTATGTATCCGGCGCTGCGTTCCCTTGGACTTTTTGGGCGTTCCCCACGGCGCACAGACCGTGTCAGGGTGAGCGGCTGGGAGGTGCGGTACCGGTATCATACGGTATGTATCATGGTCCATGGAAGCTCCAAGGGTCGCGAGGGGGGAAGAAGGGTGAGGGAGGAGGGTAAGAGGTTCTCTTGTGCCATAATGAACTTCAGTAGGGGATCGCCTGTTTTTTCCTTGGATTTTTTGGAGATATGCGCTATTGGGTAGGGTTACGGTACGGTACGGTAGTGTGCTCGAGTAAGTGCAGGAGCCAGAGTGGTGTCAGTCAGCTACCGTACGGTAGTTCCCACACGCCTAACTTACCGTATCCATTCATCCATTCCTTCCTCCCTTCCTTCCTTCATTCGTTCAGCGCCGTGGACAATTATACAGCATCTTTCGAAATGCGGTTGGGATCTCACTCTTGTTGGTCCCACTGGCATAACTTACTGTCGCTACCTTCGAGTGCAACTCAAGCTATATCGGCTTGCCGACTTCCTGGTCCTCCCCCCGCCCCGGCCTTCCGGGAGCCTATCTGTACGATATCCGAATATATCCACTGATCGCTACACCCCTCTGCCCTTGGTGTGTTTATAGTAACCGGCACGGTACCTACCAGAGGGCCGCCCCAAGATCCAGAATGGGCACTTACTACTACCTTTTGGCTGACCAGCCAGCCAGTCAGCCAGTCAGCCGCGATAGGCCGCATGTAGGTGAGCGGTTGATGATGATATGTGCCCGAGGAGCTCACCATCGTGTGTGTCTTGTGCCTCATGCGTTGGACCGTCGAAATTGGAAAGTGGGCGTTCTGTTGGACACGCCATCACTGGCGGTAGGAGCCCACTGGAGCCCACTGAAACCTTTTGCATACACGCATACAGTACTAGTACAGGATTCTCTTTTCTTATTTCGCTCCGTTTGTCTGTACGAGTACAGTACTAGTACTAGCACAGCGGTCCTTCCCAGAGCAAGCGGGAGCCGGGTATTCTTTAGATTCTGTCGAAAAAAGGGGTTTCCCCCTTTATTCTCTCTATACCCCTCTCTCGCACTTTTGGCAATCGGTAGTTTACCCACTGGTGGTGTTGTGATGCAGATGCGGGTATTGACGCATCCATCTTGTTTCGGATCATATATTTCCCGGCCGGGCGACGGTAGACCAGTAGTTAAGACAGAAATGTCCTGGATGCCCCCCCCCCCAGGAAGGGCCCTGTACGATAGATAGTGACTTTTCAACCTCGGGTATGACAGTAGTGTTATAGGGTCTTGACAATTATTTCACCTAATTGTCCGCCCAATTCGGTGTTGGGTCATGTCTCATGTACCTGAGATTCCCGGGAGCACGAGTAGAATGTACTCGAGTATGCGTAAGAATACCGTATGGTATCATAGCGCATTGAGATGTATCCGGGCCCCTCCCCCTCGAAGCGGAAGCAGCTCTTCCAAAACCTACCGGAAATGGATCAAAGAGTGAATTCGAAACACCTGCCTGCATACTAGTCCCCACCCATCATCATCATCACCACCATCATCATCATCATCCTACCAGCACATAACTATCCCCATTATCCACTTGTAACATCCATTAGCCTGTGAATGAACTCCTAACCGAGCAGGTAAAGTTCCGATTAGTGCACAGTGCACAGTGCGGATAGTGGGGTAAAGGTGGGTAAAGGACATTGCTGATTGAAACCCTTGTGTAGTACTGTGCAGTTTCTCGGCGGATAAAGTCTGCGGCATTCGTGCAAGTATCCTGAAGAAAAGTCGCCTTCTGGAAGTTCTCGGGGTGTAAAAAAAAAAGGGAGGCGGGGGGAGGGATACACGCAAAGATTGCTAGTATGACAGATATATATCTGAACTGGCGCCGGACGCGTTATGGATTTCGCCCATCCTTACTGCCATAGATCCAATCATATCCGCTCACTCGGTGCATCTAGCCCCGCTTTTCGAGACGAGGCTGAACGTTTGTTGGTGTAGTTTTGGACGGAACACGTAGACTATGCTACTCCCTTGCTTGTTGTGTATCATATATCATACTCGAGTAGTGGTAAGACTCTTGTTCTGTGGGGGTCAGTGGTTTTTACGCACAGGGGCTCGTTACAACCTTACGCTGTCACGGGGTTGGAGTTTGGGACCAGGGCAACATCGCGATGGTTCAACGTAGCCTTTTGGGCCCGCCCAAGAATATCAACTCCATGGACGAGGCCTTAGCATCGGTCAGCTCTTCATTTCCATTAGTGGTTGCGCCTGTCGGATTTTATGCCCTGCCGATCCAAGGAACTTGGATTTAAGGGTTTTCAGATAAGGCTTTGCATAGCGTGGTCGACATCCGGTACGGTGTAACTCAACCGCCGTCTGCAGTGGCCGGGAGGTGAAGAATGTCAGAGAATGCCCGTTAAAAGGAGCTGACAATGGGGGCAGAAACTTGCTACGGCTGGTGTTGCTAGTTGTGGAGGATAATTTGTGAATATATTGTGATCCCTGGTAGGGCTGTGGAATCCGGGACTACCGGGGGGGGAAGAGGGCGACGGCATCGGAAAAAAAGATTGTCTATTGTTTCGCTGTGGTGATTTGATTAGAGCTGGTAAGCGGTGAAACGAATTGTATGTTATGATACAAGGAAGAAAAACATAACCCTTATCTCCTTGACTGTCGTTGTCAACTGAGGGAAAGAGACAGACCCAAGGCCAAAGTAGCTAGTCCCCCATTATACATGTATCCAAGTAGGTAAAGATCTCTCGTCCTCAATCGCTCACTCTAGAACAACAATCTCCCCCCTTTCCCTAATCAACCTTCCAAACAATCCCCCCTCAATATTAGAGTACATTCCAACCCACCACATGACCTCCCTATCAAACTTCCTAACCATATCCCCCTTCATATCTAGATGAATCATAACTTCAACAGCGCTCTTTACAAGTCCATTCTGTCTCAAGAACACACCACCCACTTCTCCCAGACCCTTCAGAACCATCAAGCATACCTCAAATCCGGTGGACCTTGCCCTGAAGGGGGTATGCTTCGTCGTCTTTGTCTTGATCTCGTTAAGAAACCCCCACAGATGATCCTCAATGCCTCTAACGACGACCGCCCTCGCGGGCTCAGGGACGTTATCGATGGTGTGCACGATATGCAAGACTTGATTTTTGAAGTTTGTAAAGTCGAGGGTATGCACGCGGGGCATTGCTTCCGCACGGAGAACGGCTAGAACGGGTGGGCTTGTGATTGCTAATCCGCGGAGGAAGGTATGAATATTTGTGTGCGGGAGGAGGTCGTCAACTTCTGCTTCAATGTTTGGGTATGGTGAGCCTTGCTGGATTGGATTCGGGGGAGCAGCGGGGCCAAGGCCGGGATACTGGGCCGCCAGAGCCGGTAGCCGGGCCGGAGCTGTCGGTGGGGGTGCTAGAGCTGCAGCGGCGGGCGCGGGTACGGGTGCGGGTATGGGCGCAGCTGTTTTCCGCACCCTATTACTACTCCTTCCAAACTTCTTCTCCAGTGCTGACTTCGCCAATGCAACTAGGGGCATATCCCACTCCTCATACACAGCATCGCTGACCCCCCGCCCGTCGAGAAGCTCGTCGACCACGTTGTAGATATGCTTACACACATTCCCATTCCCGCAGTCCGGGCACGAGCAGTCCGGGACGTTCTGTGTGCTGAGGTACACCGTGTACTTGGCGCCGGTCGACCCACGCACCTCGCAGCTGATTTCTGGAGCTGTAGGGGAGGTGGCGTAGCTTTGAATTCTGATATTTTGGGTCAGAGCTCGCTCGTAGCGAATATCGTCGGTTACGGCGTCCCAGTTACGTTTTTTATATGGGTATCTGTTCATCGCTGGGCTGTATCCTTGTGAAGTTCGTCAATGGGAAGCTGGAGATGTAGCGCGTAGCAGTGTCATTTCCAGGGAGAACTGATGAAAGCGGGAGAGGCTGGGGAATGTGCCAGCTTATCACTTTCTCTCTCCCTAATGCTAGTGTCGATGGGTTCCAGCGGGTCGTGAGTACGGCTTATGCGTCCGTGCCCACGATGAGTCCTGGAATATGGTATTATCGCTTTGCAGGGATCAAAAGGACGGTTGAAGGGCTAGGAATTGAGTATCAATTGGAGTATGCATTGACTAGAAAATCATGAGTAGCTAAAACACCTCTCTTTGGTAAATATGGGATTAACCCCCCATCCTTTGCTTGTACGGCCATCGCCATCGAGTGCTTTTGGTTAAAGTTGAAATTCCCCCAATCATCCCACTTGGTCCGTGCGCACGACGTCACAGGAAGATCACGGCTCTTTAGCTTAGCAACTCACCTCCAGCAAACCCGAACATAACAACCCAACACCAACACATTCCACAGCCTCTAAAATGCTCTCCCGAGCATTGACAAGGTCCCTCCGACCCTCTCCACAGCCACAATGCCTTCTCCGATTGCTCTCACTACCCCTCCGACCCCTCCACCACCAACGAGCACTACCACTACTAACACAAACCCGCCTCCAATCCTCCTCCTCCTCCTCTAGAGGCTCCGGGAAAGGCATCCTCCCAAACGGCTGGAACCGAAACCACCTCATGGCCCTTCTTGCAATCCTCTTGTCCTCCTCCCAATTCCTGCCCCCCTCGCAATGACTAACGGCAAACAGCTCAGCAACAGGCATTACCCTCGGCCTCTGGGGTTACAGCAACTACCTCTCCTACCTCGCCGACACGACACACTCTTACCCAAAGCCGGTCGCCAAAGAGCTGCGGAAAGCCCTCTACTACTCACTACCCTCCTCCTCCTCTCCCCGCGATGCGGTGAAGCACTTCCGCCTGGCGCTGGAGCAATGTCGGGATCTAGGCATGGACCCGCTCAGCGACGAGGTCACGGGGATAAAAATCGAGTTGGCGGGGGTACTCCTGCACCACGGGCTCGTCGAGAGGGGCGTTGAGGTGCTTGAGGGTGTGCTAGACGAGGTTGTTTCTGCAGCAAAGGCGGAGAAGGTGGATGAAGGGGCCAGGAGGAAGTTGTTGAGGAGGGGTGTGGGGATCGCGGCGAGGGTTGGGGAGGTGTACGTTGGTAAGGGGCGGTATGCCGAAGCGGAGGAGGCGCTTGGGTGGGCTGTTGAGACGGCAGTGAGGGAGGCCAGTAAGTCACCACCTTCTCCCCCTCTTCCCCCGCCGAAGGATGGTGGTGGTGGTGGTGGTGGTGAGGAAAGGCTCCCAGTTGTGAAAACCCCCGGACAAGATATCCAGCCCCACCAAGACTGGCTCTCAAACTCGGAAATGTCATCCCTGCTGGAAGCTCTCGCAAGCGTCTACGAATCCACAAACCGCTTCTTCCTGGCAACGCCCCTATACCTACACGCATTGGAATACATGCCGCCAAACAACTGTCACTCGGTAGTCCTAAGTTCCTCTCTCCCCCCTCCTCCCCCTCCCCTCCCTACCCAGGACTAACGCCTTCCAGTGAACAACCTCTCCGCGACACTCTCCCAACAAGCCACCGCCCCCACACTGCCGGTCTCCCGCGAACAGCTAGTAGCAGACTCGGCCACGCCGTGGGCGCAGAAAGCACTAAAGTTGGCCAGCTCCATCAAAGCGCCGGATAGGACCGAAGAGTGCGATTTGGGATGCGCGGTCGCGACGCACAATCTTGCCGAGTTCGCGGAGATATTGGGCGATAGGGAGTTGGCTAGGCAGCGGTACTTGGAGGCGAGGTCGTTGGCTAGGGCGATGGGGGCCGAGGAGGGGGTTCGGAGGGCCGAGGAGGGCTTGAAGAGGGTTGGGGGTGAGGGGGTTTGAGTGCTATTGTAGATTTATATATTGCGGAGGGAAGGATAGAGATGGCAATCGGGTTGGCTTGAATTATCTACCTGAGGATATGTACGGTATTTATGTGGTTGGTGTGACAGGCTGACGTGACTCTTTTGTATGGGAAACTTATTCAACATTTGGGGACGACGACGACAAAGAAAAAAGAAAGAAAAAGAAAAAAAGAGAGGTGAATGAGCGAAAGAACGCGGCACCAAGCACGGTATGGTACTAGCTTAGTAGAGTAAAATCGATCGTTTCCAGATAATCCATGACCCAACTACAAGCAAGAGAGAAAGGAACCACAGTCGACAGGAATACCGGCGCACAAGTTCCGACCCAGGAATTGAAGGATATGTGAGGTAGAGAGAGGAGGAGGAGGAAATAGTTTGAGGATGGTAGGAGATGGATAGTATCGAATCAACCAAGGAAAATCTGGTCACACGTTAGCTCGCTGGGTATGTGGTGGGGAGGATGTTGGGGGGGGGGAGAGCGTACCGCCAACAGCACAACGGTCAGAATAATGGACAGAATCAGCAGCAAACAACAGGCCTTATTCCTCGCGCCCTTCTGATACCTCGCTGCCTGCCTCAATTCCTGATCTCTGCACGCCGTGTACAAGTTAGCAACTCCCCAATGAAGAAAAAAAAAAATGAAGCTCAGACAAGAAAGCACTCACGCAGCTTTAGTACTAGTAGCCGTATTCCCCACATAAACCTCAATGTCATCGATCATTTCGCCCTGTTGATTGACCATAGTCCCCAAATCCCTAAATATCTCATTAAGTTCCGTAATCCCTTGCTCTATCCCTCGAATCTCCTCTTCCCTCTCGACGATCAAGCTCTCCTGAAAGTCCACCTCGCTCTGCTCTGCCAGCGCGAGTTGTTGCTGGACCAGCGGAACCTGGACCTGCTGCTGGCCTCCAGACTTGGAGGAGGAGTATGCTAGATCGTCTGCCGGGACGCCCTCGTCATGAGAGAGATGCTGCGCTTGGCGGGCGGCAGTGACGTAATCTCGAGTCTTCTCCGCAGATAGTCGCTGGATGGTCTGGAAATCCGCAAGCGTAGAAGACATCTCCCGCGAGAGTTTCTGCTGAACAAAGCGCTGGCTCGGCTACCATCACATCCAGCGCTATTAGCATTATCGCCCAAATCCTCCCCCCTTCCCTTCAAAGGGTATATAATGCACTCACAGAGACATCCGGCCAATCCTGGACCTTCTTAACCCCCTCCCCAACACTCTTAAAGCCCGCCCTCGTCTCATTAAGAAGCTTTTTGACCCTCTCCCTGAGAGCCTCGCTATCCCGCTTCGTGCCCACGAGACCCAGTTCTCGGTTCAAGGTTGAGATGTTACTCGTCAAGGTGAACAGTTGCGAGGATAACTGGGTCGTCAAACGGTCGAACTCTGGGCTGTCGGAGTAGCCCGTCGCGCGGGAGGTTGTTGGCTGCGCCTCGAGGGAGGGGAGACGGTCAAACGACATCGCTAATGGTGGTGGCGGTAGTTTGCTTGTCCTTTGCTTAGTTTGCGCTTGTACTCGCTATTATTATTCGCTGGAAGGACGGTGGCAGCTTTGGTCACTCGGGAAGAGGAAAGGGTGGGGTTGCGGGTTCTCTGCAGAAGAGAAGAGGTTGTTGTAGATTTATGATGTCGATGATGCAAGCTGCAAGTATAATACCGGCGGTCCTCAGGTCGCAGGCGAGTCCCCCACGCGGCTGGCGGTACGATGGCTGATGACAGAGCACGGTTGGAGGGTGCCTTCATGGGCATGACAGTCACGTGGCCCCTGTGGCGGAGCTCTCGGCAATGGGTGGGGTTACGGCAACGGTAGGAGGTGAGACCAGGACTGCTTCGAAAATCCCCTACCGGTACCGTTACCCGAGTACGGTACTGCTACCAGTGTTTCGAGAGTGTTTTGACTGCTCTCCCTCTTCATTCTATAAATTTATCCCGCAGCGGCATCCTATGCATTGAATTATACCTGGGGAGGATATTTGGTTTACTGTTGAGGGTATTCCGAAGCTATCTGCTTTAGCGGGTACGGTATCATGAAGGTTGCTGTTAGACCAACTTCCCTCGGTCTTCTGGTCAGGTCTCCCCGAGCCCCCAATCCATCGTTCAGCTCATGATTCCGATGAGGTCTATGGTGTGCCCCGGGATGACCCCGAAAATCTGTAATCTCAATCCGAAACAGCGCAACAATCCGGACGTCATTTTGCAGCCAACCGTACCGGTAAAGCGCCCTCCTTCTCGCACGCCGGTCGGGATTGGCCCGCGAGAAGATACCCATGTCAGGTGATTCGGAACAAAACCAATGCACAAAAACATCCATATCCTGCGAATTACGATACGCAAGAGCCCTAGACATACGAATCTATGCGGATGGGAGAAATTCTGGGCGTTTCGACCATTTTTTTTTTGCATGGACCGTGGGGTTGGTCAAGGTTCGTCATATGAGTTACGGGTACTGGTAGGGTACTGGCATCATATCTACATGATACCGTGGCGA
Source organism: Tuber aestivum (assembly GCA_900010015.1). Classification (NCBI taxonomy): domain Eukaryota; kingdom Fungi; phylum Ascomycota; class Pezizomycetes; order Pezizales; family Tuberaceae; genus Tuber; species Tuber aestivum. The sequence goes on along the minus strand of LN890972.1, from coordinate 142,166 downwards.
TAGGGCTCTCCCCAACCGCGCCCGAAAGAAGCAGGCCGGAGAGCTGACCTGACCGAGCGGAAGGGTTAAAGGCCGAAACGATTGCGGATCCATAAATACGATCACATCAGGCTTGTGCGGTATCCTACGCTATCATTCATACCCACGCGGCAGTCGTAGGGTTTCTGTGAAAATACTCGTAGCCGAACACGGCAATACAGCGCCTGACATTGTCGAGAACCATAGATTCAGGTTCTGCATGTTGCCATTCGAGGAGCCTCCGCGGCTAAGCGTGTTTGGTAGTGGCACCTGGCTTTTACTTCTCTTGGCCGATAATGCATTTGGGTGGGTGAAGGGTGCGGCAAGCAGGACAGGGTTCATTGGAGATTGCGGGGAGCAGGTGTGGGGATGGGATGGGAGGGGGGGAGAAGGCAGTCTTTCGCATGCCTACCGTAGCGTACTATAGTAGTCTACCGCAGCCCTTGGAGTGGGAGCCAACGGGTCTGTGAAAGCTTAAAAGTGGAAAGGTCTCGTGCTGGGCCATCTGCGTGACGCTTTCACTAACTTTACTGTGCTGAGGAGGAGGAGGAGGAGGAGGCGGGGTTGAACGCTCTTTGATCCACTACATTCGAATAGCGAGGGAATCGGGCGAAACAAGAGCTCCAATACCGTACATCATCGATAGCTACCCTCAAAGGGAGGGGGGAGCATCACACCGGTACCCGGTCCTGTGCCAGCACGATCATGGAGCGCATCGATGCCACAAGCAATATTAAGTCATGGCTGCTGATATTAACTTATTTGATCAAGTTAGCGCTCATCTATGATCCTCCCAACTCCCCCATCCCTTCCCCCGTACTTTTCCGTGCACGAACCCAGTGAGCTGAGCGTCACTTTCCAGGGGTGGTGCCGGCATGGCTTGGGTCGGGGGAATTGATTGACTTATCGTACTATGTGTGGCCCCACCATCAGATGGTGGTGGGTGGTGGTGGCGCGCTAACAACCTCCCCGGTATAAATACACAATTCCGACCCACCCTTTGTTCCCTCCCTCCTCTCATCGCTCAAGCCCCCTGAGTTCCCAAACCCCCAAGCTCGAGTTTGCTACATCTGGTTCTTATCGTGTGGACTTGTAACCTTTTTGTTTTCTTTCTCACTCGTATCTGATACCGTTTCGAGTGGTAAGCTCTTCCAGTTCTATATTCCGAAACCCTTCCCGCCCCCCCCCCCTCGTCCTTTGTCGACCTGGATGCTACAAACCCCTTCCTCCTCCTCCTGTTTTCGTTGTCTTAATAGGGTACCTGTCGTCACTTCCATCGCACCCTCCCCGCGTCGCTGCTTCACGCGGGGCTTGTGGTGATGATGGTGGTGGCGCGGGGGAAAGCTTGCGCATCTGCACAGCTTGCCCGCCTGCCATGCCCTTGTTCCTAACAAGAAAGTTTGTCCGACTCAAGTTGACGCCCTGAATAAATAGTCGTATATACCGATTCCCCCCCCCCCCCCCTCCTTCCTCACTTTACCACCGGCAAACTCCCTCCACCAGGAAACCTCTCACATCCTCCGCTACTCACCTGCAAACCGATTCCACACACCCTTCGCTCACAATCATGACTCGCACTCAGAAAGCCAACGATATCCCCCACAACCATCCCGAGGCCGAAGCAGCCTTCAATGAGCATCAGATCCCCAAGTTCTTTGGCAAGAGTGGCCATGTCGACACCGCTCCCAACAAGACCAAGAAGAACGGAGGCGGAAAGGGCAACTGGTTGGCTGTCACCTTCCGCATCCAATATAGTTCACTGACAAAATTTTAGGGGCCTCGCCGGTGATGAACTGCAGGACCTTCCCGACGAGTACACCGTCTTTAAGGCCCGTCGTCGCTCCAATTCCATGGGGCATATCGAGAACATGTACGTAAAGTCCAAGTTTGAGACCCCCGACGACGAACCCGTTTTCGACGAGAAGATTCACGGACCTGCGGAGCCCGGGGTCGCTGTGGACGGGGCTGAGCTGGCCTCTACCCTTTCCAATTCCACCAATGCATCTGTTGAAGGCGAAAAGGCTTAGATTCCATCTCTGGCGTTCCTCTGATTTCTGATTTTTTTTCTTTTTTCCTTGAGATTTTAATCCGGAGGGGCCACTTTTACTGTTTCATAGGTTCAACTATTCTCTCTTCTCTGCTCTTTCTTACCCGGGGTATTTCGCCTTCTCTGCTTTCATGTCTCATGTGTAACGAAATGGGAAAGTGATCGGAAACCGGCGTGCGATATTTCTTTCTCTTTGTGTGGGCTTTTCTTCTACCCGTGCTGTCGGCTTTGTGGTCCAATTTCAAACATCTCATCTCAGGGGGAAGGGGAAGGGGGAGGGAAAAAAAAAAAGCAAAGGCTTAAAATCCTGGCAAAAGCTGGTTGAATGATCAGTTTTTATCATCACATTGACAAGGTGCAATCATTCTCGTGACAGAAGGTTATTGTTGAGTACTCGTACCGTACCCGTGCTCTGCTGCAACAGGACGGAGGTTTCCTCCATGCACCGCACCACACGGCATTGACATTTAATCCTTCGTTGACCGACCACGCCTCGAGCCTGTAGTGCAAGTGCTGTACGGTACGGTACTGTTCTCGTACAGGGGTGAAGCATACCGCGGCAATCGCACCCGCTCCCAGATCTCGATACGGGGCAGCCCAAGCAAACGGCACTGTACGAACGACTTGTTACAGTATGATGCTCACACTTCATCAATAGCCTACTGTGCAAGTGCGAGTAGTTGACAGCCAGCACCTTGACTAGCAGTGCCGTACTCGTTCCCCACCCAATTGGCCCGGACCACTGTCCATTCCCAGGTTAGCCGTAGGATCGTTTTGCGACTCGGGTTGCGGGCCCAACGACAGCACTGTATCATGCTCGCGAGTTGAGCAAGGTTTAGCCATGGTGGTTAGACTGCTCTTGGACTGGGTGAACGGATCCGTGTCCGACCGATCATGTGCATTCGGACGTCATTAGTGATAGTTGTTAACGGGAGGCCTTACATGGGGGGATTAGTAATGTGGCTTGTTAGGATTGTGTTTTCCCCTCCAGGGTGGGGGAATTGAGAGTTAGAATCGGGCATGAATCTTACCGGTGCTGGCATAGGTCGGTAACTATTATTGTACTTGCACCACTGTACTGGTGTCACAGAAATTTTGGGATGCCGTAGTGTACGGTACCGTACTGTACCAGGAATGACATTTGTGTTGGCCTGATGGCCGAGTGGAACACGTTCGGGTTGGGGAAATCACTGGGGATGGGTTACGGTACCGGTATCATACGACACATTATAATTAGTACGGGTAGGGGCATCATAACAGCACGGTGTCATACAATGGGCAATTACCAATCGATCCCATCCAGAGCGTGTTGACCGGCTGTAATACTGCCATACCGGTACTTTTATATATCGTGCATGTACGGTATGATACTATTAACATACCTGCATCACATAATCAATAGGGTACCGTAAGATACCGTACTGTGATTGTATGAGGATGAAACATGTACTGTACTGAAAAGTTCAGTACAGCAGACTGAGATAAACGCTAAGAAGGTGGGGCTCCTCAGATAGGCTATGAGTCCAGCAATGGAGAAAACCTTTTGGATACCATGCGCTTGGCGGTAAACCCTTTCGGATACCATCCCCCGGGAAATATACCATCGAAAAAGTGAAACCTTTGCAACGAACAACAAAATATTTACACATCTCCACCCATCTTTTTATTGCTCAAAAATT
>LN890972.1:74084-138402 GCA_900010015.1 Tuber aestivum | reverse complement strand
CCCCCAGCAATGATTGTCTTCAGGAATTTCATGACATTTTTTTTCTAACAGGAAATGGGTTAAATAAGGGTCTACTGTATACTACAGGATTGAACTGGTGTAGATTACTACAATGGCCGATAATACACACTCTGGTGGTTCGGTCTCAGCATTGGCAACTCCGGTCACTTCGGCATGTGTTTCATCACTGGTCCATCCATATTTTAGATTGGTTGCGCTATTACTCGCTTGCCCGGTCCGAGAAGGAGCTTTTTCCGTCATTTGTTTATGCTTCTGGGTGATCCTGTGCATCGCTTTACCGGTACTGGTACTGGTACTAGTGCTAGTATTGTACCGGTATAGCGTACTGATATATGGGGGACTGGATTCGTTTCATGTTGCTTACTGTAAAGTGGGGTGTGTTCATCCTTGGTGTGATACCGTTACTCGCATGGTATTTCTATGTACTAGTACAGTATTTTTGTTGTGGCAAGTTGTGCTGGCATTGATACGGTACAGTGCTTAATTTGTGGTCTGTTACGGTAAAAGTGCTCGTAACCTGCAGTGTCGATTGGGTTAGGTTAGAATATAGTACGGTGGGAGAATCGGCTTTCATTGGACTTTCGGTGCCGTGCGTACAGTACGGTACGTCGGGGTGGCGGACATAGGCCAGTGCGACCGGTGTGGGCTAACTTGGGACCTCACATGTCATAATATATAATTATAATACTATAAAGGGAAAAAGGGAAAAAGGAAAAAATGGAACAAAAAAGGCCTAGATTAACTTGTCAAGGTATTTGCACAAGTACATACAAACTTTCCCAATTCCCGGCTCCTGGATCTTCAATGCGCTCATCAGTTTCAAGAATTATCCGGTACAATTCAGTCAATCAACCGATCAAGTATAGAAAGCACGATACGACACAACCCAGCTAAAATAAGATAAAATAAAACCAGACAATCAAAGCAAGCACGAGCCCTAGCAATTAAGTGAACACCCTCAACACAAAGTTAACGATAACAGCCGCGAACAGAGTGAGCGCCTGTAACCCCCCTCCCCACGCATTAGCATCCCCCCAACGATCCCGCACCCCGATATATATATCGCGAGGAACTCACCAATACCGTCGGACCGAACCGATCATCGAAGCTCCCTTGGCCCCTCTTCCGGATCGCCGCAGCGCGCCAATGGAATGTGACGAGGGCGTACAACATAGTACCCATCGCCACAAAGGTGAATAGGCCGGCGGATATGCGGCCCACCTTGTCGCCAAAGTTGAGCAGGCCTACGGCCAGGCCGCCGAGGATCACGGTAAAGTTGAGCCAGGAGAGGAATGTTCGCTCGTTGGCGAAGAAGACCTTTTTTTTGGGGTGGAGGGAAGTGTTAGTTTGGGGAAGCGGGTTGAAGAAGGGAGGGGGAGGGACCTTTGGTTCAACGCGAGTTGGGAGAGCAATCCGCTTACCCGGGGCGGACTGGAGGAGGGGTTGGGAGGACATTGTTGTGGTTCTTGTGGAATTGTAGGTAGGGAGGTGGGTAGGTGAGAGAAGAAGAGGTGTCGAGAAGAAAATTCCTCGACAGAGTATGGTATTGTGTGAATGGACGGAGGGAGAGAGAAGACAGTGGCGGGTGATCCGGTGGGTGGAGGGAAAAGGGACGGGCGGAAGTAGAGCTTGGCGTGCGGGCTTTTTTGCACACTCGCGTAACGGTCTGCTGCTGATTGGATGGTTTCTTTCGCATTATCATCATCACCTTACTAACATATTTGCTAAACCCCCCCGCCGCCGACGGCCACAGGGTTTGGGGTTTCTTGTACCCATCTGTGTGTGGGTGGAGCACAGCAGAGCCGCCCTGATCCATTCAGTAGTTTCCCCCACCACTCCGCACTCAGCAACCCCACCTCACACCCCCACCATCTAACATTGTTGGGCATCGTCCCTGGCCTATCGCACCAGTAACCTAACCCACCTTACACGTGAAAAGGTACCGGTAGCTTGCCCTCCAGCTCCATCACCTTGCCAATTTATCTCCACCTCCCCTCGACCACTCCCTCCTTTCTCCCCCACCTTTGCCACACCCCCTGACTTCTTTCACATACACACACACACGCGCCAACTTCGCCACGAATACCATCTACTCTAACCCTCAAGGATGTCTGAGTCTAGGTTTCCGCATCCTACTGGGGCTAATTCGGTAAAGTCACAATGATCTCCTAATGTTACTATACCTATCACGATGATGTCAAGCACTAACATGAATGCACTAGCCCGTCCCTCTCCAGAGATTGAAACAGATCGCCAACGACGTACGCCACCCTTCCACCCCTCCTAGCTTCCCTCAAGGGTGAAAAAGAAGGGGACAGGAAAGCTAATAAATGGCTAAAAGGCCTGCTTCGCAGCTCTCGAGAAAGTCGAAGTCTACGACCATTCCCGCACCGAGGGGTGGAACAACACCATCATCGTCCTCCCCTCCCTCCCTCATCCAACTACCTTCTACACAGCTAACCTTCAGGGGATAACCAGAACCACATTCTGCGCGCCTTGATTTCCGAGTCCACCCCTACCGGTGCCGGGCCTGGTTCCTCTCCCTACAAGTTCTCCGTGAACAGCACAATCATCCAGCACATGGCTCAGCGCAACTTCAACTATCAAACCGCCTCCACCTCTACTAGCTCTCCCTCTGCTGCCACCACTACCTCCACCTCCCAGGACCCCGCCTCTCCCGTCTCCCCCGCCGCCGCCGCTAGCGCTGGTGTCGGCAGCGAACTCACCTCCGGCCGTGCGAGCAATGAGAACACCGGCGTCGGCAGACGCGGAATGCACAGCGCCTGCGGTGCCTATTGGAACAACGAGAAGGACGGGATGTGGAGTTTCAAGTACGAGACTAGAGGTATTGCTCCCCAGCGTTGCTTGAAAACTGCTGGTAGTGGTGGCGGCATTGGCGGTGCTGGCAACAGCAGAGTATGCACTGGGCTAACCGGGTGCTGTGGGAAAGGCCTTGATGTGGTTATCTCGGTTATTTGGATTGCGGTTTAGAAATTATCGACCTACTTCTTTGTCAACCTGACCCTCTGTTTTTCTGTCCGGTTGGTTTGTCGGTCGGTATTCTGGATGGAAGAAAGAAGGAAGCAAGGGGGCAAGGAAGGAAAGTGGTTTTCATTACCGGCGATACCCGCTTTGGCTTAGTTGGATCATGATGGCACAGCAAAGTGTGTGGATGCATGGGTGAATTTGTTTGTCTTGTTTCTGTGTCCGCCGTCTTTATCCATATCACTCTGAACTGCAGGGGGAAAGGGGGGGTTATCCTTTCATTATTTTCCTCCTACCGCTACTATTCTCCTCATACATATTTATCTATATATCTCTTATTGCATGAGGGTGGCTTGTATATGTGTGTGTAAATGAGATTGGAGTGGATGGATTAGATGGGACATGTAAAAGGTTTCCCGTAGGTTCTTGTGAATACTGTGGAGTACACGGTAGCAAAGTTATCCTGCATAGCCCAAGATATCTGGTAGCGAGATCTGGTCAATACTGCTTTTCCCAACCAACCGATTTGCCTATCTATCCACTTCTCCAGCGTCCACTAAGTCTACCGATCTCAACCACGATAATACTTGTCGAGTGAGAATACCTAACTCATCTAGTACGACTCAACATAGCCAAAAAATATTTATTCGAAGAAACCAAAAACAAACGAGGAAAAAACACCCTCACCTCTAGCCCTCGTAAAGAAAACAACTCCACATAACATAAAATAGTCGTTACTGTGCTCCATGGGAATACTTCCAGAATAGGAGCGCCCAACACAGAAGAATCCCATCAATACTTACCCACCTCCCACGCCTGGACCGGGGAAGTTCTTTTTCTCTTTTTTTCTTTGTATCTCTTCCCCCTTCCCCTAGGTTTTCAGCGGGTATGATCAATTGTCAGCGATGTTATCTATCATCCCACTACCACCACAAACCATCGCTCCATACGAACGTGCTTCCCCCCCCACCCCCGGGGAACAAACCGGTCAGCCGGTTAGCCCTCTTCCGGTAACGGGTACCGTACCGGTTGATACCGCCGTTGGGCTCTCTTTGATGTGTACCGTACTGTACGGGGCGTGGGGAGTAACTTAGTATAGGTCCACTACGTTCCTAACCGTTCAACTTGGATTTTGTGACGGTAAGTGCGGAATGGCATATAGAGGGGAAATGGTATGACACTAGTTAGTAAGTACGAGAGTCCGGGGATTGTGTATAGTGTATAGTTGGGAGGAGGTCTAGGGGAGGCGGGAAGGCGTTGGGCGATAAAGTTTAGAGTTATCTGCCGATAGCCTGGGACTTGGGGGAGGAGAACAAAAGCGGAAAGCTGGACGGGACGGGACGGGACGGGACGGGTGGGTGGGTGGGTGGGTTCTGTTTCCCCGGTTGCGGGTCAGGGGCAGGCTGTACAGTACTCGTACATACAGGTCGTTAAACTTACAGAGTATCGTTTGTCATATATCAGCCGGGATACTAAAGGTCCAGTTTGCAACTGGTTTGAGACTTCTTTTCCACTTGCCCCCCTCCCCCCCCCTTTCCACCTCCAAGATGCCACCTTGATGCCCCCTAGACGAGGTGGAAGTTTGTGGATTCCTGAAAAACCCCCTCTGACGTCGCTGGGTGAACTTTTCTAAATTATGGGACACATCATTATCTTAGTGATTAGCACATTTTGCAGTCCCGTTGTATAAACTCGTGGTTTGTACGCTGCGTATCCTCCCGCCTGATAGTTGCAGTAGGTAGCTATGTATATATATATATATATATATTATGGAGGGACCATGGAGGGCATTGCTGGTGGTGCATCCGGAGGGCTATGGTGGACCAGACAGTAAATGGCATTTATCCACCTACGGCATCCAGCGCTAACCTTGGCATCGGACTTTACTACGAAGATATAAATGTGCCCTCAGCGGCCAGAATAGGTTATGGATTAATGCATATAGTATCATATCATATCATATTTGGATTGTGTGTAACTTAATCTCAAAAATACTGAGAATAGAGCGGTGCTGTTATTATAACATAGCTTAGAGCAGTCCCGTGTTCGTGCAGCAGTCGATACAAGGGGTAATATGATATGCAATGCTGTTTGATGTTCCATCGTACCATGCCAATCAGGCATTGTAAGTACGATAGAATCAAGGATTTTGGGGTTAAGGGAAGATGGCTTTACGCCGGAAATGCTATAAAGGGGGGTACTAGAGCATAGTGCCGCAGTGCTTGAATCGGGTGCCGGTACTAGTATGTCCTCAACGGGCAAACTGGCTCTTGGGGGGGATCTAGGTTCGGCCCGCAACTGATGGGGAAAGACATCATGCCTACTTCACACTTTATCATTGAAACCCACCACAATACTGTGGTAATCGCATCTCTTTCGCAACATTCACATTTCAAAAAAAGAGGAAAGATGAAACATCCCTTCGGAGCGCCCATTTCACCGGCCCACTATTCTCGAAGAAAAAAAAGTTTGTAAATTGAGGTACTTCCCTCGCCATGGGTGGAAAAAACAAAACATGCTTGCTTATTGTATAAGGGACAAAGGAAACTGTGACACGGGAAAGGACAAATCAAAACCGTCCCATAAGCGCTTCTCTACACCACGATCAATATAACGGTAGTTCTGTCAACATCCAGGGAACAAGAGAAAGAGAGGTGGTAGGCAAATGTGGGACAATGGTGCTCTGGGGAGGTATGGATTAAGTGAGCTTTTGCTTGATAAAGAATTGTCTCAGATGGGACAGTTGCCAAGCACAGGTGATGCCGAGGAGAGCAAGCTGGATTAATGTCCATCGGACGACACGAGTATTGGTGGACTCAGATTGATCTCTGAATTCGGCTTCACGTTCCTGCATTGAGTAATTGATCAGCACTTGGGCTATCCACCACCGTGTGATAGGGGAAAATTCCGTCTTACCCTCTGGAAAACCTGTTCTCTCCGAATGTCTTGAAGCCTAGAGTTCAAGTCCTTGACTCTCTGCACAATATCTGCCAACTTATCTTTGTCCTTGCTCTCGATTTCACTGGTCTCGCCAATTGCCAGGTCAAGCGTAAGTTTCACACCTTCCGGGTGGTTCGAAAACCAACCACCACTAGAAGCGTGCGAAGCCCAGAAGCAAAGACGATGCTCGCCGGAATCACCGGCGGTGAAGGTAAATCTCCCGGAGGAGGATCCCCTCTGGTTTACGACACGGTGATCATTGTCGAAGGTTTCCTAAAGCGAGGTTAGGGATGTGCCTCTTTATTCCCAAAGTATATGTAGGTCTAAATACATCGACAGTGATCTGAATAGCAAGTTGAGGGTTGCTGTTGTATGCTTGGATATGTGGATTATACTCCTCGGCGGTGTATTGACCTGTCCATAGTTTTGTGAATTAGCCGTCAAGTCTATACACCCCTTTTCCGCCCCTCCTCTCCAATGGTCTGTGATCTATCCTTCCCCAACAACTAAACATTGTTCTGCGAATCCGAATAATCCTAGGGGAACCCGACACTTACCGACTACTAGAGTGTCCTTTGGCAGCTCCTCAAAAAAACACTTTGGCGTAATCCCGTCAATGTAGAAGTATAGCCCAAAGCCCGGGAGTACATATGATGCTGCAAGCAGTAAGGTCAACGGGGAAGCTATTGAAGGAAGCATGGTCGGTTGTCGAGTTGCCACGAAATAAAGGAATAGGGGTCGTGCCAGTACCGTAGGGAAACGCGAAGAAGAAGCCGGTTTAATGCCAAGTTGGCCTTCCGGACCTTTCACCATTTTTGCGGAAAGTGTGGTTACCCGGTTTTAGGGAGCTTCCGATGAGACCGCAACGCGGCTGGAACTCGCCATGCAGGTATCGGTGGCTGGTCTGCCGTATGACTGACCGAGTATAGACCATAGTAACACTTCTTAGAAGATAATTTAGCTTTATGGTAAAGCTCTATGGCAGTGGTCGGGCAGGGATGTATGTAGCGCTTCATTTAATTGTACCTTATCAAAATGTTGCAACTTTTGAGTTTTTCCAATTGCCAGGATGATATTCATACTAGTACTGTTTCTCTTTTTTCTAAGAAAAAGAAAAGTCCGTGAATTGGGTTAGGCATAGTACTGCACAGTACTAGGGCTCAATGAATTCATTCAACCTAAGTTATGGCATAAAGGCCCAAAGTGCTAAATATATATATATATGTATTTCAATATAGTACCATCAATATACTCTAGTTCTACTATAGTTTCTATGGTATGGGACTAACTGCGCATCCTCTCCTAAAATATGAAAGGTAAGCAGAAAAAGAGAATTCTATTAGTAGATATTAACAACAACAGAGAAATAACTTTAAAGTAAGTATTGTTAGTTTCTTTATTGACCTTACTTTGAAATTGACAAGAGAGTATATATTAAACAAGTTAAGGCTCTGTTCAGCATGTCACTTTTATGGTATAAAAATGACTTTTATAGCATATTTTTTGGCATATAAAAGTTTTTATATTGGGGTGTGTTTGGTACTTGTTATCAAAATTTAATGACAATATTTTTTTATTGCCAATATAAAAATTTATTGTATATTTTTATACTAGGGCTAGGTTTAGAACCATGAGATAGCACTCACAAAATATATAAACTTTTAAACTATAATAAAGAGTTTCATTTATTAATTGAGAAAAGTAAATATAAGAATTAACTCTATACTATTATTTCTATCTAGTTACTTGTAATTTCCTGATTATAAATAAACTTCAATTATTATCCTCCAATTTTATATTGTGGATTTTATTACTAAAACTAAGAGTAGAATAAAAATCATGAAGATATACCTGTTATGACTGAGAAGCTCAGAAGGTAGAGGCTAATTGGTACATATTTACCAATTACATAGTTGTAGATAAACTTGAACAATTCTACAGGACAGTAGAAAAACTATAAAAGAAGTTAAAAGCTTTTTTACAGTATAGTTTATCATGGATATCTGCCCTAAGCTAAGTTGTGTGACTACAATTTCTGTTTTTTTTTTTCACACACTTGCAGCATGTTTGCCGAACACATATATATTTTTTTACTGCTGAATTTTTTTATTGGCATATATGCTATTTTCAACTTTTATTGCAATATATTTTTATTGGTACATGCTGAACGGAGCCTAAAACAACTCTTATGCTTTGTTGAGAGACTAAGAAATCTTTGCATTCTTTAGAAAGGCATGGTCTGAGTGGACTGATACTCATAGCAGAAATTCCAACAAACTTAACAAGAGATTTTATCTTGGTTGGATTGCAGCTATGTCAACTAGGAGTAGTAGTTGTTTGATATCTCTTATGATTATACAAATAAGGATGCCACCATGGAAGCAGGCAATAAAATTGTAGTATGGTACCAGCTATAGTGTTTTTTTACTGATGATAAGGCACTCCCTACAAGCTTATAAATCTCTAAGTTTGGCCTCATGGGAGAGGGTTGTGAAACTAGATTTTATGTTTTACCCCACAACCATCTTCCTAACCAGAGAGGTGAAAAGAAGGATCTGGAAAATTGAGGGAAGGGAGCTTGTGGTAGTATCATACCTAGCGTTGTTGGCACTACGAAATGCCAGAGTGTACGGTAGTGAGATTAGCTGATGGCACAACCTGCTAGTGGCACAATATGATTGTCAAAAAAGATGGCCGATATTCTGGCACTTCAGCGGGGCAAGGACCCATAGGGATGGGAAATGGGTGATGTTCAGTGTGAATTGGATTTGTAGATAGTTTCTCATGTCCTTCCCCTTAGAAGAATCATTTCATTTGTATGTGGATTGCCTGGGCACTACATAGTGCCGTGCCGGGCACATCGATCTGAGGCGTTGTGCCCTGGCACAACTTTCCGTGACTTAGTGCCAACAACGCTAATCATACCACAAGCTTAGGGTACTAGTACCGATGCCGAGCACTAATTGTCTTGGAGCTTGGCCCCTATTGCTTCCAGCACCAACAGGGTAGTTTACTACTGTATACCTAGTAAAAGTACTATCCTCCTGGAATCCTTGTTGTATGGACAGTCGGGGAGTTTCCGAGCCGGTAAATAGAATTGGGGGATTGCGATCTCTGAACAAGACTTTCTGGCATAACGGCAAGTAAATCCGAGGCTTCATTGTGGTTGTAAGTTGTCATACCAGAGCATCACATGCTATGTCAATGATTGATGTTACGAGTGCTTCTGAATAAATCGTCACGCTTTACGCCCATTTCCACGACGCAAGCCCCAGCTCCCCCTATGCAGTGTGAGCCTGTCTGCACAAGAAAGAGGTTCCGGACCACCGAGGTTTTTTTGGGCCGCCCCCTTCCCTGCTTCAGCCCTCCCCCAAAGAGACCCTTGAGGACGTTCGATCCATTTGACCGAAAATATGGCTCCTCCACCAATCCAGAGCCGGCATCGCAAGCCTATTACCTACGGCCGCATCTCTCGTTCGAATTCTGCCAATTTCAAGGTTTTTCAAGACACAGTTGAGGGAAGCAATCCCAATGAAGAGCCTAGAGCTACCGGTATGCTGTCTTCTAGCGGATGGAGAAATACATTCTGGTTAATCATACAGTGGAAATAGTTCCTAGGCGTATCAGAGCTGCGGGATTGTCGCTTCCGCACTTACCACCAATGGCCGAGAAATCTCTTCTGCCTTCTCAGTTTGATAGTACCCGTCACATGAGTGATGATTATAGAGAGGATCCATTTGCTGATCCTCCTACCCCGACTTCCCAGCTGTCTACTGGGTCAGCCAATACCAAGGAGGCCAAACAATCAGTTTGGCCATCACTACCTGGGAAGGTAGTGCTAGCAGAAAAGTCTGTCAACTATCCAGTTCTAAGGAACACTTCCGTTGCTGTCACAGGTGATTTTACAAGTCCAAGTAATACAGGTAGTGCCGGTACGTATCCGAGGCAGATTTCTGGATTGCTACCTTCATTATATATTGGGAATGAAGCTCAAGATTGGGTGCTAATGTCGGAGAATTCATCTTACAGGTGCACCACCCCCGCGTCCTCATAAGATCCGTCACTATGAACCTGGCTTGGAGGGCCAAGACTTCCCATATCCTCTATCTCCTTCTAAAGCCAGAAGCCCTATTTCTGAGGATTATTTCCGACGATTTTCTACTAGAGCCGCAGGCAAAGGGGTCGGCAAGCCACCCAACACACCTCCCGCACGATCAGGAATCGGTCAACACGGGATGACCGTTGGAAATCCCAGAGCCGGGACCCGGGTGCGTGAGGAGGCAGGATATGTAACGAAAAAGACCGCTAAGATGGGCTCGTCTTCCCCCAGTACAGGACATAATTCTCACGACGAGGGAGTGACTCCTAAACCTCTGAAAAAGACTTTTAGAGGTGGGGTCCGGAAAACTCTCTCCCCTCGATATCCTGTCGAGAGGGTGAAAAAGAGAAGAAAGGGATATGAGCCAGCGCCTACAACTGCTGGCTATGAGTCTGGGTGCGAGAGCGATGGAGATTCGTCGGTGAAAGACCCATTTGCCTCCGGCCGAGACGGTGGCTTTGAGCATGGAATTTTCGCTGGAGAGAGCTCAGACTACATCGCAGAAATACCAAAGAAGCATCGAAGTGCTCAAGAGCCGTACGGTTGGGAAACTAGAGCACAACATACACAAAGCTTGTTAGCCCGAGCGAGAGGGGTGGATTTTACTATGAAAAACACCGGCACTGAAAACAAGTCTCGGAAGTTTAGATACGGCGCAGGATCGGGAGATAGAGACTTGGGGGTGGATTCGGATGAACGAGGATCGCCAATTGCTGGCGCTGCTGATAGCCTCATGGCTTACACATCTGACAGTAATGAGAGCGTTTCCCAGGGCTCCGTCGGGCAGTCAACGTCAAAAAGACAATTTAGGGGTCAACTCAGAACGCACAGCAAGACTAACCCAAAGAAACCACCCGGAAAACCCTTCCCGCCCGGGAATAAGAGAAATTCCAAGTCCCAGCTCCTCGAGCCAGTAGGGGGTGCTGATATGGACTCAACTGTGGGGTCGGGTACTGAAGGATCCGCCGCGGATGTGGTACAGAACAAGCCCGAGAGCATTTCCACCGTTCACACCGCATGCGACATAAGACACCGCGGCGTCGGGGGCGATAAATTGGTACACAGCGGGGGGCTAGATGAGGACGGCCTGGGTTCATGGGACGGTCGGGATAGTTGCAAATCCTCTCCTGACTTATTGCCAGTGAGAGCAAATTCGCGGGATGCAACCTATCCAGATGCCCTGAAAACGGGGGGGGAAACCGAAGACTTTAGGCAAGATAATAGTATTCCAGATGCAGGTGCAGACAAGGGCACTAGGAGCAGTGCTTCATTGGGTACCCGGCGCATGCATGGGAGCGGGCAGGGCGAAAAGGGCAAGGCCAAACCACAGAGGGAGAAATCACTAAAAAGTATACCCCACAACGCAAAGCGGAAGAAGAATGTGGGGAAGGCAAAAACTGTCAAACTGGAGCCGAAGATTGCTTGTGAAGATGACGACATCGACGAGCTTCAGATGGACCTCCCTGGCATGAGGATTTGAGAATGGTGATAATGGGACGTGCCGGTATATCCCTTTAGGATTGCTTGGTGCAGTCTCATACCATCGCTCGGCCGGGCCCAGCTCATTTGCCGTCATTTATTTTTTACCCCACATTTCCGATCTCTGATTCAGTTGTCCTTTGTCCCCTTTACTGGTGATATTATTAACTGGATCTGTAAGCTCTTTAAGACAGCCTAATGATTAACTTTACCAGTTTTGATAGCTCATAGCTTGCTGGAAGATTTCATGATCACCTTTTCTGTACTGATAAATTGTATGTCTTAGCTATGTTTTCTCTCTTTGCCCTTCTACCTAGGTAGGCCGTTTTTGCATCGCTCCGACGGATATTGGTGGCGGAAATATCTCGTCCTGTACGCCTGTAAGGCGAGATTGACGTTAGTTTAGAACTAAAATACACGGTGCGGCAGCCCTCGTGCATAAAGCGCAACTAATAACACCACCGAGAAAATGGCCGGCATTCCGACGGACAAATCCATGGGGAGTGACAGTAGTGTTGTAGATCTCCTGGTGTGAAAAAAACCTGCGAGTGACATCTCATGAGTGTGTATCCACCCAATCCCCAAATCCAGTGCGGAAGGCCTATGATTCCCCTACCGGCAAGATTGTGGTATGAAAAGTTGACTACTGTTGCTTCAGCACCGGTATAGGGAGCGCATCGTAGGTCCAATGTCGCCTACACAGCCCAAGATCCACTTTATCAAACACATTCAAACCACCGTCTCCCATCCACCCAGATACCGGTACGATACCGGTACGATACCCGTATCAGAATATACGAATACGGCACCTGGGCACGATCGACTGCCACGACTAACCTATCCCTCATAGCCGTAGCTAGAGTCGCATAATATTATAATAATTCCTTCCTTCCTTAAGTTACTTCCCTAAGTCTACCCAATATCCCTACCCTACTCATCATTTAGATTACATGATATTATCTCCCTACCTGAAGGTGTTGAAACAAAATTCAAAAACGCGCATGCGCGGTGAAACAAAAACCGAAAAAAACCAGACAAGAGTGCTAGTAACAATCGAGTACTGTACTCTACACACACATTATTATGTATTCATGTGTACTTATGTAATAGATTGATTGATCGACTTTTTTTTCTCTTTCGCTGCTAGAGCGAGCGCTGTATGTAATGTGGCTCGGAGGGAGGGGCGGTGGTGAGAGGGGAGGTTGGGGTAAGGGTAGGGTTTATTTGGGTAACTAGCTGAGGTGTGCTTTTTTTTTTAGTGAAAAGAGTAAGAGGTGAGAAGTAGAGGTAGGTAGGGAGGGTGAGGGTGAGGGAAGGTACTCGAGTAAGAGCAAGGAGGAGACGGCGCGAAACGAAAAGAGAAAAAGAGAAAGAAAAAAGAGTTCAAGGCATGAAGTAAGACTACAAACAGAATCTACCATTCAAAGCTTGACAAACTGGGTCAATCATTTGTAAGCACGAGACAGGGTAAAAGAGACCAAGAAGGAAAAACAAGAAACCAAACATCGGCTCCTCCAGGGCTATATGAAAACGAGCATGATGGCTCAGGAGGAGAGAGTAAGAAAGCGATACAAGAATCTATCGACACATTAAATGCTTTCACCTTCCCCACCTCCTGGTATTAAAACGACAGCAGGCCCCCCTAATTTCTCCCTTCTACTTTCTCTAATGCGCGACTAGCTAGCTTAGCTTAGCTAACTCTTCTCCCTTCCATAACCCCATTGAAACCCCCGTGCTTCTTGATCGTCCCCGCATTCGCAAATTTCATCTTTGCCAACCCGTTCTCCAACACACCGCTCGGATTATTGTTTCCAATTTTCCTAGCGTTGGGCATGACAAACCGAACCTGCCTCGAAAGCCCCGGTGAGGTAGGTGTAGGCTGGCAGAGCGCGGTGACTTGCTGCTGTTGGTGAGATGGGGCGGTCGGCTCCAGCTCCATCTCGCGGGTATCTGTCGGAGAGACCGGCGGGCTGACAGCCTGGAAGGTGAGGGGAGGTAGGGTGTGGGGCCCCTTTCCGTACCTCAATCCGTCGTGATTGTGTATAGGCCCTGGAATCCGGCCTCCATCAGAAAGAGGCGGTGATCTCTCGGCTTCCATAATTTCCTCTTCCGCGTCACTCCTGTATCCGTCGTCCTCATCACTCGATGAGGTCCCAGAATCACAGGCTCCGTCCAACCCCATCCTGTCATAAAACGACAAGTCGTTCTTCCTCTTGGAGGCTGGTTTCGCTTGCAATGATGCCACCGCAGGCACCCTGGTGCCCATGGACGGTAGAACAGTGGCAGTCTCTGAGGCGGCCGGCCTCATAGAGCCACTGCTCCTGGGGAAGGCGACATTCATTGCCAGAATCGCAGCACCTTTTTTATTCCCGGGCTCTACCAACGCTACCGCACCCTCCTCTTGCGGACCTGGGCTAACGAGAGCGTCCGACATCGGGGTATCCAGGTCCGTACCCAGCTTCCCCGCTTTATCACCAGCACCTGCTTCGATTTCGCTACCAGATTCATCATCCCAGTTAATCCTTCCGCTCTTAACCTCCGTTACCATTTGCTGCAGGTTGACTCTTATTTTTTTTCTCTTCAGGAGACCTTCTAAATGCGGTGTTTGGTAAGTCTTGGTGTCTAGAGGCGGTGTTAAGAGCCTTCTCGCACCTTTCTCCAGATCCTGAGTCTTTGGCGTAGTCATAGTAGCTCGGCGGCCACCGTTTTTCCTTTGACCTGCGTTGGAAGTAGCTTTCGGAGTAACTAATCTAGGCATCACAGGGACAGGAGTGGTAGGAATTATCAGGTCGGGCATCGAACCATTTTCCATTACACTGCTGCGTCTGCTGGAGCCAAAAGAAGTGTAGGGTGTGTTGAATGGATTGGGTTGTGTTTGTCGAGTGTTCCGGGATGGCCCGTCAAGCGGGGTTGCCAGGCTGGGCGAAACCAATGGCTGCTCCGCAGTTTCATCAATCACCACGCCACAGTCAAACGCAGCAGCATCGTGAGAGCTGTATTCACGCTGATGGGCAATACGGCAATGGTTGATAAAACCTTGTGCCGAGCTGAAATTGCTGCGTTGACAATCACGGCATTCCATTCTTTAATTAAACCATGCGGTTAGTCTTTGTACACTTACCTAACAAGAAAACAAAAAAAAGCCAGAACAACGCCCGCTGCGACTGAAAAACATACCGAACAAGTTGGCCATCGCTTCGGTTGAAAGTGCATACTGTAGCACTTGCACCCCTTTGCTGTACCTTTGCCGCACTCTGCCTCTGGGGCCGCCCTGTGACAGTGTAAGACTGGTTTGAATCATGTATACCCTGACTCCTAAGACTCTTTCCACCTCTTTGTAACGCCTGCGGTGGCCCTTCAGGCCCATACCCGTCAAATTTGGGGTCGGGAAGCAGCCATTGTTGATAGTGTCTTGTGTAAGGCCCATTGGTAATTGTCCAATGGGGTGGGGCAAACTCCGGGCAGCCGGTATCTGCAGATTTCTCACCGGATGCAACCGGGTCCAGTGAGACCTCCGCGTGATAAGGGATCAAGGTACAACGACGAAGTTGTTCAATGCAAACTTGGGTTTTCGCTATCTCCTGCTCGATAAGTCGCAACTCCCGATGTTTTAAGAGAATCTCGATGTCAAACTGCTCCGAGAGGGTTTGGCGAATTGCTTTTACTTTGGTAGCCTCCTTTGCCGAACCTGGTAGCTGTTAGCAAGCTCAAACTTGTTCGCATTCTTGGAAACTACAAGGTCCAATTATCGCCCTGTGTACTATATTTTTAGATGGAATTACCTGTGCAATCCTCGGTCTGTTGCCCCGCAGAAGCTGTAGTTTGAGCAATTTTTCCAAGAGCCGCGTCCGCAATAGGAAATCCACCTTCCCCAACAATGGTTTTCGGCATATCTGCAAACTTAGCGGCTCCTTTGGGTTTTGGGGCCTGCTGCGAGGGACTCGTCATGAGTTTGACTTTTTTGTTCGCCGGAGGTCTTTGTTCCCGGTTGGAAAGGCTTCTTGATCTCATAATTTTTCGGTGGTGATCTGCAGGACTGTGTTCGGTTCTTGGAGCGACCGCCGCAGCGACGAGAGGCGTCGCAGCCATGACGTTGCTGAGTTGCCGGTGTCGGGGCTCGTTTGTCGTCGCGTGCGGCGACGAGCTGAATCTGTTGAACCTGAGAGCAGAATGTCTCGAAAAGAAATACAAAAAAAGCGTAATAGATATAAAGTTTATCAACAACAGCGGGGAATAAATGAGGGGCGAAGGAAGAAGCGGGAAGGGAAGAAAAAAAAAAGTGGGAGAAGTGTTAAATTAAAGGTGTGGTGGTATGAGAGAGGAGGAGAGGCAAGGCGTGGAGACGAGCAAGTAGGCGAGCTGTCGAGCGAACGAACGAGGGGAGCAACAAAGAGGCTGATGCTACTTGGTTGGCCCCCAGATCGCCCGCTGGTTATCGTCGAGGGAGCTTATTGTCAAGGCAGGAAGCGGCGTGTGAAAATCAGGGATGATGCGCGACCGTCCCCAACGTAAGGGTATTCATACGTTGAACCTACTGACAGCAGGAAAGCGAGAGGGAGATACGGTGGAAAGAAAAAAAAAGAAGAAGCGGTCTTGCAGCAAGTCGGGGTCAAGGTCGAGTGGATAGTGGTGAACGGAGAGGGGGGGGGGGATGCTCGGTGTAGGGTATTCGGTGGACTATCTTAGTGGTGAAAAAGGGTTGCAAGGAGGAGGCAGCAGTAGGGCAGGTGCAGGTGGTGATGGTAGTGTTGGGTTTGCCGTTGACTGGCTGGGGGCAAGGGAGGTGGTGGAGAGCGGAAGAATTTGTTTGGCCAGGGCACAAGGGGGAGCTGCGAGGGAAGCTGGCGAGCGGACGTGGTGGTGGTGGTGGTGGTGGTGGTGGTGGTGCTGGTCTCGCTGGTGGTGGGACAACCGCTGGGGGTAACCAACGGCGGAATCAGATGGATCGTAAGAGAAGGAAAATACTGTGATTGGAGTTACCGGTATCGGCATTCCATGATACCGTAACCAATTATTGCTTCTCTTCCTCCGATTAGAAATAACCATGAAGGGTTGATTTTCTATATGGATATTCATCATAGTATGATATCATGCGAGAATGTTCGCGGGCTCTGTGTCTCGGTCGAGTCCATTACCAGTAGCGCAGGTTTGAACGTCAGAAACGGCTGAGCGTTTTCTCTCGATATGCAAAAAGTACCTTACCAGATACCCGTGCGATAGCCATCCAAGCGGGGGAATCTGACAAGCCACAGAGAGGGGGTTCAACGAGAGGGGGGGGAGTGAGGGGGGAGGACTGCCTTGATCGGCTTCTTTATTGATCTCATGCTGGAGGTGCTTCTGCTTCTGCATCTATTTCCGTTTCTGCTTCTGCTGATTCTTGATTCTGCCTCTACGAGTACCTACTTCTGCGTCTGCTGCCCACCACCGGTACTGGTCTGTCTACGTGTCAACCTGATACCAAGAGATTGAACGCCAGGCAGTCACCTCGGGCGGAAAACTGGGGAGACCTGACATATTTCCCATTGGTTACCGATAATGTGGTGGGCTGCTTCGAAGACTGCCGGTGCTCGAGCACGCAAACTTCTACTGTACGAGTAGACGAAAAATGGAAAATCAAATACCCCAAGCAAATAGGGCCAGAGTGCTGGTGAGAGGAGTGGATGCTTTCCCCGTGGTCGAGTATCATACATGAAGGGCGCGTATGGCGCTGTATGGCACCAAACTCCGCAACGAGCTCAGCAAGCGGGAAGGAAAACACACACTTTTCCGTAGCTAAGGGTCCGCCCTTGTCCGAGCTAAAATATAAAAAAAAAACAAAAAACAAAAGTCGACCGCTCCCAAACTTTGTGTGTGCGGGACCGAGCGCCGTAAGTTAGGGGCGACTAATGTAACCATGAGTTGTGTGATGCCGGGACGCTACCGGTAATATGATATACGATATCCTCACCGATCCCACTGGGGGCATATCCAGGCGAGAGAGGAAGAAAAAGCTCGAGAGTGTTGGCTTCTGCGGCTTCTTCGCACGAGCGCCATGCTGCGAAACAGCCGAGTGAGACACTTTTTCTCTGGCCAACCCGGGAGGCAGAAGGCCACGCTCGGTCCCTCTTGGCGGAGATCTTTTTGTTCCGGGGGTCCGGCGGACATCAGAGCCTCATCCTCTTATCCATACCGCGAAACCGCTAGGCGAGCCCCCCTGGCCTCACTGTATCATACGGTACTCGAGTACTCGGACGGTAACGCCTGACTGCTTAAACCCCCCCCATTGATGACTAACGCTCACCTCTTTTCCGAAAGGAGCAGGGAGGAAGAAAAGAAAAGGAAACATCCCGACACCAGAGCCTTCCATCGGATTTGGACACTTGTTCTAACTTATTACCGGTATTCAAACACCCATCTTGGCCCACGCTTCCAAGGATTCCAGACTCTACGTTCGGGCAATGGATCCCTTCCACCCTAGCAGTATCCCCACCATATCCATCATCTCATCACACTCTATATCCAAAAAGACAACTCGGTGCTTGGCCACCCTTTTCCCCAGTCAGCCGCCAGCTACATCTTCGGTGCCTGCGGTGGCGATTGTCGCAAAGTCCGCTGTCGCTTCAAAAGCTATCACCATTGCTGAGATCGTTAAGCGCCGTATCAGCACCCAGGGTGAAGCATGGTTCCAATATACAAAGCTCGAGGGTGTCATGGTCGAGCTTAGGGCTCCCAGGAAGAGCAGGAGAGAGGGGAAAGGCAAAAACGGGGACCAGAAGGGTAGGCGGGTGGGGGAAACCCGGGGGGAGGGGGCGCAGGTGGGGGGAGAGGACGATATAGATGAGGACGATCCCTTTGAGGTTTTAAAGGAAAAGACTCTGCAGAAGAAGCGGAAGATGCCTCTGTTGACTATCTATATATCAAGGTCCTCCATCCCAGAACTTGCGAAACTCTATGGGTTAGATCCCCCGCAAACCCTTTCCAGAAATTGCTCATCGTCACCGATACTAATATACAGTTTTTTTTTATTTTAGCGAGCAATCCGGCGGCCCCGCTGGGGATACCCAAGAGTGAACCTAGTCGATATGCTATGATACATTGCCCGATCATTGTGCTACTTCTTTCCCTCCGCTTCTGGGCCTAAAGGCCTAATGTTTCCTCTAACACCGGTCCGGGGTTCGCTATCGCTCAATTACTATGCGCCAAACGGTGAATCTTCATGTAATTTTAGCTCTCAAAGGGCGGCCTGCTAGACCGTATCATAACCCTTGTGATACTTTACCCGATAACTATCTCCGAACGCAAATGCCATCGGCCTTCCATTTCCGTTGACGTGGTGATACCAAGAGGGGCCCCAGCAGCCATTCCGGAAGAAGCCCATGGGCCACGGTGGAAAGATCGACCCACTGTCTATCAAGACCTGGTTGTGTGTCACCGTTTGCCCGGTGTGATACTTCTACTCCGTGTGGCCAGCCTTAGCGGCTTCCCTGCCTATACTGTGACTACTGTCAACGTAACGGGATTTGACCACACCCTAACTATCTAAGAGAATTCGGTGTCGAGTCCAAATGGTCCCCCCGAAAGATATCACACCAACGGAGGAGGTGCCACCACAACGAGGGCTGGCAACTCAGCACCGGAGCACATCGATTTCCATTCATGTTATTTTCAGGACCTCTGCCTCCGCTATAATACGTAAATGCCGAGAGAGAACCCTACCTAGTTGAGCGGGAAGATATGCATGAATTCAGTCGCGTCCTCCCGTATCAAGATACGGCATCAGTGCCAGAACCCGACACATTCATTATATCCGTCGGGGATGTACCCATACCGTGGTGATAACACCCTAAAGCTACCCATAAGGGCCCTGCAGCCTGGCTAACGAGGCAGTGTTGGGTAAGTACCGTATGGTAGCTTCACGCGACTAAGAGATAACCGGGAATACCGTACCGTGAGGGTGATGGATCCATTCAGACTCAAGCTTCTACACCCCTAGTCTACCCACTCGTTTCGCGATCCACTCAGCGCTAGTACTTGCAACTTATCATGACTCTTAGCAAATAAATTTTAAGTACCGTATGAGCTCAGGCATAACAGGAAGTAGCTCTATATAGGGGAGACCAGGTGTTTTCTCAAAACAACACGTGGCCTGGAGGGCTGAAAAAAAAAAAGGGAATGCTGTTAGGCCCCCTTCATTCCCGGAGCCATACCATCATGCATCACCTTTTATCACTCTATAGCTGTCAGCTGACCAGAAACCGGCATGATGGATTTGAAACCTTGATGATCAAAGATAAGATAAGATGAGACTACCTGGATACATTTTCACGTGTTTTGAGGCCACCTCCATTGCAACCCACCGCCTCTCCGGCAAACTCCCCCATCCCTGATTCTTTTTAGGGTCTTCGTCGCAGAAGCTCGAGATTTATCCCACCTGGACTAATACGGTCCTCGTCGGGGGGCCAAAAAATGGACTTTCTCAAATCGGCCGTGGCTTCGGCCATTTCCAAAGGACCTCCATTCCCCTATACCTTCGGCGACAGAGTTGATGTGGACAGGTCCATCTGGAGTCTCTACAACGGGACCAAGAAGGTACTTGCCATCGCTTGGGGAGCTATGGTCTTGGGCTGAAATAATACAGGAAGACGGCTCAAATTGTAGTATCTTTTCCTTCGAGATCAATGATTCTACCAGGAGCAGGTTACCGCTAGCTAGAAATGCGCTTCGCAAGCTACGCACACTGCGACACCCGGGGGTGGTCAGGATTATAGACTCGGTGGAGACGGATGCCTACATACATATCGCTACGGAGAGGGTGACACCCTTGAGCTGGTATATTCGGAGGGAAGCTTTGAATACAGAGACGATCAAGTGGGGGCTTCACAGTACCGCCGTGTGTCCCCTTTCATTTGGTGATGGCTATTAATGAATACGTGTGTTCAGCCCTGACTCGTGGAGGCGCTAGATAACCTTGAAATTTATTAATGAGGAGGCTGCATCCATCCATGGAAATATCCGAGCCTCCTCAATATACACTGCGGAGAGTGGTGAATGGAAGCTTGCTGGGTTTGAAGTTCTTAGCTCCATGAAAGATGACGACCCGGTTACATATGTGCGCTTAAACTCCACTGCATCGCAGGGATCACATCACATTGTTGACAGCTCTGATAGAAATTTGGTGGCTTATTGCCGGATTCTGGGAGATACGCTGCGCCAGAGGTAGTGAAGGGTGGTTGGGATGCTCTTAGAAAGTGGGCCGCATTTCCTATGGGACCCAGATCCGATAGCTAACCTGTACCTCTCGTAGCCAGCCAATACACGCCGCAGATTCTTGGAACTTTGGAACTTTGATATACGAGGTCTTTAACGCTGGGGCTTTCACCAATAGTGAGCAACTGGCGCAGGCGAAGAGGATAGCGCCGAATATGGTGCCATCATATAAACGCCTTATACAGCAAAACCCAAAGACCAGGCTGTCAGTGGCTCACTTCCTAGACCAAGGAAGCCGAAGTAGAGCATTTTTTGATACACCACTCATCCATGTTGCACAGTTTGTGGAGAATATGGGCGTCAAGAATCAGAAGGAACGAGAAGAATTCCTGCGCGAGCTCGAGGAGACTGGAGACCAGTTTCCGGAAGACTTCTTCAAAGCCAAGATATTGCCGGAATTGCTGAAGAGTGTGGAGTTTGGAGGGGGTAGGTTTTGTCCTGCGTTTTGGCGATCAAAGTGCAGGGTTGACGGGTTATGTAGGCGGACCAAAGGTTTTCTCGGTGGTTTTGAAAATCGGAGAGAAGCTTTCCGACGAGGAATGGGAATCCAACATTACACCCTGCATTGCCAGGCTATTCTCTATCCCGGACCGAGCAACTAGAGTGTTTTTGTTGGATAATCTGCCGAAGATGATCGGTCATCTTTCAAACAAGGTTGTTAACGACAAGGTATTCCCCGAGATGTTGACCGGGTTTTCAGACGTTGCACCGATAGTGCGAGAACAAACCGTCAAAGCTGTGCTGGTGATTGTCCCGAAGGTAAAGTGAACTCCTCGGTTGTTTCCATGTTTTGCGGGCTGACCAGGATCCGGGCAGCTTTCGGATCGTAATGTCAACGGCGATCTTTTAAAATATCTCGCCAAGACTCAAAACGACGAACAACCGGGGATCAGGACAAATACCACAATTTGCTTGGGTAAAATTGCGAGGAATCTCGGTCCTAATGTGAGAAATTTTCAACTGCCGCACGCCATCTGGAAGGGTGCTGATGTTTCGTTGAATAGACCCGCCAGAAGGTTTTGACTGCCGCATTTACTAGAGCCCTCAGGGACCCGTTTGTGCATGCTCGGAATGCAGCGTTGCTGGCATTGGCCGCAA
This sequence comes from Tuber aestivum, assembly GCA_900010015.1. Taxonomy (NCBI): domain Eukaryota; kingdom Fungi; phylum Ascomycota; class Pezizomycetes; order Pezizales; family Tuberaceae; genus Tuber; species Tuber aestivum. The sequence continues at coordinate 116,534 of LN890972.1, read as the reverse complement.
CTGCGGACGTATTTGACGAAAATGATTGTGCTGCGCGATTGCTTCCGGCAATCACACCTTCCTTAGTGGATAAAGAAAAGTGAGTGCTAGGATGCGACTGACACTCTCTCTCATGAGACAAATTGCTGAATGACTTTCTTACTGTAATTAGGCTCGTCCGCGCTCAAGCCAATAAAACTCTCGAGGTGTTTCTTCAGAGGATCAAGGCTCTCACAGCAAACTACCCAGACACGGCCATGCCCAACCCAGCTGCAACCGATTCTGGGGCTGCGGCTCCTCGCATGGGAACTGCCCAAACGGACGAATCCTCCTGGGCTGGCTGGGCAATCAGCAGCTTCACAAAAAAACTCAGCGCCGCTAGTGGAGAAATCGAGAGAGCAGCCTCCCCGGGCGGACTAGGCAGCGAACCTCGACCCGCCTCGGCACCTATCGCGGCCGCACAAACCCGACCCGGCCTATCCGCAGAAGTAAGAACTACCTCCACCCTGGCACTACAGAGAAAAGCCCTCTCGCCAACAACGCCAGCTCGCACCAACTTCCTCGGTGATGAAGACAACGAAGACAACGACCCTGACGCCTGGGGTGACCTAGATGAAGATAAATTCTTTGACGCACTGGACTCGTCGGGTAGCACTAAATCCAAGCCAACAAACACCGAGTCGTTTAGTGAATGGGGAGAGCCGGATATCGCCTCTATGGCCAATAAATCTAAGAACCCACTTCCTAAGGGCCTTACCAGGAAGCCTACAGCACCGCGGATAGGCGTTGTGAACGCCCCTTCGAATGTGAAGGGCAGTGTCGCGGCGGCGAGGAAGCCCCTGAATAAGTCGATGGGTATGAAACCCATTGTTGCTGGAACGAAAACTACTCCCGCGCCCGTGGCCAAGGTGGAGGTGAAGGCGGATGCCTGGGATGACGATGCAGATGGGTGGGGTGACGGGTGGGACATTTGATTATTATTTTTGATTTGAACGTGTTGGTAATTGTACAGTGGTAGGTCAGTCTGGCAGTGGTAATGGATAGATAGAGGGGGGGGTTCACACAAAAGAAAAGAGAGAGAATATGATTTGCTTGTGATTTTCTTGGATTCTATAAATGTTGAGGTGTGTCAGTGCCTTGGGAGTAAGGGGTTTTTGATAATGGTTCTGTAACGGAAAAAAAAAAAGTTGGTTCTTGTGCTTTACAAACTACTTCATAGCATCTCGCTCATTGCGAACTACTAGCTATCAATGAGTTTTTAGTGGTTCGACAGCGCCGTGTGTTCAGGGGTTGAGAGGTTGACACCTTTGCATGGGCCAATTGAGGATTATTCGGACCCTGCAGAGGTCCTCACTATCTCATAATACTATGATATTCACTTCACAAGACTTTTCGGGGTAGCATTATTCTAGCCGTACATTCTGCGAACCCTTCCATGCGCCAACACCAATTCACCGGGAAAGCGCAATATCATCTATCCTCAAAATCATTTTACAAGTTTCCGCCGCCAATTCGATGGCACTAGTGCTCACTAGTAACGGTTGCAGAACGCTCTCATCAACGATGTTGGTGACAGCGCCCCTTCTAACACTGACCCCTGCAGACTTCTCGCCCTTCTCGTGCCTGTTTCTGAGTTCTGTCACGACACGGATGCTATTAAGGCCGGCATTTTCCGCAAGAGTTGTGGGGATGACTTCCAGGGCTTCCGCAAACTCTTGCCAGCAGACCGACTCGGTGCCTGTAAGAGCAGTAGCGGCTTTCATCAATGCACGGGAAACTTCAATTTCAGGCGCACCACCGCCGGCAATGAGGGCCCTGGGCGCTCCGTTAGTGATAAGTAATAACCGAAGGTGGGCGTCAACATACTTCTTCTTCACGAGACATCTGATGACGCAAAGAGCGTCGTGCAAGGAGCGTTCGGCCTCGTCAAGAATCATGGAGTTGGCTCCACGACACAGCACTGAGACAGTTTGGCCGACGGTCTTGACGCCAGTGACTTTTACGATGCGTGCTCCTGCGGACTGCACTTCCTCGATGAGGTCTGCTGTTCCAAGTTTGTCGTCTGTAAAAGAGTCGATATCGGCAATTGGCTTGCATCCGGTGCTCTGTTTACAAACCAGAGTTAGAAGGTAACCCTATAATCAGGTGTTATGGCACCTAGATGAGGAAGCCATCGCGTACGGACCTTGCAAATAAACTCAACCTCATCACGTTCAATGTCCTTGATTGCTAGAATATTCAACTTGGCCAGGAAATGTAACGAAAGATCATTGACAGCGTCCCTAAGAATCGACTTCTGTATGAATAGAACGTTACACTTGGCCTTCTTGATCTTCTTGCACATATTAAGTAAGTATGTCCGCTCTTCCTTCAAGATCTTGTCCATTTGGCGGTAGTCATTGACAACTATTTGATTTTCCATCTGTCATGCCACCAGTTAGTGCATGTCGACCTCCCGTTCATCCCGGCAATTTAGGGGGTGAGCAAACATCAGGTTTGGGTGGTGATAGTTGAAACTGGATCAACCCGATTCTCGCCTTCTCCATCCTCGATGGGCCTCCGGAGCCTTTCAAAACATTCTGTGTCAAAACGAGCCCATCCACAAGCTCTGTATCATCAATTGTGCCTCCAACCTTTTTGACTATGCGGATATTATTTAAGTCAACGTTTTCGGCAATAGCGGGGTTGATAACTCGCAAGACGGCATCAACGGCCATCGGCCCGAGGAGAGTGGAATACTGGGAAACTATCTTGCTAGAAAGGGAGGTGCTCGCTGCATCGAGAAGTGATTGCCGGTCTGCAAGTGCTACGGGGGTTGACATATTGGTGAGGATTTCAACAGCCTTTGCAGCGGCTCTCTGGAAGGATTCCGCGATGACGGTGGGATGGATGCCTATCATCCGATGTTAGCCACCTCACCCCTTATGCCCTTCTGGTGGGTGTATTGCCTTTTGACAGAAGCTTCTGCGCAGCCCCTAGAAGACTCCCGGCAATAACGACTACCGAAGTTGTTCCATCCCCAGCTTCGACGTCCTGGGCGGCTGATAGATCTACCAACTAAGAGCATCCACAATCAGTAAAACCCACGGAAAGTCCAATCCCCAGCTTTTCCCCAGGGAAGAGGTATATACCATCTTCGCCGCAGGATGCATTACAGCCATATCTTTCAGGATAGTATGCCCATCATTTGTAATCAACGTATGTCCCTTTCCATTCTGAATCATCTTGTCCATTCCCCTCGGGCCAAGCGAAGTCTGTGAAGCACCATCAGTAAGAACTATTTCCTCATCAACAGAGCCCAATATACCCTGATAGCGTCGGCCACAGCTGAGTAGACATAATGGGTCAGTTATGATATCGAACATATTCAGTGACAGTAACGGTAAAATACCTCTGGCAGCAATGATGTTTGCCGTTCTCACAGCCATAGGCTTCTCCTTTAGACTTGACGTATTAGCCATAACCGGCCCGTGAGATGCTGTAGCTGCCATTTTTTGCGTGGTGTTGCGGATTATACAAGTAGTGGGAATTTTGATAGAGCCGGTGGGGTGTTGAGGGGCACTCTTTTCCATGAGATTTCCAATGACATTTCTTTTTCAAGATAAGATGAATCGAGATAAGGAATATCTTGGCACGCCCTCAACGCATCACTGTAAATGACTCGTGGATCTCCTTAGCGTAGGCTGTCTCTCCTGTCCAGGAATTTCTAACAGTCATTAAAATATAAGACGCGATTTTTGCAAAGTGTTTGTTCGTTCTCCTATAGCAGAAAGTGTCTAGAAAAAATGAATCCACTGCAGTGGAGGTTTTTGGTAATGAGACAAGGGCCAAAAAACACCAAAACTGACTGTTTTTCTCTACCCATTACATTATATCTCCATAGAGATCTCGAAGCTCAACTTTGAAGTAAGGGGATTGGGAGGTTTTGGCATGTCCGAAGTATAGTATATACCCATATCAGACTTTAATCTCCAGCTCGTACGGAGTTTCTGGAACGTCAACTAGGTAACGTCCGCGGCAATGTAGCCTTCCCATGCTCGTACAGAAACCCTGGTCTTGGAAGACACCTTGAGGGAGAGAACATTTCCTGTCTCACTGCTCTAGGAGGCGTAAGGGATGAATCGCAGAAATTTCTATCCAGGTGCCGTTGTAGCAAATCGCTCCGCCCATGGCGGTTGGGCAATGCTAGTTCTGAAGCCCCCCCGAACCCGGTGCACTTCCGCCCCCTACCGCGTTACCAAACGACTTCCATTAGTGGCCGAACATGATCGATATCATACGATAAAACGTCCACGGGTGGAGTTTTCTGGGAGCAATGCAATCTGGGAAAGGGTTAGAGCTCTCCAGGAGTCCCCAAGACCACCTAATGGGACCTTTTCGATTAGTTACTGGTATCTGAATTTATTAAAGGTTCTATACAGGGAGAGTCCTTGGAGCCTTGAATAACATTCGAGTTTATAAGAACCTGTATGCGTGTTGGTATTTGTATAAGGTCCTCTACCATCCCATCAATAGTATCTTGGAGATTGAGGCCTTATGCTATCTATGGGCGGGTTAGTATTTTTGATGAACCGGATACGATATCTTGCAAAGATTGGCCTTTATCATATTAGAAATGCTGTTCTGCCAGGTTCACGAGGTAGTCTACATGGGGGATCCTATAGGGAAAGCACCCACAGGTGATTTGAGGCGTTATATAGGCACTTTGCATAATCGCCCCCGAAACCCCACATAAAAATCATCCATGAGCTTTTCCATAGCTATGATACTTAATGACTTAACTAAACTTAATCAAAACACCTTAATCAACCTCTAGCACTTTGGTAATGGCCTCACTAACCCCCCCCCCCCTCTCCTATTTCCTACGTTAATTCTTTTTTTTACTCTTAACCCGTAAGGGAATTGCACTTCTATTTGAATAGATCTCTCTGGTTAGGCGGACAATCCGTACTCCCATCCACCTCCACCCACTAATCAATTGATTTGTTAAGCCCATTGTTAGTTCCGTTAGCCGCCTCAACCGCATCGCCCCTCCAATGGCAAATGAATTCTTGGGCACCCCCCCCCGTTAAGCCAGGAGAGGTGGTGTTGGAAAGCCGGATCTTTGCACGATAGTTTCTGTTGCCTGCCCGCCTGTTCCACGACGGTCCTCAATTTTAGCGTCTTCCAGGATAATAGTGTAATCGGCGTCGAGGACAGCAGTGCGGAAGTATCCGGAGTCGACGAGAGCGGTTTGGATGCTGTGGGGGGCGACCTGGTTGTGGAGGGTAGGGGAGAGGCCAATTTCGTGGTTTATCAGAGTTTGTGCGTCAACCATGAGTATGTGTAAGCGAACAATTATAGGACACTAAATTCGGGTTTGAACTTGAGTTTTGTTTGAACTCGATAAACCAAGGTTTAACTTAACTTGGCTAGGGTGGGGGTTCTTTTATATTCATCGAGTCTTTTGGTCCGGAGTATGGCAGCTAGGATTTCGGATCCCATTCTTGCAATTCCGAATGCCTGGGGCTGTTTGTTCTTACATGTGTATACGCCCGCATATAGTGACAATTGGAGTACATCACTGTGGCTATCAATTGCAACCTGACCTTGCCCGCTTAAAGAGGGCTCGATTCCCAGTGCCGGGACTCTACCACGACCGATACCTGACCGAAGGTGGCTGAAACCAACGGAAGCACAATCACGCTAGCAAGCAAATCCAAGTAAACGGGGATAACAGGAGAAACGCACGGCCCGTGCGGAAAAGAGCGATGAGGTCTTGTAAACATTAGGGCGTGATAACAGGGACGCTATATATTCAGTAACCCGAATATAACCCGGTAAAATATTTACACTTTATTCATCGACACACCATTCGTTCCCGACTTAGGAGAGGGGTCGCCTGCTGGATCCACTTCCCAGCGGTCCTCCCCTCTGGCGGCGGCCAGAAATATCTGTAGAGGGACCCACATCATATCTTGTCACTCGGCTCATTTAGCCTCGTTAACCTCGTTTTACTTGCCGACCGCGCTAAAACATCCAGATTCCAACACCAACAAGAAAACATTTTGGGAACCGTACAGAGTGATAATAAATATACAGACAAGGCATCCCCCATACAAAGATAGAATACAATATAAGAACCTGTATAACCCCGACGGAAAAAAAACAAAAAACTCAGAACACAGAATGGGGAAGGGCCCCCTTTTTTTCACGTCGAAATCATTAAGGGAAAAGGAGACAGAAAAGATCCACACGCCTCTTCCCGTAATGCAAAAAACGAATACGAATAAGAAAGAGCACAAATCCAGGAATTAGTGCAGGTGCTTTCACAGAACGAAGAAACCTGCCGGCTCAATTGCCTTGTCGAGATGGCCACAAAAGCGGACTGAAAAATAGGTAGCCTCAGCTGCCGGGGCTAGACAACCTTGATGCTGATCAAGCCTGCCGACTGCTGGAAGGGCACAATATCTCGTGCGGAAAACGAGCCAAGATGAACCTCGCGAGCCCGGCATGCCAACCGTGCCCCTAAAGCATCATACTTCTTCGCCTCGCTCCAATCCCGGGTCCAGGTGGGCCTAACCTCCTTCGTTCATCATCGCCTCCATCCTGACTCATCATATGTCCGTTACTTTTCACACCTCTAACTGTCTTTGCTCCCTCACCGCCGACCGGACCTCCACCAAGCGTCACCCGTCTGGACCCACGAACACCTTCGAAAACACCTTCGTTATCCTCTGCGTTGGTGGATGAAGGTGGAAGATGGCTGTGAACCTTTTTCCGGACAGTGCTGGCGTCAATCAAAATTCGGTGGTTGCAATCAATAGAAGGGTCTGGACCTTCAGTAATTACCGTTTTTGGTTTCCCCTCGCTATGCCCAGAGACCGCCCTGGGCCTACCTCCCTCTTCATTCCCAGGGTTCATACCATCAAGCGGGCAGTGCAGACTACTAGTCCTCCTTTTTCGCTGAGAAATCATGCTCGGAAGTGGGCCTGACTCCAAATCTTTCTCCCTCCCTCCCCCTCCCCTTCCCGGCTTCCTTTCTAATAAACCTCCGATCCCTGTTTCCTTGTGCTTTCTTAGATCCTCCTCCGATCGCGAGGTTTGCGTCGGCGGTGGCATGGGAGGCAGATTTAGCCATTGATCTTCATCATCTGCATCTTCTGGGTCCTCACTCTTGATTCTGAGTTCACTCTCTACCACGGGCTCCTTACTCCTGGATCTTCCAGAGGTACGCTTTTGGTTCCTACCCTCACCCCTAGCCACTTCCGCGGCTCTGTCGTCCCGCCTCATCTTATCGCGTAGATTTGGTAATGCGTAGTTGACCCCCGATTTCGCTCGTCTAGAAGCTCGCATGTTTGTGGGTTGCTCTGCATCCGGTAGAGTTGGATCGGCATCCCGAGCATGCGAGCTGCGGTAGGCTTTCATCGGAGGTGGAGGGTTGAGGTCGACTTTTTCGAGTTTATCATAGCTCTTTTCATCCTTTCCTAAGGCAGAGGTTATTCTTGCTTGCTTCAACGGTGAATTGGCGGGATCAGAGTTGGTGCTTTCTGTATCTCGAGCGTTAGCACACAGCGACTTCTCAAACGATCTGGGGAGGTATTAAACAGATGTCGGAACTTACTGGGCCCTAATGCTCTTCTACTGCCGGCAGAAATGGCGGGCGCAATAGGCGGCGCATATTTTTCGTCAATGGAAACAGAAGCTTCCTTCCTCTTCCTAGCGTCAGAATTCAACACGAGCCGGACTATCTTAGACGGAACCTCCTCTCCCCTGGCCTTGCACTGTTCCTCTGGCACTCGATCTTCCTCTGCGTTTTCGGGTGTCTTGGTGGCCCTCACGTTCTCGGCTTCCCCCGTTGGCCTCACTACTTCAGTCGGCCGTTCGGATATCCTAGAGAATTTGAATTCCATGTCTGCCACCAATTCCATAACCGCCTCCGCTTCTCGTTCAAACTTGCGCTTGGAAGCCTTACTTATGGTGTTTTCATTTGAAGGCGGAGGTGGTTGGGTTTTTGATGGAACTGCAGGTTTGTTGGGTATCCCCAAATCTAACGCCATAGCGCTATCTCTCCTTCGTCTTGGTCGGGTATCGAGTAGGCTAGAGACGGGGGGCCTGAGATCTTCATCAGAGTCGTCATGTCTGTTATCTTCTGGTCGTGGCGGAGGCAAGCTGATTTCCTCGAAGCTAAGAAATGAGGGGTCAATTAAAACGTTCGTGACCTCTTATTTAGTTATAAGATGGCAAGTATAACGAAAACAGAGGGAGAAGAAATACTTCAAGCTGCTCCTCCTATGCTCTTCCACGTTAAGACTATTTCGGCGGGAACGAGCATCCTCGTGAATTGCGGGTAACTGCCCGTCGTGCATCTCCCCCAGCGTGAGCTGGCTCTTCCATATCCTCTGGTGATGTGAAGCCACATGGGCCCTTGGCTGCCTGACTGCCAATTTGCCTGTCATAAAAAAGTTAGCAACCTCGCCCGAATCCCGAATCACAGGTGATTTGCGACTCTCAAATGAGGCCGGATAGCTAACTACCTTGCGGCGATGTCGTTATAACCTGTCCTAATCCCCTCACAATTTCATCCAACTCCGCAACCTTCTCTTCTAACTTCTTCTTAGTAGCCTCGACGCTCTCCACCACCACTCTAGCCTTTTCACGCCTATCTAATGAAGCCTGTAGTTTGATCACCTGCTCCCTAAGCTCAATGTTTTCAGTGAGTAGACGAGTTGTCTCGTCCTCCAGATTTCGGATTCGGACTGATTGGGTGGAGTTGACTCTGCGGCAATCAGTACCAACAACCGTTCACCCAAACGACCACTGGGTAAATGAACGATGCAGTAGACCAACTAACCTAGCTATTTCACGATTCTGGCGGAGGAATCGCTTTTTGACTATTTTGTATTCGGGACTCTGGTCAGCAATCATGCAATTCCAAAAAGGATGGGTAAACAAATGGGGAGCACGATTTGAACCATGCTCAATATGCCGGGTATACTGTAAACAAACTTACGTGCTTCTAGCGACTCCGTCTGGGGGTCATTAAGCCTTGCCATGCATTAAAGAAGTAGCATAAACCAGCCCTTGAGTGGAGAATTTGAGTGTAGTTATATATAAAAAAAAGAAGACTAACGAGGTGGTGGAGGACTGAAGAAGGTATGGGGGAGTGCAGAGGGAACGAACAGTGTATAGCAAGAAGGCCACGGGTGGGGAAATGGGGGTTGCTTGTTGATGTTTCGCCTAAATAGGTTAGGTGTATGTTTTCTGCGCGACCGCGTCCTGTCCATGGCAACCAGATGGTCTGTGTCGGTGTGACCCCCTCACAACTCCTGATCATTTTTGCGTCTTGAGAGGCTGGACTTGCCCCTCCAACATCACTTTTCTCAACGTCCCTTGGCTCCGATCATCTTTCAACGTTCCAAAGATGGCCAACCCATATCCGAACCGTTATTCACAGCATTTTCGGCAGCCATCCGCCCCAGGGCCATCTAGTATGGGAGGATCCCAACAATCTCCTGCGTTGGTTGCTCGGATAAACGAGAAGAAGCAAGAACTTGAGAATCTACAAGCCCTACGGGATTTATCAGCGGGGTTGGCATCACAGATGCAACAATTGGAAGAAAAGCTGGGAACATTGGCTGATGGAACGGAAGGTCGCTATCCTCCGCCAACCTCGGACCGATAAATGCTAATAGGGTTGGTTGTACAGCCGTTGCTGCAGTGTTATCTAATTGGCACAACGTGCTACGAGCCATAGCTATGGCTTCTTGTGAGTTACTAGAGTTACTAGATATGTGATAACAATGAGGGATCAAGTGCTTACTGTTGCAGCTAAAATACCCAAACCGAAGGACCCCGAAGCCGACGACAACCCGTTCGCACCTGAGAAGGCGGCGGACGAAAGTGAAGGCCTAAGGAAGGATGAAAACGGCGTCTCTATGCCACAAACGCTCGTCAGGATCCCAGTACTACCACAACCATCCAAGTGACCGGCTAGATACGATTACATGAGATCGCCGCCCTCCTGTGTTGGTCGGAAGCTTATTCCTGGTTTGAAAGGTGCGATTGTTCACATATAATTGGAGTTCGGAGTTTTAATGAATCATCCATAAGGATCAAGATACACAGTGGTTGAGGGATACCGGCCCTGAATAAAGGGAGTAATACATTCCGTCCCCAAAAATGTAATATCACGTGATTGTGTGACTAAACCCTTAATGACATCAACCCTGAAATCCCCCACACTTTGGAGGGGCAACATTTCCTCTCCCTCCCCCTTCAAACCGTGCCCGTATCCGAAGCTCTCCGTTAATTAACACACCCTCTTCCCCCTTAAAACTTTGGACAACGTACAGTTTGCATTACTGAATTGACCGGAAAAAGCTTTGCCACGAGAGTAATGGCCGACCACTCACACTCCCACTGTCACGGCGAGCACTCCTACGACCACGGAGAAGGCGCACATGACCACTCTGGTTTGCACCTCGTTAACCCCCATACACAGAACGGAATCCAATACACTAACTCTACAGACGATGTCACACCCGCCATTCAATCCTCCCTCTACAGGCACATAGACTTCGACAGGATAACCACCCTGAATGAAGCTACTCCCGGCAGCGGACGAGATGTCGTTAAGAAATCCTGGGAGGACCGGCTCGCCAGCACTCCCATTGTCGAAAGTGATGCGGATGAGGAACTCTTAATGTTCATCCCGTTCGTACCCCTTCCCTCCCTACCCTAGTAACTAACAATCAATTCATCGATCCGGGGATATTGAGGAGATAACAATACCAGATTTGTCGGCCTCGTAAAGCTCCATTCAATCCTCATCGGCGCGGACCCCGGAGTCTCTGCTCCGAAAACCTTGAAGCTCTTTTCGAACAGGGACGATATGGACTTTAGTTCCGCTGGTGATACCCAAGCCGTACAGGCACTGGACCTCCCGATGCCGCCTCCCGGCAATGATAGAGTTATGGAGATCCCAGTGAAGCGGGCGTTGTTCAACAATACTAGATCCCTGACACTCTTCTTTGAGAATAATTACTCGGATGGGGAGGAGTTTACGCAGATCTCTTATTTGGGGTTTAAGGGGGATTGGACCGAGTTGAAGAAAGAGCATGTGGTTACGTTGTATGAGGCTGCTGCAAACCCAGCGGATCATAAGAGTTTGGTCCCAGGTGCGAAGTATGGATCTTTGGGGTTGGGAGGGAGACAGGGTGACGGGTTTTAAGGTGATGAGAGGGTGAGACGGGTTGCTGTGCTCTTAGATCTTCGGTTGGGATCAGTACCTGAACGGTCTGATTTGTCAAAGGGTCTTCAAAAGCCTGTCCTGCGGTCTATATTCCTCGTTCTAGCTGGACCGTTACCCCGGGTGAGGAGTCCTTAGGAGGTGTTGCCTCTTTCTAAGGTCCGGCCCTAGTTATATGCGTTGGCGACGCTTTTTTTGCGTTCCTTTCTTGAGCATTGTATTTTTAGGTACCCGTTTTGATTTTTCCCCCAATAACCAATCATCTGGTATTCATTAAAGGCAAATGCTCTGGAATCAGCATGCCACCCCACAGCATCCATCAGTTCGCATCTCACGTATTCGTAACACCAACTAAACATGATGTGAAAGAAAAGAAAATGAAACCCAATCGCCATTGAGGACCGAAAAAATGTACATATTTCGACTACCAACGTCTCACCAGACTCCCTGGTTGAGCTACGAAGGGGCTTCGCCGTTTTTCCTAAATGTGACCTTCTCGACACCGACGCTCTCGACCCCCTTCTCATCTGTACGGAGCTGGTAGACATAGAGCACAAGTACACTCCCTTGTACCTATAGACAGTTAGATCCTGCTCCGGCCCCCATAATTATTGGCCGGAATCAAACTCACATCCATCAAGCAGAAACTGGGAACAATAGGCTCATCCGTCGAAACCCATCCACCAGAGATAGCGCCAGTCGCAGACCCTACGCCCCATCAGCACCTTGTTCCCCGACCTCTAAACCCCAAAATCCCTAACCTGGATTAATGAAGAACCTTCCCTCGAGTTCGTACGCCTCAAATCGATGAGTACCGCCCCAAACCAGCACATCACAATCAAGCCTCCTTGCCTCAATCAGTAAGGAATCGCTGTCACCCTGTGGTACAATGGTATGACCATGCGTAAATCCAATACGCAGATTCCCATGCGTGACGACCTTCGATAGAGGAAGATTAGTAGCGTCGGTGTCGAAATCGCCCTTGACAATCTGTAACTCTGGAGCTACACTTCGAAGAAAATCATAGGTTTCCTTGTCCGTCAGGTTCCCCAGGCAGAGGATCTGTCCGATCTTTCCGGGAGAGAGGAGTTTGCGGAACTGGTGATTGTTAGATTGCGGGTTTGGAGGGGTAGATGGACAAGGGTGGGAGAGGAGACACCTTGGCTGGAATGTCCTACAAGGGAATTAGCTTATTGAATACTCGGACAAGTTTGGGAGGTTAAAGAGAGATGTACCGGAGCTCTATCCGGGATATGGAGATCTCCTATGCAAAGAACCAAGCGGGAGGCCATCTGAAGCAACTGAGATATTTGACTGTATGATACTGCTTTGTTTGGTGGGTCGTCTGCATGTTAAATAGTTAGCTTGAGCATCAGAGAAACAGATAAATGGAGGGCAGATCACTAGCTACCTCCTAATCGTGGCTCCGGCAATTATTGACCGGTAGCGGTGGTGTCAGTAGCGGTAACGGTCGATACTGTGCCCTCGAACTTATCAAAATACCTCTTCTCAACAAGCTCTGGAACTTGCGCCCCCCAGACGTTACATGAGGTTACCCGGCAGCTCCACACATCACGCGAACAGAGCCTCAATCCAAGCTTCCAAGCCCCACTGAACATCCTGTCACAGAGCCTGTGGCCCCAGCGTTTCGCCTCTCCTCACTCGGCCGCACCTGCAGTGCCGGGCATCCGAAAACAACCCTCCTGTTCAATTTCTGGCCATTCTGAACAGGGATCCTTCGGTGATAAACATCTCGTGGCTTGGCATTCTTGGCACTGATTCCGTCTTCTTGCCTTAGTGATTACGTAAGTTATCTTGGCATTTAATCATATGTTGTCACTCAAGTACCCATTCTATTGGTAGACCTGTTCTTGGCTACTGTTATTCCCCTTTTTGTTGGGGGGGGTAAACACACTCTATCGATAGTAGCATGAAAACGGTTGAAACCTTCTGTTACCAGTAGGGTGATCTGAATGTGGGGTCCTCCCGGCCTACTGGTACCTGGGCACAACGGCTCCTGCTCTCCGGTTACAGTACTGGTGTTAATACTTTGTAATTTCAATTGTTCTGTTAACGCTCCTAGCTTCTAAATCGGATTTAACAAGTTTACTGGGATGATGTCAGGCATGTAGATGGCCTATGGCTGGATTCCGACCAATTGCTTGGACAACTTCGGTAATGCGGCCAATGGGTCTCTGGCTTGTATAATATACTCGAGCGGAGACACCCCTCTACGATAGCAATCAACATCCGACCAGAGGTGCCTCGACAATGCCTTAGCAGGAAGATCCAAGTATTTAGGTGCGGGGTGGTAAGGTGTACGGGTACCGGCGGATTTATAAAGTATCCGGACACCTTGGCACATATGCTGGCGGGACTGGTGCCAAGGTGTCCGGATACTTTATAAATCGGCTGGTATCTTGTTGCCAAGGATTTTTCCTAGTTTCTATTTTAGAAGTATCCGAGGTACCGGTACCGTATAGGTATGATACCATTTCAGGGTATAAAAGGGTTTCCCTTTTTCTCCCTCCCACAAATCCTTCTTACTTTACATGCACCGCCTGGCTTCTCCTGAGGGAATAAATTCATAGAACTCTTCTCGCTTACTTCTTTATCACACCTATACTCTTGTTTTCTCATTACACCCTTTGTTGTTGCCGTTCAAGTCTTCTCAACATTTCCGGCACCAAATCAACTTATCGCATCTACGAGTAGTTATCTAGCGGTACTCGGAAATTAGCGTGATACGGCTTGCGCTGAAATTCGAGCAATACCCGCACCCACGTACCCTTTGTTTCCCCGTGACTCCCCTTACATTGCTAGCCGTGGCGAAACCCGCGAATTACCGTCTGTTGCTTCTGAACAGGCATTTGGAAGCCGTCCCTCCTCATCCCTCCTCCACCACGAAAGCTACTTCGGACCCTTCTGCTGGAAATTCTTCAACCATCGACCCCGAGACTCCCGAAATGTCTGCTCAAGCTTCTCACCCTACGCTTTTGATTCCAGGGCCAATTGAATTCGATGACGCGGTTCTAGGATCTATGGCTCACCCAAGGTACGTTTTTCACTATTTTCAATTCCCAAGTGCCTTGTTGGCTTATCAAACGACCCTAATAGCTGGTGGATTTAGTGAGAGCCACGTCGGGCCTGCCTTTGTCAATGCTTTCGGAGAAACCTTGTCAATGTTGAGGAAGCTCTTCATTACTACGGATCCGAAGTCACAGCCATTTGTAATTTCTGGCTCGGGAACTCTGGGTTGGGATTTCGTAGCTGCAAACTTGGTAGAAAAGTGTGATGAGGTTTTGGTTCTGCATTCTGGTATATGGCATCCCGGCCGCAGTGGTATGGGCCTTTTTTTATTTTTATTTTAACGCAAGCATTACTAGGCTACTTCGCCGACTCGTTCGCCACATGCCTTAGTGTATACGGAGCTGTTCCTACACAACTGAATGCTCCCATCGGTTCCCGGCCATCTCTCGACGAGATTGGAGCAGAATTGAAGCGAAAATCTTACAAGGCCATCACAATCACTCACACCGATACTTCCACTGGCGTGCTTTCGGATGTCAAGGCTGTCTCTGAATTGGTGCATAAAGTATCTCCGGATACTCTAGTTGTAGTTGATGGCGTTTGCTCTGTTGGCTGCGAGGAGATCCGCTTTGACGGTTGGGGAATCGATGTGGTTCTCACGGCGTCTCAGAAAGCCATTGGGGTTCCTGCAGGATTATGTATACTGATGGTGAGCGGAAGGGGGATTGACAGGTTCAAGGCTCGTAGGACTCCACCGCCAGCATACTTTGCATCGTTTGCAAACTGGCTCCCAAGTATGTTGCCTTTGTCTGGATCGCCCCCCCAAAGTATTGAAACTGACAAATCGTGGAGTTATGCAAAATTATGAAGCTAAGAAGCCCTCGTACTTTGCCACCCCCTCGCCGCAATTGGTTCGCGCTCTACACACTTCGCTCAGTCAGATTCTCTCTGTCCCCCTAGACTACCGATTCCAGAAGCACAAGGAAGCTAGCCAGAAGGTCAAGAAAGCTGTTACCGAGTTAGGTTTAAGGCAGTTGGCAGACAAGCCTGAATGCCAGGCAAATGGGATGACTGCTATCTACCTCCCAGAGGGTGTTGCCGCTCCAGATCTTCTCCCAAAACTCATGGCCAGAGGCGTTGTTTTCGCTGGTGGATTGCATAAAGAAATGGGTAAGATCCAAGCCTCACTGAAGGGAAATAAGACTAACAATGATTTAAAGCCACCAAATACTTTAGATTTGGACATATGGGCGTTAGTGTTACGAATAGTGACTTGGGGCACATTGAGAAGGCAATTGAGGCGCTCAAGAGCAGTTTGGCGGAGGTTGGTTATAGACAATAGAGTAGGTGTACATAGACAAAATTTCGTATGAGGGCTTCGAAATGCAGCATCTCGGTATATACTCCGTAAGCTAGGGTGCCAGGGATATTCTCGAGAGGTGATCATACCAATACTGCATCGTAATTTAATTACGGGCAGAGTGCCCTTGTCCCGCTCCGAGCCTCCGATCTACTAAGGCTCCACGTGTGTTGGACCCACACCAGGGATGAAGCCTTTTTCCATCAGCTCCGTCAGAGCTTTATTGTACTCGAGTGCAAGTATCATACGGCCACTCGATAGGAGTGTTCGTGATCTGAGACATGTTTAATTGCGACTACGCAATTTCTGAAGGTGGGGTAGCTGGGTTGCTCTTTACCGTGGGCTGTGGCAACGCCTGGAGGAGTTCAACAATCGCTCAGATATATATTGTATGGAAAGTAAGCTCCTTAGTCTCTGTAAGCTTTCTGTTAACTGTTAGCCACTCTCTTTCTGTTTAATACCATAGAAGCTTCTATTGAACTTGTAAATTGCTTATTGAAATATAAAATTCTTGTCCAATAGTAGCAATATTACGTTTTTCTACCAGCAGGCACACTTGATCCTTCTATTTTTCCATAATTTTCTAACAATCCCGGATATTTTTATTCTTTGCAGATTGAGTTATTAGAAAAGGTTTTGGAAAATCCGATTTTAGGTTATAAAGCAAGTTGTAGACTCGGACACGCTGCAACTTTCGCACCGTTACACAATCAGCAGGAACCTTGGCACAGTTACCACACAAACGAACCCCACCACTGCAACAGTATAATACCGGTCTCATACCAAAAGAGTGTATTTCCCCATTTCGCCAATCCTAATAATCTCGAAGGGGCCTCCAGTACAATCATGGTTTACTACTTCACCTCCAATGTTGTAGATCCCCCGGCGTTCATCTATGTCGGCAAAGACAAAGTCGAGAGTACTCAGCTTCCCCGCCCCCCGAGTAACACGTCCAGGATAGCTAACTGGACACAGATGAGGAGCTGGTAAAGTATGGTTTCAGGGAAGATATATGGTGAGCATGGGATAAATATGCCTATTTCCTCCCCTTGATTATGCTAACATTGAAGTCTAGGGTTCGTTGATCATCGTCCCTCTCAAAGTTCAACCTCATGGTGCGCTAATCGAGCCCCAAGTTTCACGCAGACAAACTCTCATCGGCACATATATACCTTCGCCTCCCGGAAGGAAGCGATTGGGAGAGTGTCCCGCAAGATCTCCTAACCGATTGTGCACAGCTTACAAAATCCAACTCCATTGAAGGTGTGAGTCCCGCTCCCACCTTCGTATCTTATCTGCTGCAACGGAAGGGAAGCTAAGACTAGATTATAGGAAACAAGAAGGATAACATCAACGTTGTCTACACACCCTGGTCGAACCTCAAGAAAGATGGCAGCATGGCCGTCGGACAAGTCAGTTTCAAAGACCAACGCAAAGTAAAAAAGATTCTAGTCGAGACTCGAATCAACGCCATTGTCAACCGGCTGAATAAGACGAAAGAGGAGCGGTTCCCAGATCTGGCAGAGGAGAAGGAAGAGCGGGAACGGGAAATTCGGAATCGGGAGAATAAGGCGATGCTTGAGCGGGTAAGAAGAATTCCCCGCCACCCCCTCCTCCCCTAGACTCCATACTGGGCCCGGGATACATACGGGTGGGATAATTGCTGATTGTAAATAAACAACTCACAGAAAAAAGAAGAGGCGAGAGTCGCGAGAGAACACAGGGAGAAAGCCTGGCAGAAGGACCATGCTTACGATGACGTCTTTACTGAGGATGCTCTGGAAGCAAGCTCGAATCAGAATAGGGATGCTGGGTTCTATGATGATTTCTTGTAAATGGAAGAGTCGTTACGGAACATGTTCCCAATTCTAATGGCCCATTTCTAGGCCGTATCCCCTCGCAAGTTGGGTTATAGGCAGCTGCAGAGCGGTTTGATCTGTCCTCCTTGCGGCCAACACATCCGTGGTGTGCCATTATAGACCCAGAACCGTAAATAGCCGACAGGTTCCTGGGTTTAAGGTGACATGTGTCTACTAGTACACTAATGGTGGATATGTTTCCCTCAAAATCTAGATTTCTCGGCTGTCCCCGTGCTCTCATATGCTCGCCAAAGGGGGCTTAGGCGTGGTCGGAAGCTTTGAAGAGACTGCTATCGGGTGGTGCTGTGCTTACGAATATATAGAGAGAAGCCTAGGGCAATGGGCAAAACACAAGAGAACTTGGTGACCAGTATATCCATCTCCAACACAGGTGTAAGGTTCCTCTCATCGTGCACCGCCAACCTTGGCTTTAGCGATTTTGTGCAGCTCTTATCTCGCATTCCCCCGCTTTAAGGGGGGAACGGATATCTCACGGAATCCTGGATCATTGCCAGCGGCCTGGTTCCGAGTGACCTTACATGAGGATTACCCTTCCCCATATCAACCATTGTGCTACCGCAAATGACCTATCGTACCCGGCCGTACATCCTGTACTACACCGATACGCCCGTATTGAAATTCCGCTTTCGTCCTCTTTCCCCGCTATTTATTCGTACCTTTAACTTGGCACACCCCCATTGTTAGCATTATCATCATAATCATCACAAACCCTAGGAACAACAAATGTCAATAACAAACGAGGGGGCAAGCGTAATGTCACCCACAGTTCCGTTAGCAGCCACCATTGCTTCACTCCCGGTGGAAATCCACACTCAAATACTCCAGTCACTGCCCTGCTTCCACGATGTGCACAGTGCAATCCTCACCTCCCGACTTTTCCACAATGCGTGGATAACCGGTCAGAATGGCATCATCAACGCCGTAGCACGAGAAACCATCCGGCCATGGGAGCCCCTGGTAAGATTATACCTTGCGAGGCGGCAACAGAGGTTTGAGGCATCACCAGGTTCGTTTGCCCCCCCCCTTCCCCTTCCCCATCCTCGATCCCAGCCCATAGATAACCACTCACCCTTACCAGACGAAGTCACCCACTACCGCCTAACCCTACACGCCATAATCTACATCTGCGCACGCATCAAAACAGCAGAAACGAAGTACAAAGCCATGCTCTCCAAACCCCCACTCAGGCGCAATCCTTACATCGGGGAGGGGCCTGAACTGCCCCCGCGCACGCCGTGCGCTCTAGAACTCGACCTCTTCACAACGACATACCTCACCATGAAACTGATAGAGGCCTACCCGCCCAATCTCCTTGCATCACTACTCTCGAGCATTGCAACGATGGACCTGCTGCGCATCCGGCAGCTGCAAAATAACATATATACTCGCGACCCGCGCAACGGTGGTGGTGACAGGGGCAGGCTGGTCCAGAGGGAGTTCATGACGAGGCTGCCGCGTGGGAGCGGTGTTTGGGAGGCTATGGCGGAAAGGATGATGGGCGGGGAGCCGTTTGCCTTGTGGGGGGAGGGGCAGGAGCAAGTCAGGGGTTTTGAGCAGGCGATGAAGGAAGGCAGGTTGCCGTGGGACACGGGCGCTGGGGGGGCGGTGGAGGTCGTGTGGGGGGCTGGCGGGGTGGAGGGGTTTACTGGGGTGCAGAGGGCTGGCGGGCGCGGCGGGATTATGGGGTTTTATAGGTATGTTTAGCCACTTCTGGTGGGTTCCTTTTTTCTTTCTTTCCCCGAGCAGGAATTAACTGCCGGGTTAGGTGGCAGTGATCCCTTTTGCGGTTGATTAGCATGGGTGGGACGGGGATCAGGGGATACTTGACAACCATTCTGTTACCCATTACACTAAGTTGAGTTTTTTCTTTTGTTTCTGCCTTGAATGTACAATTGATGGGTAAAATGTACATCAAAAACCCCTTCCCATAGCACAATCACTCGAGTCTCCCATGGAAAAAGATGTGACAAATAATGGGTAGGTGGAAAAAGAAGGAAGGAAAGAAGAAAACAAGGGAAGAAAAAAAGGCCAGCATAAAACTCGAGAGAAAGGGCAAGTGCTGTACAGAGAGAAGATATATAGAAACCCCCCATCGAAGGTGGTATCCCCATGAACCAACAGCCAACACATACACACCCATTGCGCCGTGACAAAGAAAAAGAAAAAAAATCCACCCAACCTGCCATTGTATCCCACGTGACCCCTACAGTTCATCAATCGCATCCCCTCATACTCCCCCATCAGCTGCTCCCTCATCTTCATCGCTACTCTCTTCCTCCTCATCGTCGGATTCTTCGGTTTCGGCACGGGCCTCCGCTTCTTCCATCTGTTTTTTCAGCTCCCACACTTCCCTGCGGATCTTCTCGTCCCTAGCCATCCTTAATCTCTCCACTTCGTCCACACCCCCTGCCTTCTTAAGTTTGCCCTCCTCCACGAACTCCCCGAGTTCCTTCTGGAATTCGGGAACTCTGCCTTCCAACTCCTTCTGTCTGGCCTTTTCCGCCCTCTCAATTGCCTCCAATCTGCCCTCGTGATTTGGCTGTAGAGCGCGCACCTCACTAAGCACACTATCTTTAGCTTCGGTAGGGTTAAGCTGATCATCCGGATGAACCATTCCCATTGGGAAGCCCCTACTAGCGGATCTCATGGCTCCGCCCGCCCCATTGGCCTTGAATTGTGTCTCCGTGCATTGCTCAACCAGCTGGAATGTCTGGCCTGCCTTGTCAAGATCGTCCTGTAGGTCCTCGATAAGGTTCTCTTGCATGTTGAAGAAATCTTGTTCCTGACAGACGAGTTCGACTTCCTTCTCCCAGACCTTGCGAAAAACAGGCTTCTCTCTTTTAATATATTCGGCCATCTTTTTGAGCTCCGTTCTGGCTTGCGCGATTTCCTTCTTCACTTGGTTCAGATTGCGTGCCAAAGGGCGGACACCTCGTTGGACCACGTCCTTCCGCAGATCTTCGACCGTATCCTGAAGGTCGTCAACGCGATTAACTAAAGCATCCGCATCACTGGCCAAGGTCTTCTTGCCGGCTTCAACGTAGGCACGGCCCTCATTTGGACCGAGTGTGGGATTACTAGCCACCGCCTTCACCGAACTAGCCTTGGTCTTGATGGTGGACATTGAAGCGTTGATATCGGCAACAAAAGTGGAATAAATCTGTCGGAGGACTGCCAAATCCTTTCGAAGGTCCCGGATTTCGCCAAGCTGCACGGTATTGTCCTGCATTGCCGGAGATGCCGACGAGGGGCTCGGCGGCAATTGAGGTTGCGACATGAGAATCGGGGTTGCCACGGGAGGGGCGACTGAGAGTTCTGCTATCTTCTTGGCCGCCTCTTCCTGTCTCTCGGCCACTCTCTGGATTTGAAGTCTTTGGCCACCAACCGATCCCTGCAATCCCTCTACCAATTTTTTGAGGCTGCCCATTCCATCATCGATATGTCTTTTGACTTCGTCCAAAACCTCAATATTCAAGCACAATACTGCCCTATCCTTAACGTCCCTGGTGTCCTCAAGCTCATACCGCACACCGGATACCGGATCCTGTAGATAGATTTCCGGGAAATCCTCCCCTGAAGGTGGGTTATAATTGAATTTCGATATAAATAGTAGCCGAAGAGAGGTAATTGATAGCTCATCCAAACCATCGGCAAGGTATACCTTTTTTATGGAGCGGCCAAGTTGAAGAAAAAGAGTGAGATCTTTGCCCTGTGATGGGCTAGAATCTCGCCTGCTGCCAGGCTTCCGTGAGCCCGTTTGAATCGTACCCGAAACAGCCTTGGTAGGAGACACGGCCTTTGTTTCATCTTTCTGGGGCGCCGGGGGAGGAGACGCGCCCGTATCAACTTTAATTGCGGGCTTTCCCCTGATGGCCTCGTTGTCTTTCGCAGGAACAGCTGGCGCCTCCTTCTCAATTTCCCTAACGACTGGCGATGAAGGGTCGGTTTCCCGCTCTTCTGATATACGGTTTGCGTTTCTCATTGGCGAAGTCTCATCGCTCCGGACCGACTTTGGTTGATAAGAGCGCCTTACTCTAACAGCGTCCAGTGATTCCTTTGATTCCTGATTTCGAGGGACTGCAGAAGGATTGGAAGGCAGCATTGGCACACCAGCTGGCGAAGTCCCCGTGAGCTTCGCGATTTGGTACGCTGAATAGCGACGAGAAGCCCTTCTCTGAAGAGGGTCTTCCCGCTGCAAGGCGGCGAGAGCATCCTGAGCGGGCGGTGGGGGCGGTGGAGGCGGAGGAACGAGGGTTTGGGCGGGGACGGCCGGCATAGGGACATGTGGTCCATTGGTTGTGGGGCTCTTGTAAGCACCTACTGAATCGTTCGTTATGGGTGGCGAAGCTAGATTTGAACTGATAGACGCGTTGTGGTTCTGAGAATTTCGCATGGAAGACGTTGCAGACGTAGAACCCCCCCTCCCCGAAGTGGGGTACGGGGGTATCGGCGAAGTGCCCCTCTGGTTTTGTCCCCCACTGGGAAGAGACGAAGAACGTGGAGGAGCAACCTCCTCCAAGGAATCGCCGCTTCTTGTCCTGGCGGGGGGCACTGGTTGAGATGGAAGCCCTCCCTCGGAAGGCGGACCCCCGGAGGATCCACCGGATTCTCTTGTATTCTTCTGTCGCAGTTTTTGCTGTTTCCGTTTAAGCCCATGCAGAAGATTGATGATGATTTCTCTAATCCGCGGCAAATAAACATCCAAGCTTTGCGGACTAGCATCCTGACTCAGGGTGCTCTCCAGTATCGTTCTTAAAGAATCCGGGACATTTCCAAGGTCTGCCGTCTCAACGCCTATGGCCGTGAATGCTCGACATGCTAGATTAAACTCGGAACCGAGACGAACGTAAACATCGGATACCTCAGCCTCGGTGGCCTGCTGCCGCGACCAGGCAGTGAGGGTTTCAAGCAGCTGTTTAGTTGCAATGAGAAGCTGAGTTACAGACTTCTCAATGGTGGTTAGATACTGGGAGGGCTTTAACCGCAGTCAGCAAGATATGTCACGGATGCCTCGGCATAAAGGCACTCGCTGAGCAGCGAGCGAACAAAGAGCGAGCACAAATGGGCGAATGCCTAAGCTGAAACGCAGAAGCGGGAGGCGAGGGGGGGGGGGGGGGGGTGGGACCTACACTAGTTTTGTTGCGCTGCCGAGGGCTTCTCGCGGAACCGCCAGAATTTTGGGACGACATGGTGGAGGAGTTAAAAGCGGAATACTGGGATGGGGTTGGAGATCTTCTGAGATCAGAGCGATGGGAGCCAGATTGCATACTCCGCAAAGGTGGCTAGTTGTGATGCGTGGGGTGAGGGAAGTGGGAGGAAGAAAGGTACGGTACTCGAGCAGGTGAAGAGCGGAAGAGCGGAAGAGCGAGGTGGGTGGGTGTTGCAGTCGGGTGGCAGGCCACAAGTAGTGGGGGAGGGGGAGCTGTTACGGTGGTGCCGGGGTTGGGTCGATGTTTGCTGGTGAAAAGAGTTATGGTGCCGTGCTGTAGGGTACGGTGGTCGTACCCTGCCCTTTCAACTTGTGAAACCCATTCTATGCACTCGAGTATGGTAGGAAGGATACTGTGCGAGTATCATGCTCGTACAAACACTGTTTGCCGGAGTAAATATCAGGGAAACAGTGCCATGATATTGTCGTATCATATGATAGCGGTGAATCGTGGTATTGCGATAAAGCTACTGAATGGGGAGGGGGGGTTCTTTTTTCCTTTCTTTTCTTTTCTTTTTTTTTTTCTGTCATGCTGCCGGTCGTATTGTAACCAGAAGGCCCTGACCAGCCTTAATTTACATGAGCGAAGCCTGAGCATATCAAGTTTCACCCAAGAGGCCATGATACTAGTACTAGCAACGATACTGGGATCCTTGGAATCGTTATGCGAGACGGGCTCGTACCGTACGGTGGCCAACCGGTATTGCAGGCGACTACCGTGCCATAACCGTCCCAATACAACCCGGTTCAGCTGCCCGACCACGCTTGACACGGGTGGAGATGGAAAAAACCTTTTGGATACCATGCGCTTGGCGGTGGACCCTTTCGGATACCATCAACCGAGAAATTTACCGTCGTCCTTTACTGAAACCTTCAGCTATGACAATGGTTCCCTCCCCGACCATGAACTGACTCCTAAAACAATAAGGAGAGAGCACATTCATGTTTGAATATCGCTATCGATCATTTGGTTGTTGTGTTGAATTTAACGGTTGTCTGTTCCTCTTATATGAATTGATGATGGTAAGCCTGAGGCAGTGAAATGGTGAAACAATAAAATGAAATGCCAACCAGTCATACAGGACAACATGATCGTGCCCTGCCCTTTCCTGTATAGTGCTCGAGTATCTCTTCCACTTGCTTGAAGCAAAAGCTAGCAAAGGAAAGAAAGCAAACTTTCATGGTCTATAGTCTCTATGCATCCAGTACTATAAATATCAATTTTTCCGGCTTTCCCTACTGCAGCCTTTCTACTTTCTCCATAGCCTTCTACCTAGTAATGCATTGATCTAAAAGCTTCAGTCCATTCTTACGGCCTAAATTCTTTCCTAAAAGTTAGAGCATTACTCTTGAAAGCCAGGGCATTCTCAGTGCCAAAGCACTGGCATGTTTCAAGCCAAAACATATTTCCAAAGTCTATCTAAACAACAAACTGTTTTGAGAGCATACTAGTATCTGATTCAAGTAGCACCCTACTAGCACTATTCAGGTACACTTTGACATGTTTTTCTACCATCATGTCCCCTGAAATCTGCACTTTCCACATCACTGACTCCCATGGCCCTGCTCCAGGGGAAGCTGACTGTTTGAAGGTCAGTTCACAGTTGTGGGGAAAACCATCATCATAGCTAAAGGTCTCGGTAAAAGGATGATGGTGGATTTCTCGGTTGATGGTATCCGAAAGGGTTTACCGCCAAGCGCATGGTATCCAAAAGGTTTTCTCCACTGGATGATCGTGAACCACGCGAACAGCAGCGAGAGCGAGGCTGATAGTGAAAACCCTACAGGTGGGGGAATTCGGGGCGGAAATGGGACTGGGACTCTAATGGAGATAGATGGAAGGGGGCCAGTATGATACCGACCAAAACCCTCGCTGCGTGCCCGTTAAAAGAATGGGGAAAAGTGGGAGTGAAAGGAAAGAAATCAAGGAATAGCTGCGTGTGGGAACAGTACTGTGCTGGTACTGTTCAAGGGTACGAGTAGTCTATAGTGGGTGAGTTCTGGTATGGGCACCGGTACTCGAGTACTGTACGCTACTGTGCTGTACTGTACTGTACTCCTACGTGCCGCTCGAGCTCGAGTGAGTTGGACCCCAGGCTGTACAGTACGAGTGCTGTGTTCGAGCACAGCACGGTTACGTCGTTGTTGAATATTTCAACATGGTGGACAAGGCTTGAGGTTCACATCATGGAGGAACATGATGTGATCACTGAGCGATCATTGACCAACTCCCGCTGTGTGCGCAGAGGCTCGGGGAGGAAAAAGGGAGAGCGGCTATTTTGGGTCAGCTGCGTCAAGGGCCATCAATTATTCTGTTCGTGAAGCTAAACGGTCTAAAAATGGTATTAATTCTTGCAGCCTCTTGTGCTAAATACGCTGGTTCCGGTGATTCAGGCAGAATTTGCTACCATATACTTTGAAGCTTGGCATGATTATTGCCTTATTGGAACGAAATGCTTGACTGAAGGGAGAGAGAAAGAGAGGAAAAAAAAAAGACAGCTATTTTGTGTGTGCGTTCGGAATCCTTTTCTTATTTTTTTATCCCTCTCTTTCTTGAGGATGGGGTTTTGCTTCCTCCCTCCCTCCCTCACACACCCGTAGTACCGTGCTCCGGCGGGTAGAAAAAGCTCCCTCGAATACATCATAATATTGTTCTGGCGGTTAATATTTCGCTTCAATTATTGTCCCTGGGCATCGGGTCTCCTCACGTAAAAGTGACCAAGGTCAGAAAGATAGGCGAAAAAAAGTAACTAGACGACGACCCTCTGCCCTTTCTTTTGGCGGGTCCTGAGACCTGACCCATTGATAACTACCCACAGTACAGTACCACTGCTACCTACCATACCATACATGCTGCACCGCATTGCTAAGGCTGCTCCTCTCCCATAGATTCCCGTCTCCCTCCTCTCCCTCTCCCTCCTCCTCTTCGTACACATTCGCCAGGTGCTCTTCTAATTCTCCACTTCCACCTCTTTTTCCTTTCTCTTCTCGCCGTTCATTTCATCCTTTCCTCGGGCTGGGAGCTTTCCTTCGTTGCGGTTGTTCTCAGACTTTGATCAGCAAACGGAGGATCTCCTTTCCTCGCCCCTGCACCGTCTCCCTCCCCATCTCTCGTGCTCCCTTTCCCCTCCAACATCCCCCTCCACACTTTCTCCGCCAGACCTCCCATTTCACTCTCCTCCCCCTCTCCTTCCCCAAACCCCCTTCGTGCACCATCCACTGCTCGAGGGGAAAAGCATAAAAGTACTCCAAAACCCCGGCGTCTTGCGGAACGTGTTTGTTGCATCCCTTCCACCCCGGTCATGCTTCCTTGCTTACTTTTTTCCTTCTTCTTCGCAGCTCCAGCACAACTCACGACACCTGATTACGAGCTCCCCCAAGACTACATTGATTCAACATGGCGACCACTGCAACAGCTCCTTCCGCAGTGACCAATGGCGCTTCTCCCAACGCCTCTTCCAACGCTGCCGGTGGAAGGCCACAGTTGAAGAGTAGCATTACTGGGGGCTCTGGCGGCGGTGGAAATTCGAACAGACGACCCACTCAATCACCCATTGATGGTGCCCAGAGGTAAGCCTTATCATTCTAGAGTGTTCTTCTGTCTGGATGGGGGGGGGGGCGTGTTGCCACTCCACTGGCCTCTGTGGTTGAGGTCTTTGAGGCGGAGACCGTGGTTCTCTTGCTTGGGGAGATGTCAACCTTCACATATCTTCCCCCAAGTGTTATGAACTTTGGCTTGCTCTCATTTGTTCATTCTATTCCTACCCGAATTGTTTCTCTACTAGCTGAACCTGTTATGAGCTTGTTTTTTATATATCTTCGACCGATCTTCATCTCTGCTTCATCCAGTCCTAAATTTTTTTTTTTTTTGGAGCGGTCCGTGTTGAATGATAACTGATCTGGGCACGTGCAGGCGAAATTCTGCTCACAAGCCCTGGCAGGCGAGCAACCAACAGCAGAAGTACAACGGAACTGGAAACCCAGCTTCTGCATCGCCCACACCTAGCCAGTCCGCGGCAATGAAGAGCAGGGGCGCCAATGCATCTTCCGGCGGGGAGTCAGATACCCATGATAAGCATATGCATGATAGAACCCTCTATCTGCTTATGAATCTCGTGGTGAGTATCTTTTCCACGTTAAATTCTATTTGGGGTTTGTGGCGGCATTTACCTATGGAGCTGTGAACCCTTTTGTGTGGATGTGTGGCTGCTATCTAATGCCCTTGGTCAATTGAATTTTAAGATTTTAGCCTTGCGGCATCGCTAACCGAGCGCTTGTTACACAGGGAAAACAAGTGACAATCACTCTGAGGAACGGCGCGCGCTTTGCAGGCATCTTAACTGGTGCGGACACCAAGAGCCACGACCTTGGTGCTACGATGAAGTGGGTTCGCCAAGTCCGAACCCCCTTGGGTGACAGCGATGAGAGAGTGGAGGAGGGTGAATATGTCGGCGGGGGTCTCGAGAAAGCCATGGTTTTCGAACCGAAGGATTTGGTCGATATTTTCGCTGAGAGGATTGCCCTTGGGGAGGACGAAACTCAGTTGCAAAGTGCCCATCAGAATGGTAAATACAATCCTGGTGATTCCCCGCACCAATGTCAATATTGGAGCTGACACGGTTTGGAAAAGGTGCACCTGCAGGGAATTTCCGGACCGATGCTGATATATCCGGAAATCTTGCCTTACGGGAACGGGAGTTGCGCAGATGGCAACCGGACGAGAAGACTACCGAGCTTTCCCTTGAGGAATCGGGTCAGGGCTCTGGTCAAAGCTGGAACCAATTTGAGGTAAACGAGCGTCTATTTGGCGTTAAATCCGACTTCAACCCCGACTTGTATACTACAAAGGTGGACCGATCACACCCGCTATATCAGCAGCGGGAGGCTATAGCTGATAAGATTGCTCGGGAGATTGAGTCACAAGGCGTCGGCCCAAATATGAACCCACACCTCGCTGAGGAGAGAGGTGTTTCTTGGGGCGATGATAGTGGAAAGGACGAAGAAGATAAATATGGGGCTGTGCAGAGGACTCCCGCGCCATCAATTCTCCCCCAGATACAACCATCAAATAACCGCTATAAACCGCCAGCGCTTCGGGCGCCTACCGCACTTCCAACGGTTCCCGGTGCTCCGCATGATCCCGCTATAATCTCGTCTCAGCTGCTTCGTCCCGAAACCCTGCAACAGAACCAACAGCAGTCACCACAGGCTCCTCGGCCTCCGCTTCCACAAATCACGCTGAATCAACAGCCGCCTAGCAAGGGCTCTGAAGATGTTTCGGCAAAACCAAAGGAGAAGACATCGCTTCCCGAGACAATAGCGCCCAAGAGGGGGCACCCTGCGCCATCATCTGCGGATCCTCCTGCTAATAGCTCGGACCCCCCTCTTCCCCAAGAAGTGAATGAGACTTTTAAGAGATTCGTCAACTCTGAGAAGGAACGCTATAAGAAAAAGAAGGCTGATCTCGTTCAGAAGGACAGGGCATCGAAACTGGAGGAACTTAGGAAATTCTCCCAGAGTTTTGTCTTGAAAACAGAGGTTCCACAGGATCTGGTTCCAATATTGGCAAAGGATAAGTCAAAACAAGCGGAGATTATCGAAAAGGCCAAGAAGAGTGTTGCCAAGATAACTAGCGCCCCACCTACGGCTGCCGTGCAGCCGCCTCAAACAACGAGGGTTCCTCCTCCGAACAGCTTCGCCGCGAAGAATCCTGAGGAATTTCAGTTAACACGTCAACAGCTGTTACAAGGGTTTCCGCCGACCCAATCACGCCCATCGCGCAGTCAGCAAGCCCAGCAGGCACCTCTCAGCACTCGATTGTATCAAATTGCTGCCGACCGACGCGTCGGCCACCAGGTGTCCGTAAGGTCTCCTGTACCTATTCCTGAACACCCCCACAGTGTCCCCACGGGCCCTGCTGCTGCTGCGAACATACCGACAGCTCCAAAGTCCACATCACCATCTTCCGCGGCTCATCTTAGGAATCTGAGTGCAAAAGCCCCAGAGTTCAAACCTAATCCTAATGCTATATCTTTCACACCAACCCTGGGTGGCCCATCCACCAATGCCACCCCTAGCCCCACCACCTCTGCGCACGCCCACTCCTCCAGAGCTGCGAGCCCTTCGGCATTCTTCGGCAACAAGAAGGTGAAACCTTCACAGGAGAAGCCACTGATTGCCGATCGGTTCAATCCGTTCAAGCGTATGAAAGCTGCACCCGCTACCCCAGCGCCCACAGATGGGCCTATAAAGAAGATCAGAGGCAATTCCAACGACTATATTGAGCGTGCATTCGTTACAACCCCCACGTGGCCGACGACGGAGCAGAATGCGGACAAGAAGTGGGAACAAATGTTTGCAAAGCCAGAGTTCAGTATAGCTGCTTCCATCCATTCGCCTCAACCCCCGCACGTTATGCCTCAACCTCACCATCAGCAAATTCCCTCCCATATACCCCACATCAACCCACCTCCTCATATCGCCCACCAATCACATCCCCACATGCCCCAACACATGGGTATTCCTCCCCCACAATATGAACCGGAACAGCATTTACGGCAGATTCCTCCTTCAGTAATGGCATCTCCAAGCTTACACAATGCGACGGTGGCTCCGTACCAGCAGTCTCCTGTGGCCCATCCCTCCCAAATCGGGCCCGTTTTTCCTTCGCATCAGCAAGCGCAGTACGCTATTCCGAGTGGGCCGGGCGGGCCTGCATACGGTTACTATGGAGGTGGAGGCTTTAGGGGAACCGCTGGAGCTGGGCCAATGATGGTGCAAGGCCCCCAACCTATGCCATATCCGGCAGGACAATTTTTCCCCCATCCATATCCTTTCTCTCCCCAGCAACCTCCGCCCCCCCCCA
The DNA here is from genome assembly GCA_900010015.1 of Tuber aestivum. Taxonomy (NCBI): domain Eukaryota; kingdom Fungi; phylum Ascomycota; class Pezizomycetes; order Pezizales; family Tuberaceae; genus Tuber; species Tuber aestivum. Next base: position 86,981 of record LN890972.1, on the reverse strand, counting down.
GCTCTCAAGGATATCCAAGTCCTGGCAGAGGCGCTCCGATGATGATGCACCAAGGATCTCAGCAAGGGACGCCTGCTGGCCCGCAAATGATGCAATATACTCTCCAGCCAGCACAAGGAGCCCCGATGTATGCAGGGCAAGGACAGCAACAAAGTGAGTTACTCCTCCATGGCCCAAGTTGGTTGCCCCCGCGTCCTCAATCTACTGTCTCCCTTCCTCCTGTCCCTTCTACGCCGGTGGCCAAGTTTGCTTTTAGCCGTGCTGCCTCCCCTGTTGCTCCATCCCCCCGCATGCGCAATTTACACTTGTCTCCCCAACCCGCTTCTGCTACTCCACTTCTCGCATCTCCTTTGGCTACATATACCACCCCTTCGGCGAGTGGCTCGGGCTTGTCGTCATACGCTCTCCAACGGAGTCAGACGGGAAATGCCCCTATGGGCGCCGGGGTGGGGCGTGGCCGAAGGCAGGACCATAGTGGTGGTAGTAGCGCAGCGTATATGGCGCCGATTATGATGATGCCTTCTGGTCCGGTATACAATGCATATTCTAACGATGGATCAGTTGGTATGATACGTGGGCAGCCACACTCTCACCACCAGGGTGCTCCCCCGCCATCCTTTTTCCACGGACCCCATTTCCCGCCCGGGGGTAGAGGCAATGGTTATGGGCATCCGCAACAACATCAAGGTGGCCAGCATGCTCCTCCTCCCCCACCGCCCCAGAGCCAATCACAGCAAGCACCGCCAGAGGGCGAAGACACGAAATGAACACTGTATGATTTGTGGGAATAGGTATGAAAGGGTTCGGCGTTTGTCTTGTATCTTTGGAGTTTGGATTACAAGTGGGCTTCTTTTTCTTCCTCACTCAAAAGAGCCTCTGGTCATAACTGGTTAAAGGCGGGAGCGAGATGTTTTGGAGGAAATCTAGGAACTACAGACCGGTTTACCTTTGTTTGCCATTCATGTTTTTTTTCCTTGTTTTTTTTTTCTTTTTTTCTTTTTTGATCCGATTTGAACTGAATGACGATTCTTTCAAATCCACTGTATGCCTTTCCGTGCTTGTAGGGATTCCAGGTCCTGACCTAAATTTTGTACCGCGCTCATGCCATATGTGTGCATCTTTTACTTTATCTTTACCTACGTTGATGGATATCCATAACATCTCATCCACCCCCTCCCGCTTTTTCTCCCGGAAATTTTCCAGACGGGGCAAACGCCGATAGAAATAAGGGATTTTACGATTGTGCTCTTTTCTCATCATCACGGACACCTATGCATAAGGAGATGTGTAAGTGTCAAGGAGTTGGCTTCATCCTTTTTACTTTTTTTTCCTTTCCCCTACTTGATTTTGGGTGGAGGAAGGCTTTCAGCGTGAAAATGGGTTAACGGAGTTTTAAATGGTCATTTTCCTTTTTTTTTTTTTTTTTTACCTTCCTCTTTCATTGCAGATGACGGGCTAAGGCGTTGCTGGGGGTGGAAGCGGAAGTGGAGATCCGTAGATGAGTGGGGGGTGGATGAGTATTATTGTTATAGTAGATCCTGTGAGGAATGGAGAGTTTTTTTTTTTTTTTTGCTGTTGATAACTACGCTTAGGAGTGATTACGAGCGTTGGGTATCAAAGTGTTTGGCAAAGCCAAGTTGGATCAGGGAGTGTCACTCGGTATGGGTGATAGCAAGCTAGCATATTTGGGTTGTTTTGCTACTATTGCTGTAGCAACGGCGGGAGATATAATAATATTATCAGAGCGGCTGATACCTAGGTCATGTGTTGTGCAGAGAAAACACCCGAGTTAAAACTTTGATTCCATAAGAAAGTATCACAATAACACGGCCCTGTTGGCTAGTACCATGAACAATAACTCGCCTGGTCAGGACCTGACATCTCCATCTGCTATCCGGCTATGAATTGCACACGGGGGATGCTCACAATGGCCAACCGTCGTGTCATAGGAATAAGGTCCCCATGAAGTTAATCCTTGAGTTTCCAACTCTTGCCACCCAATATACTGTATCATATAAATTCCGCAGATTTAAATTCGAGATTGCTTCCCATGGCAGTTTGGCTGCTTGGTGTGTTCACTGCCACACTGTGGACAGGTAACAGCCGCTGCACATTTAGATGCCCAGAGTCTATCGAAAACTCGCATAGTTACTCGCTATTTTTTTTTCTTTTTTTTGTGTCCGGCGGCGGGCGATAGAAGCTACTTTCACTATCCATCTCCCCCAACTCATTCTCCCAACCCACTGGTCCACTGTTTCGTAAATACTGACGCATACCGCATGGAACAGCGCCGATGGGGATGGTGCGTGGGGTAGGAGAATATACGATGAGATACAACACTTTACACCATCGTATCCTGTCCAGCCATTTCATGCCAAAAGGGCTAGGCATTGGGGGCGTTTCTGGAAGGGGGGGGGGTAGGTAATGAATGAATCCTGCGAGCTATCAGGGGGTTTTTTTTTTCGCGATATTTTGACTTTTTGAGGTTCCCAGTGGGCTGAGAACGCATTCAAAGCTGGACCCCACGTTACCCCATGTATGAAACTGCGCTTGAAACGGACGACGGATTGTCGTAGATGTGGGAGAGAAGCTATCATAGACATGTGATACCTTGTGAGGAGACATAAGTTGGATCCTATAACATCAGACTACGACACATCCCGACATCGTAACAAAGCCAGAACCGAAACCCTCACATCACCTTGCATCTTCATGAGGTATCACTCACCTATGTTCAAGTCTTCCCCCCCCCCCCCGCTTCGTACGGTCGGTTCCAGCAGCAGTGGATGTCCCAGGTGGGGCGTTTGTCAAGCAAGATTATGATTTCAAACAGCGATCTGAAAACGTGATTCGATTCAGTGCTTGATCTTTTTTTCCTGTCTGGAAATCCCCCGATTTAGGGCTGTGTGAGGAGTATCATGCTAACGTTACCAGTGTCATAGAGAAGCTAATGCGACACTTCATTACCTGGTTTTCCCGAGATTGGTATTGTACGGCGTATCAAGAATGAGTTGGCCAAGTCGACCTAACAAGTCAAAATACATTAAAAGCCGGGTGGGGGGAACAGTCACTAATTCCAATTTAAGCTAAAACAAGATTTGGAAGGTAGGAATTTAGCAGGGGGCACAATTCCAAATTTTCTGTTTTAGAGAGAACCGGTTCTGGGGGATTGATCAAGCGTGCTGTTTCAAATCGTGAAATCACTTTCTGAAATCATGGCCATGTTTGTCAGGCACTCACTCCCCTTAGGACGAATGGATATGGGGGGGAGCAAACGTGGTTATAGGGTGCATCTAACAAATCTAGAGAAAAAATTCTTGTGATCCGGGACCGAATTTTGCCTTATGGGCACCCTGGAGCCCTTTGGTATGATATCATAGCGGTTTTGGTTTTGATCCTGATTTTTTTTTTTTCTGTTGGCTCGCATTCTGGTCGGCAACTTGCTCTTGCCTGGGCGGTGGCGCTTTCTGGGTGTATGATATTGTCTATCGTACGGGGTAGGCGATGGATGAGGGTTTTCTCACCCCTCTGCCATTCCATTTAGGTCATATACAAGGTTGGTGGTGCCATTACCTCTCAATAGATCATATTGAACTCCGATTCCTGGAAAGCAAGCGTCACGTAATCGCACTCGCAAGGAGTCCAGGCAAGATGCAGGACTAGAATAAATTCACCTGGCTATAAAGTTACATGTTTTTGAACCTCTTACTTGCTTACCTATGTGCGATATAGATATGCGAGAGAGAGTCGGGCTGGTGATATTGCTAATGCGGAAATAAATATAAAAAAAACAGCCAGCGAGCTCCCGTCTCGTAAGAAAGATGTCAACCACAAGATTTGACAGCCCTACCGGGAGGGGGACACTAGTGGAAACTCCACTGGGAAGCTTCTTCCCTTCACTAAGCCATCCTCCGGGTTGGGCCTCTAACAGCAAATAAAGCACCACTCTGCAGGGCTTCGACGGTTGATTTTGGTTTCATGACGCGAGCACCGGGTCAAGGTCTCAACAAGGCTGGGGTTCCATGAGCTACCAGCGGGCTAGCTGAACCATGCTTGACAGACGATATTCGGACGTAAGCCATGCCTAAGATGCCCTTCCCGTCAAGCACCCTCCTTTTGATGCATGTTACTGCCTCTTGAACAATTGTAAATACAGCCCTGGATGTCTCTAGACTTGGAGCTCCTCAGCAACGGTGATGCAAACTCCTTCCGATAGCCGCTATTTTCCGTGCTGACTCTGGTTCCTCGCGCCGCCGTGGACGCCTAGGTGTAGTAGAGATTACCTGGCACTAACGGGCTGTTGCAGAATGGTGCTCATATAGAATGGGTGATACATAAACGGCAAAATTTTCCACTTGTACATCCATTCCACCCTCAGGAAAATTACATGACAGAATTAAGACCCCATAATTAGAAATATTACAATAGATGGAGGGGGGGGGGGCAAGCACCTCTAGAAGAGCAAGAAAATAAAAGGCAATGATCTGTGTACCATCTTGGAACAAAACACTCGGGCATGCATGCTCGTATCCGGTGCTATCGATGCTCCGCCTCGCCCTCTACTTGCAGCCATCACCCGGGCGGTGTCAACAAAGCCATAAAAGGGCAAGTGATGGTAGACACAAGGAGAGCCAAAGAACAATTAGAAGGTGCAGGCATGGGAAAGAAAGTGTGAAAAGACACCAATGAACACGGAAGCCTGGTATAGTGTATAAGGGAGGGAGACGTCGGTTCTGGTCACGAGGATAAAGTCCGGGAGATCCGGTATTGATATCGTTCAGTTCCAAAAGCACTCTCACAGCCCCCCACCGGCCCTTATTTCACAAGGAGCGGCACAAGCGTTCGGCCACTCCTGTCCCCCGCCTCTTCTCCTCTTTCTCCTCGCCATCCGCTCTAACCGGCTTCCTCCAAAATTGGAATGCACCCTATAGTTAGGCTTGTTGCGTAATAATGTCGCAAAGCGATAAAGTGCCATGCGCTGCAGATACTCGCCGTTCGAGCTATGGTCGGCGGTGCTCCATCAAACATAGGGTTACCAGCTCCCCAGAAATTTGGTTCCACACCGTGTTGTGGATGCACGAGGCACGAGTGGTTTTTTGTTTTTTTTTCTGCGCAGACCGCCAACTCCTCAAGAACTGAGCGGTGTCCAGTTACCGAGTGTCTTGTCTGGGTGGTGGACGATACTATTATATTCCATTTGCATGCTCTACCTCACAGCCTAGGGAGCAAAAACTCTGCATCCACAGAGCCTTGTATAGGAAGAGAGACGGCTATCACTCTACTCCGGGGAAGAGGGACGATACAAACGCTTGCTCCGGAAGATGGGGGTGGCCGAGTGAGTCCCCATGAATAAGAATTCAAGGAGGTATCGCATTTGCACCCACTAGGCCGTAAACACGAAGGCACGGACAAAATATACCGGATAGAGATTACTCCCAGACCTGCGGAAAATGAATGCGCGGTCTATACTAAACCCCCTGCTGCAAGATACTTGAATTCAAAGCCTTCCCCTCGCGGAATGTCAATCACGCCAATCCCAGGCCTGTAAGGGCTAGTTAGATCATATATATAGAAATAATTCCCCAGCCAAGCGCCGCAGCACAGGAAGTCTCTCCAGAAGAAAACCTTCCTTCACCTGCAGCTCTCCTGCTGCTGCTCCAGAACCCTCTCCTTCGCAATTCGAAAGCAAAGGAAAGAATGATGGTCCTCGGGCGTGTTAGAAAGCCGGATGGGAAAGGGTAAAAGTTGACCAGGGCTTACTTTTTCCTTTTCCTTCTCCCAATGCCCACTACATCCACTCCCAGGCTAAGAATCGGGAACCGGTCAAAAATCTGCTTCCTGAGAATCCGACGGTGAAGGTTATATGGTACCTTTCCGCGATACCAGCACCAATGAAAACCCATTCTCACCGGAGACCCGCAATTAGACCTGCATACTACCGGTATACAACCGACACGGACACATTCCGAGTGACATCTCTTCTTGCAAGATCAAAGTAATCCAACGACCATGCGAAACAAACTCTTACCGCATGAAAACCATCTCCCCCCCATAAACCCTATTTAGAAGCTATCGGTAATACAGAATTCCCAAGCCCCGAACGGCCACAAATCAAATTGACAAAGTTCAAAGCTGTCAATAGAAGAAAGAGAGAGCCGTAATAATTATTCCCTCCCAAATATCAAACAAAACACGCCAGTTTTTCTTCAATAAGGTATCATATTTCACTTAATGCCTTTAAATAGTACACTTATAAATAGATTCGGCCAAACCTTTAGCATCGCGAGTGCCCAGCCCCACCAGGGAGGGAGGGAAGACACTTCCCCCCTCGAATCGACCTCGTGCAGCAGCAATAGCTTTCTCCTTGAGCCCCAAACGTGATATCGTATCTGAAAAAACACCGGGAATATCCAAGTATCGTACCGTACTGTTTTACAAGCGGATGGGTGCCTTGCCTAACCAGACAGCCCCTGCGCAAAGTTCAGGAGAACGGACGGTGGTGGCGGTGATTATCTATCGGCCTGAAGGATCGCCTAATGGGTTGGATTTTTGATAGAAAGAACTGCCCATTGGGAACTCTAGCACGAGACCTGTTGTATCATACTCGGTCGCTCGTCGAATCAGGCCTCATATCATACCCGTGATTTCTTAAAAATTGTATCATAATAATTGACCTCATGCTATGATGTCAAGAATTTCCTCCTTTGGATTATGGGGGAGGAAATCACTGCAAAAAAAAAAAAAAAAAAGAGGCCTTTCAGCCCCCCCCCAGGTAGGACAAATGAAAAGAAAATCAAATTCGATTGACCTTGCTAGGAGAGGCAAGGCTAACGTCCTAGAGTGAGGTCCAATTGTTCCAGTTCCTCCAGTGGTATTCTTCTAGACTTCCCATGGTCTGATACTTTGAACACAGCCTATTACTCATAGTTTCTATACCACTCTCTTCCTTCTATCATACTCTTGTTATTAAAACGTTCAGTTTAGATCTGCAGGTCCTGTAGGGCAAGGGAAAGGCTGCGAGGATGCCGTAGGATTGGCTAACGATTTCCGGAACCCCCACCCGGCATTCAGGACCTAGATGACCATTAAGTCGGGATTCGAAAGTGATATCTGATATCTTTCTGTGCAGGAATGTCTGAGAATAAAAACATACGGGTATCATATCATGAGTTGGACGAATAGCACTGTTTCCCTAATATTAATTAATATCAATTCTCAAAAATTCCGTGATTGTTCTCATGCTCTCTCCACCATCAAAACACCCGAGCAGAGTTTCCTTTGCTACTCCTCCTCAAACCCTGCAACCACGAAATTAAGCACCACTATCACGCGACACGAACTCCCCCCACCAACAGGGCATTGGCAGAAATACCAGAGATCCACCTCTCGACCTTAAGGCGAATAAAACAAGCAGCAAAGGCAGGGCAAAAAAGAAGCTTTGATCCCATCCCCCTGACACAAACTGCCACAACTTCAAGCAAACAATGGCGGCCTTCCAAACTCAAGCGTGGCACTTGGTATAGCCTTCTTACTTGCTACCAATGATCAACTGCCAACAATTTCGCAAGCATACCAGTGGAGACGATGCGCGGCTTGAACGCCGTATTTAAAGACCCCGGCTTCTGCACTTGAGCTCGTTGCTTATGGTGAGACACGAAGATCCTGTTGCTCAATGCCAAGTTCCCGTTGGCCCATATGTCGGGGTCCACCTTGGGAGGTTATGGCTGATATCTGAGGGTGCCCCGTCAGCGGTACTGGAGTGTTGTTGTTTGTTTGATAGGTTGGTTCTTTTACCTTTTTTTTTTCTCTCTTTCCTTTCCCTTCCCCGCCCATCCTGTGTTAGTTGCAGGATTGGTCGTGGTATCTGATGGTGCGGCACTGACACTCTTGATTTGCAATTTTAAGTACACGCAGATGTATCATATCCCCACGGGTACTTGGATTGCAGGCGCTAGACACCCGGGGAATGTGCTGTAGGCCGATCTCCTAAAGACAAGGCCGATACCGTGACTCTCGATCATGAGGCTTGCATTGCAGGGTGGGTAGCACTTCCCCGCTCAAATCCTTGAACCGGTTCCGGAACCATCAAATTGGAATTCCCCGAAATATCTCGAATACATGCAAGTATATCTCCAGACAAAACGAGCAAGAAACCTTTCCAGCAATCGCCCGCAGGTTAGATAAGGGCGGCCAAGGACAACACAACACTCACCACAAGAGGCGTATCATCGATAATTACTCATCCTACTGATATCAAGTGTTACCAAGGGGTAAAAATTCCTTCACCGGCACAGCCCCTGAACCGATTCCAGGAAATCCCATTACTCATAATGCCAAAGCGTTTCCAAAAAGGGCTGCTATTGCATACCACCAAAACTCGGCCCATTTTCTCGGATCTGGGCGGTATGCAATAGCAGTTCCCTTTAAAAACGCTTCGACACTAGGAATAGGGTCTAAAGAAAGTTGGCCGGTGGGCGCAAACATCACACTCGGGCCAGAAGTTTCTTTCGTTCACCGGAGGCCCGAATTCTCCCGATCTCCTGTCGCCAGCATATCAAAAAAAAAAAAACAACAAAAACATCCCCAACTCCTCCAGTTGCAGAACACTCTGCCAGCTCGGTCCGTTTGCAAAACTGGGAAAAAATTTCCCTTTTTTTCTTCCAACCTCATATTCGATCAGATAATGCCTCAATTACACGCGATAGAGACACCGAAGATAATGGAAGCCGATGATATTTGCATCATTCTTGCTGTCGCCGTTGTCGTTGCTGTTTCCAATGCCTGCTACCGCACCATTAATGCACTCTAGCCTTAGAACGAGGCTTCCAATGCGCTGGACCAGATGGCCTCGTGTCCTTGCTGCATTATTTATAGTACAGTACAGTGTCACGGGCAGGCTCGGGATGCAAAAATGCTGCGTCTATACTCACCGCATTACATAATCCTCTAGCAAACCAAACACCCTCCAGACAAACAGCAAGTTGCTCGCAGAGCTTGCAAGTGCTTTAGAGTAGCCCCGTTCCGAGCACTCCCCCTGAGTAGTGTACTTCCAGTTTGCAATAAAAATTCCTAAACAGCGCACACGCACACGTGCCGCATGCATAACAAGGTATCATACCGATATGTACCCTCGACGTGAAGCGGAGTGGAGTGGAGTCCGGGGCTCGAAATCTACCGAGCGGAAAAACAAAAGGCTGGCTCCCACAAACCCACATACCAATAATCAAAGGCTCCGATGGGTATGATACAGCACAAAACTTCTGCGCAATAAGGAAACGAGCCCTTAAGCTGTTTTTCCCAATTCCGTGCTCAACACACCATGCGTTACCAATCATCCGTGAAATCGGTCGATGAGACTTTGAAGATCTATCCCCAAGTAGGGCGGGGAGGGGGGGAATATTTATACAAATTCCAATCTGGAAACAGAAAGAAGAAAAAGGCTTGAGGGAATACCTATGCAACCTACCCCCACCCCCACTGTCCAAGCGCAGTACTGTACTCTCTGAGGTTGGAAGGTGAGCACGAAGTGAATGCGAAGCCGAGTGGGTATGAAAAAAAAAACACCAAACCTCCCGCTCTCCGCCTTGCTGCAGCGGGAAGCAGCCCGCAACCAGGCAGGCAGGCAGGCCCAGGTGCAATCATGATAGACGCCGAAGCTTTTAATTCTGGATCCTGCGAGCACAGCAACATACCATCATTCCATATCAGTATATTCATATCTCGGCTCCTGTATGATGATGTCCCATTTCGTCAAGCCAAGCTGGCATTGGGTCCTTAGCGTGGATCATGAGAATCAACTCGACAATCTATACTTTGTGCGGGTCCCGGAACCAGGTTGGAGGGCTCCCGGAATCGTTTCCCTTTCATTCCATCTTGCTACGATCTGATATCATTCCAATCTGGGAAGGTACATTTCCACTAATTCGACTCGAATCTGCTTTCCTTCCGCGTAATAACTCTACTATCCCTCCGAGGCCAATTTACTCTATACTCCTCTTATATAAGGTATGATCGGCAGGTCAGGGTTGACTACGGTATGATACGGTACTCGTTCAGTGCCAGTAAGGCACAAACATCGGCACTAGGACCCCCGGTCCTGGTAGGCCTTCCCGACAACACCAACAACGATGAACCCCCACGCCAAGAAGATGCATACTGCACAGGAATACAATTCGCACACAGTACAATTCAGAAGCGGAGCCGCTGGAATAGGCCTTCTCTCGGGGACTCAAACACTCTCTCCAACTACCGTACCGCACTGGTATCGCAAAAGCTGGGCAATCTCCAACCTGGGCTCACCACTACAGTAGCGGTACTGTACCACCACACTATTAATCAATTCTGAGACAAGTTTCACGGGTGATCGCTCTGAGTGCAGTACCTGATCGACAAGGAAGGCGCGAAACTTTCTTTTGGAAGGCGATGATGATACCGCGGCGGGGCCACAGGACGACAACGGAGCAAATTTTCCCAGGGGTGGGGCAACTCTTGGAGGATTTGCCTTGTCAATTTTGTGATACGATACCCTTGTGTGCACTGTAAGGGTTTCTATATCATGCCGTTGCTCTCGGAGGTAGGTACCCAGCCAGTCATCAGAGAGCTGTGTGAAAGGATACCGTGCCATTCACTCCTCCCCAGGCAAGGGCGTGAAGCAGCGATGCTAAAACCTGGCACTTTACTCATTTTGGCTCAACCCTACCATACGAAGACACCAAGTACGGCAAGTACGCGCCGTGCATCACAAAACTGCAAAGAACCCTGACCAGCAACACGGAACGATGCAGGAAGGCAGACAGGTAACGTCCGAAGGGATTCAGAGGAAGGGAGGGGGGGGGACGCCTTTAGATAACAGGGTTTCGAGTCGGCTGGTTACAGCCGGACGGGTAGCACGATTCCGCGGGAAAGGAAAGCAAGGGAGAGAAAAGGAAGGAAAGGAAAGGAAGGGAAAGAAAAACATCGTGAAATATATGATACCCCCCCCTCCCAAACCGACCAACCACCGCATTCCTAGGCTCTCGAGGCTATTTGACAAGCTGAATAGTGCCTCTATCAAGAATCCATGAACCGACTGGCCGGCCATGATACAGAAGAGCGGCAGTGAAACAATGGCCAAGCTATCATAAGCCCCAGCCGACCCACCTACCGTGGCCAAGCCGCGAAAACGCAAAGCTCAAACAGGCAGCTGTGCGGTACTGTATGTACCGTTTGTAACCTGTACTCGCATCGCCGGTTGGTATCACACCCAGTCCCATAGTGATATACAGATCGCCGCCAGAGAGCTTTACCCTCCTTCCTTTTACTATCAAGTTGAATGGCGTTATTGACGTGCCTGTGGTTCAAGCATTGTACGGCACCGTACTAGTATGAATCGGACTTTTTATTCTCGCTCTTTCCTGCGCACTCGCCCTGCAAGTTAATAAATAAAATAACTTGGCAGTGCAAGTACGGTAGCAAAGGTCCACGATACCAGGTACGCCTTTCAGGCATAGCTCAACTCCTTGCTAATACTTGTATATAATAAATACAGCACGGTACAGCAAGCATTGCCAACTTTGCAGCACCAGGTAATTACAGTATCATACCAGTATGATACTTGCAGCAAAACACCTTGGCACATTATCACGTTCACACTTTTGCCACCGTCAGCGTGAATGGATTACGGTACATACAGTAGGAGAACTCCCCCCACTTCCTGACCTGTGAATCCTTCCCTATATGTAGAGTAAAGCACAAAACAGCTCCCGGCAAGTGAAAGAGGGGGAAAACCGTTGAACAATGCGTTTCGTTCAGAGATAAATAAATAGCAATCTCACGCCAAGGTAGTGCAGAATAATGTAAGGAGAGTATCATTCCGTAAGCAAGCAAGGCCTCCACAATGGATACCCCCACAGGCTGCAGAACGAACGAACAAAAACAAAACAAGCCAAGCCAAGAACCGCAGGCAAGTACGAGTAAGCAAGTAGGTGCGTAAGCAGTTCTACGGTACGGTACTATACTATACTTGCACCGGTACGGATACAGACAACATCTTGGAAATCCCAAAATATCCATTCCACAAGCAAGACAATTAGAACTTTGAAAGCCTCAGCCCCCCACGGAATCAATCCATGCTATAATTCTTGTATGATACCAATACCTTCTCAAACTACGGTACAGTACTGTACTGTAGGGTATCCACTACTATCATTATTACCATTATTCTCATCATTATAGACAGCACAGCACCATAAACACAACTTTCCAAGTACAGTACCACAAATAACGCCCCAAACACACTTCCCTGCCCTGTCCTGCCCTCAAACAAAAAAAAAAAAAAAAACTAACGACTTACCGGTACTTGTACTGTACCATACTTCTCCCCCTCCGTACCACATCATATCCGATCAAACATTCCTCCCTACGGTAAGTAAACGTACCGTACTTGTAATACGGTACCTCCTTCCATCCGTCAATCCAGCATTGTACGAGTACCGATACCTAGATAGAAAAACCCCTCCCACCCAGGAAGAAGAAGGAAGAAGAAGAAGAAAAGAAAAAAAAAAAAAAGGGACCGTAAGCACCGTATTCTACCGATATGATACATGTACAACATGGCGGTAATCCCACCCACCTACCTACCATATTATACAGTAGGGGTTTTCAAAGTTAAAAAGGTAGCAAAATTTTAGCTTACTTTGGTGTTTTATGTAAACTTGGCATGCACAGAAATGGTTAATTTACTGTTACTTAACTTTACCATACCATAGGATAGAGACGGAGGTCTGGAGGTCGGTACCGGATACTGGTCCTGGTTTTACACAGCTTTACCAATCCTCTAAAATCAGACATGATGTAAAAAGAAAAATTTTTAAAAATCAAAACCCAATTTTAAAAAATACCATAGCACATCCCAGGAAT
>LN890972.1:47237-73680 GCA_900010015.1 Tuber aestivum | reverse complement strand
GGGGGGGATGGGGGAGGATTGAAAAAAAAAATACTTGGTTTTTTTTTTTTTTTGATGACTGTAGTGGTAAACTGGATGTTACACTTGGTATCTCTCCTTCTTTCCTTCTTGACGTCTGCCTTCCTGTCTGTCTGTCTGGCTGTCTTTCTTTTTTTGTTTAGTTTGTTGATTGCGAAATTGGAGTGCGGCCTAGAGCCTGGCATAGTTGTAAGCACAAAACTGCAGTACTGCGCTGTACTGAGTGCTGTACAATACAGCACGGTATCATACTCGCTCACGCAAGGCCAATCTATTTTCGTGGCTGCCAGATGGCGTGTCCGGGTATCATGCCAGTGCCGTACAGGATGGGATAGAACTGTACTCGAGTACTTGTAGGTAAATTAGGTAAATTAGGTAAATTAGGTAGGTAGGTATCATAGGTAGGCAACAGCAGAGTGAAGAAAGAGAAAAATAAATAAATTGTCCTTCCAAGCAATTAAAAAACTTTTTTCATCCACAATCTTCTTTTTTTTCTCCCTCTCTTTCACCACCTTTTGAAAAACACCACACGGCATCATACACACCTTTCCAATACGGTAACTGCACTAATACCCACCCCCAGCCTACCAGGCAACAAGCAACAAGCAACGAGCAGCAGATAATACAGTAGCGTAGGGTACGAGCACGACATGATACCCAAAAATTGAAAAACACCTCCCGCACCTCCCAGAAATTCCCCTGGTACAAGAGGCCCTATCATACATTAAAGCAAGCAAGCAAGTAAGTATCACAAGTAAGTAAGGTATCATATACTCCCAAAAACCAAAAACCAAAACCATCACCATATCACCATCGAACAATTACCCCCGGCAATCGATCGAAGAGCGGTTACAACCGCCAAACTGTTGAGGAAAAAAAAAAAGCCCCCCCGATATACTGTACCGTTGCATCGGGAGGTTCGGGTTCATTCATTCATTCATTTGCTCGTCGGGATCCGGACAAAGTGTGGGAATCGTTGCCGTGGTTCCGTATTATGCCGACCGGTTAAAATTGAAGGACGCACGCACGCACGCAAGTTGATTGTTGTTGGCTTTGGTGGGGGGGCGGTATTGTTATTGCAAAAAAGCTGAAATTGCATTACTGTAGGGATGTATGATATGTATGTATGGATGGATGGGGGAATGTTCCTTCACGTTTGTCTTACTCCAGTTTATTCAACTTGCTTGGCCGTTTTCGAAATACCCACGATGCTGCCACAGAACGATGCTGTAGTGCTGGTACAGTTACGGTGCGGCACGGTACTGTGTGGTTCATCTTTTTCGCATCGTAGATAATGAATGATATGGAATAAATCCAATCCAATCCCTCTCACCCGATTAAGGTGGAGGGTCGTCGGTTCAGCTTTATTCGTTCCGAATGTGGAGAAGAGGGGGGGAGAGATCGAGATCGCGATTTGCGATACCGTAGTTGTGCAAGTGCGTGGGACCATGATATTGTTTACGATTCTGTTGATCGGGCTTTTCGCTGTGGAGGGTCGTGTGGTCTGCCGTATCGTATCATGACATGCGAGTCCCGAAAAGCGCTGCGGGTGAAGAAGGGTTGCACTAGGGTGGAAGAAAAATTGAGGGACGGGAAGGAAGGAAGGAAGTGGCGATGGTGATGAATCCTGATGGATATCCACTTCACCAAGACGACATTGGTGATGGTACGAACTCGTACGGTACAGGACAGTACAGTACAGCACTCCGTACTGTACCGTGGCATTGATGAAAACTCAATTTACTCGGATCCTCCTCCGGCCCCTCTGCCTCCAAGGCGTCGAGGCTGCATTGCGCTGCAGGGAAGAAAATTTCATTGATGAAACCATCGGCAGTAAAGCAAAGTCGAATGAATTGAAGAGAGCGAGAGAGCGAGCGAGAGAGAAGGAGAGAAACCCTGACGGAGCCAAAGAATGGGGACATTCAAGTTATTACGTGAGTCGATGTGGAATCTTTGTAACAGCGCCGCACAGTACGGTACCACGCCGGACGCATCCCAAGGTATCAAACCATTTTCTCCAGCATCAATCCGATACACAGCGCAGCACTGATGGTATATCGGTACGGTACTCGAGTATAGAGCCCCCCCCCCCCCACTCTCCGGACTGGTTACCAGAGGTAGCAATGCATCCATGAATATCGGTAAATTAAAGAAGGCAGGAATAAAGTTTTCTTTGCTTTTCCTTTCCTTTCCTCCTTCCCTATCCCATCCGTCTGGCAGTTTCAAGGGCCAACTGCCCAACCCAACGAAACCAAACCACATCAAACGGGAACCCCGACGCATTTCATTCGGTCGACCTCCACAGCACCATATTCCACCCTTTCCCGAGGTTACAGTACTGTGAGTGGAGCATGATACGAGTACCGTAACATCATATCATATCATATCGTAACAAAACTTGATACGGTTCGTCCCCCATCCCATATGATGGTTTCTAGGAAAGGCATGCCCTGCCCGGTTACCGTTCCGGGACCGTAGTCTAGCGGATTCCGCAACAAATGGGTAGGATATGTACCATACCGAGCCTTCTCGGCCACGCCAAACCGAACCAAACCGACCAAGGCCGCACCGCAGCCCCATCTGTGACATCCAAATCCAAGCCCCCAACAGGCGGCAAAAGCAAAGGAAATCAAGGGAAAAGAAAGCGCAACGGGGGTGCGGACGGGGTGCCGGCAGCGACGAATTCGGGAAGGTACTCACGGACAAAACAAAGACAAAGACAAACAAACGAGGGATCAAGCCCACGGGGCTCATCATCATCATCATCGGCTCGGATACCTAGGCCCATATCGGCGGTTTCTGGGCGTTTCTGTGGATCGGTTGGTTGGATGGGGGCATGTTTCGGGGAAGGGAGTGACTTACCGGACAGAGATGATAATGATAAGCCGCGAAATCTGATACCCTACCGCCGAATCAGCGAACCAACAGGCGGAAGCAGTGTGCGAAGGGAGAGTATCCACCGGACCGCGCGTACCAATGCCGTATCATATTGTACCATACCGGTACCATACCGCGCCCTGTCTGAAAGGAAAAGAAAAGAAGGAGAAGAAAAAAAGGAAAAAGCCGCCCTACCAGGTACGGGGGGGGGATGAGTCTCGGAGAGTGACTTCGGGTGCCGTACCGGTATACAAGTAAAGTACGAGCACTAGTACTGTACGGGTACTGTACCATACCGTACTCGAATATGATACGGGAAGTAGCCGGTCTGAGACAGGCAGTGCGGTTTGGCATTGTATTCGATTGCCCGCGTCAATCCTTCCGGTGACTCTTGCTTTGCTTGGGCGGGCGGTACCGGTATGATACTAGCACTTGCAAGTACTCAGACCGTACTGTAGGCTATCGTAATCGCAGTCACCGTACTCGTAGCTTGCCCCCACCAA
The DNA here is from genome assembly GCA_900010015.1 of Tuber aestivum. Lineage (NCBI taxonomy): Eukaryota > Fungi > Ascomycota > Pezizomycetes > Pezizales > Tuberaceae > Tuber > Tuber aestivum. The sequence goes on along the minus strand of LN890972.1, from coordinate 70,282 downwards.
GATTAAAGGAGTACCAGCACTGCGCACCGCCATACGCAAGAGGTTCCAAACCCATCGAGGCATGACACCGTGCAGGTACAGTACGGTACGATAACAGTATACGGTAACTGTACCTTGCTTAATTGGCCACATCTAGATGAGCTCGAGTTGGAATCTGGCCGTGCAAGAAGGAAAAAAAAGAAAAAAAGAAAAAAAAAGTCCAGAGTTGCAGCCTGACCAGGCTAGTCCCCTTTTCACCCATTTTCCCATTTTTCCCATTATATCATACTGGTAGTAGTACATCCGAGCCGTACCGCAACGTAACGTGCGGTACGATACGGTACCATGGACGGCCAGGTCAATCAATCAATGTCAATCAGCGTTCATCCCATCCCATCCCTTCACATCCCATAAAGGGAGGCTCAAAAGGCAACGCTCACTCTCCCTCCCTCCTCCCTCCTCCACTTTTGCAAAATTCAGTCCGTGCTGGTGAAGAAAAGGAAGGTGAAGAAAAAAGAAAAAAAAAGGGAAAGGCACTCTTCTCCCCCCCAGCCGCAAATGGGCGAGAAGGGGGGGGGGGGAAGGAAACAGAAAGACACAAGGTGCGCCATGTCATCCATTGATTGATCGATTGATTTATCATAGATTGCCAAGAAAGTGCGGCACGTGAATCGATCGCGGGGGGGAAGATGAATCCATGTCCAAATCTCGTTCAAAAAAAATAAAAAAATAAAAAATAAATAGAATTCATGCGGACAGGTACAGTACAGTACAGTACAGGTTCGAGTTCAGGTACAAGCATGAGACCATACGGCAGGTGCGACAGTACCGTGCCTGTACCGTGCTCGAGCACTAGTACAGCATGTATACTGTATACCGGTACCGGTAGATGACCTCCAAGACACATCCTCAGCGAGAATCCAAAGCACACAACGATCGCAATGGGAGACGTGAGCGGGACCAGGCAATGCTGGGAAGGAAGGAAGGAAGGAAGGAAGGAAGGAATTCCACCACCAACCAACCAACCAACCTCTCAACAGCCTTCAACTTTCACAGCCGCAAGGGCAAGTATTGTGCCAGGATCGGTATGATAATATATTATCATGGTGATATTATTATTATCCCAGACTTGCCCACGAGTTATCACCACCACCGTAGCGAAGAAAGGGAAAGGAAAGGAAAGGAAAGGAAAGGAAAGGGAATAACCCCCGATCCCAGTAACATGTCTCAGATCTCTCTCTCCCATTTTTTTTCTTTTCTTTTCTTTTCTTTCCTATTTCAACATGCCTCTTTCCGTATGATACAAAGCGTGCCTGCCATACAAGTACTAGTACATACCCCCACCTGTACTTGTACAGTACCAGCGCCGTTCGTCTGGTTAGGTTGCGCTAGCGATGGGATGAACCTTAACCTTCTTCCTCTTCCCCTGGCTTCCCTCAACTCTCTGGTGATAATTAATCAATCAATCAATCTCGGCGAACCACCACACGGGCAAAAAAAAAAAAAAAAAAGGTAATTGCGATACTATGAGATTGCCTTGCCCCTGTATGCCGGTCAGCGGCGTGAAAGAGAAAAAAAAAAATGTTCCGCTGGGCATGATATGATGTTTCGATTCTTGTGCTGTGGATGTGGTATTACTGAACGAAACGAACGAATGAATTATGCCATGTATTAATTCCCGATGTCATACAGTGAATGAAATAGCCTATTCTATTTTCCATTCTATTCTGTCCGACTTGAAGTCGTGAAACCTGCAAAAGAAAAAAAGAAAAAAAGAAAAAAAAAAAAAGAACCATTCTTTCTTTCTCTTTCCCTCCCTTCCACCTCATTCCTTCCCTTTTGACTCGGGGGCAATTAATACCAGAATCTGTATTCTTGATGTATAGTCTTCTGCCGCAGCGTATGTACCCGAGTAGAGTACTCGTACAATACAGTACAGCAGGCGGGCAACCAGATCTCCAAGAAAAAACTCTTAGTCTACCGTGTCCGTCAATGAACCCTATACAAACACAACACCTTTAGCGCCCATGCCGCGCCGAGCACGGTTTACCACTCCCCATATAATGTACTCGTACTGTACTAGTACAATTAGTTCCTGTATGTACCGATACAATACAATGCAGATTGCCGCCTGCAAAGTACTTGTACTGTACGTACAATCCGTTTCAAAAGAAAAAAAAGGGGGGGACGGACAAGTAAAGTCGTATTATTGTAGTATTACTTACTAAACCGGGGATATCCATCTACTCGAGTACCCAAGAGAGAGAGAGAGAGAGAACCACTTGTACCGTACCATTCTTTCATTCTGATAGATACAAGCACAGCGACGAGTGCACCTATGTATGTCAGCATGGTATGATATCAGAACACCCCCCGAACCCTCCCCCCTCCTTCCCTCCCTCACGCTCCGCCTTCAAGCTTTCCTTCCCTCCTTCCATACACACATAAATATTATAACACACACATCCCCAACAAAAACAAAACAGGCACGAACAAACAACCCACACGCGGACGCACGCACAATCTGTCTTTTTTTTTCTTCCATGTGGTGCCGAACCGTAGTTGTAGAGTGCAGTGAGTAATCTGACTGTTCCGCGTGTGGTGTGTATTGTGCCGTACGGTACGGTAGCAATCGAAGGGGGGGGGCAAGACCTTGCTAGATGATAACCCTTTTTTCCCCGCCATGCCCTACCCACCCTGCCATGCCATGCCGTGCCATGCCCAGCCCGAGATATATAATACATGGACATGGACATGGAAGTTGCCCGCGGTAACAGGCACGGAAGGGGTGGAAAAGAAAAGAAAAGAAGAAGAGAGAGAGAAAGAGAGAGAAAGAGAAGTACCGTAATCGGAGGGCGGGTGAAACCGCTTCCGTAACGAATGATCCGAGTGTGTGCTTGAGGGATGGAGGGCGTCCGGGGAGGAGGAGGGGGGGAACTTTCCTAACCATGGCCTTGATAAAACTGTATCGTACCGGCATTGTGAATGTTGTTGTTAATCGGTTTTCTTTTTCTTTTTCTTTTTCCGCCCTGTTCCTTTTGATGCATGCTGTAGAGTGGTGAGTGCGTGAGTGAGTTTGCTGGGGAAGAAAAAAAAAATCGCATAATATGGGTAACACCCACGTAGGTGGATATGACTGGACTGAATCAAAATTGAACAGAAGGAAAAACTTTCTTCTTCTAATTCTTGTGGTGATCAATCTTTATTATTCTCGTAGCCCCCTTTTTCCCCTCCCCCCTTTCAATACTATCATGGACTACCTGTGACTGGGCACGTTGCCAGCGAATTGAACCACCCAAAAGAAAAAAAAGAAAAAAAAACGTCCAAAAAAAAAATAGAAAAAAAGTATACTCTCCACCCCCTTCCAGATAAACACCTCCGTAGTAGTAACACACGAATAGAAGTAAGGGAAGAAAAAGAAAGGAAAGTCTAGCTAGTTACAATTCGATATTCAAACAAACCCGTCCAACCCGATATCCATAAACTTGCATACAGCCCCAAAATATTTCAACACGGAAATCCATCCATATACAACTTGGTGGGCCAACGGGGGCCCACCATGTGTGGAAAGGATAAAAAGCTAAGTACCAATGAAAGATGGAAATGTGAGCTGACAAAATTTTCCTCAGAGACGCCCGAGTGAAAAAAACAAAATATTTGGTCGAGAAGAGAAAGAAAGAAAAAAGTACAAACCATAAATTTTTCTTTCACCCAGATACCCCCCCAAAAAAGATCATGTCAAACACTTCCGCAGTGATCAAATGAAATAGACGCCCCAGTAGTCACCCCATACGCACAAATTTCCTCAGAAACCCGAACCCAGAAGCATGACGATACCCTTTTTTTTTTGGAAAAATGAAATAAACAGATAAAAAAACTCCCAAATATGCATAAAGTAGAAGAGAGAAGAAAGAAGGAGAACAGACGCAACCCTATGATTCGGTATAGTGACGTATCCGGATCCCAAACTCCCGAATGCCAACATAAAATCTCGAGTTGACAAGCCGAAGGATGGTCAGGCCAGAACGCTGCAATGCGGATGCAATGACGAAAAATAGTTGCTCCACACCCGCCGAATTGATGAGGAAAAAAAGGCCCCGCAGACAAAAGGAAAATTGTTTGAGATGAGTTGTAATGTGACGGGGCCACCGTAAATCATAAAAGTAAATATATCCAGGAGAATCGAAGTCGCTTCTTTATAGCTGTTCGTCCACGACCGAGAAAATGCCCGAGTGCTCCCCAACACCGAGCCGAATCCCATAAATTTATACAACCGTCATCCTTCGCTTCCAATCCCTCACATGGTCAAACGAACTCGCGTACTCCCTGAGCTCCTTCGTAACCTTATCGGATAGAACGGCCGGTTCCTGGGTGTTGAAACCTTGGAGAGATGACAAGGAGGTTCTGGAAGGCGAGGTGTAGAGACCGGAATTGCGGTTGCTGCTGGGAGAGTAGGGAGACGATGAGTAGTGTGAGGGGGGAGTGGATGACAGAGGGCTTCTGGTTGTCGGCGACGAAGCTGCCGAGCTAGTCTGCCTGCCGGACATGGCAGAGAAGTTGAGTGGAGGAGGGAGGTAGAAACCAGCACCAGAGCCCATGTTTGGCCCCGACCACGAAGGTGAGGATGAAGCCCCGGCTTGTGGTGATGATGAGCCAGAGCGGCAAGAAGCACGCTCTAAATCTGCCAAGCGGCAGGATTGCGAGCAGTAAGCTCCATGGCCAGATTGGGAGATCTGACGATCGCAAGAGAGACAGTAATCCGGGGACCAATCCATTGCAATTGTAATGTTTGATTGTTCGACAGCGGGGGAAAGAAGTGAGTGGTTTTTTTTTTTAAATAAAAAAAAAATAGATAGTTGCTTCGTTCTTTTGTTCTTGTTCTGCTTCTGTTTTTTACGAATTTGGGTCACGTAGTGGCAGGAGTGATGATGATGGCGGTGGTGGTGGTGGTGGTGGGAGTTGGGGGTTTGAATGTTCAATTAAGCCGTTGTTTTTAGTGCGTAGGAGCAGGACGAGACAGTACTCGAAATCGACGAAGATGAATGAATGAGAGGACTTTGGACTCAGTGATGCTGACTCGAAGATAGTTGGTAGCAGTGATGATGCTGTTGTGGGGGGAGGTTTGGAGTGAAGGAGGGAAGGCTAGAGGGGTGCCTTTTTGGGAGGAGAAGGCCGGGGATATATTTAAAGAGGAGATGTGCTTTGGGTGTGCGAGAGAGGCGGTGATTGATTGTGTGCTTGAGGGGGTGCACGAGTAGCAGGGGTATTTGGAAAGGTGTGGGAGGGAAGGGTTGAAGGGGGGGTGAGGGAGGGAGGGAGGGAGGGAGTGGGAGGTTGTGAGGGTGGACGACAGTTTTTTTTTTTTTCCTTCTCTCTTTGCTTTTTCCACTTTTGCGTGCTTTGGAGGGAGGAGTGGGCAAGGGCGCAGCCAAGAAAGATCGAAGCCAGCTGCCTGCTGGCCTATCGACTCTGAAGCATGCGCGGTTACTGTGCGATTGGCCACAAGAACCAAGCACACAAGCACAGACGGGGGGAGAGACAACTTCCCCCATGCACCCACTTGCCAAGAAAAGTCCACCACACTCACACTGGCTCTCCACACGCACCTTGTACTGTACCTGTACTCGTACGAGTACTGTACCGGTATGATGGTGTGTGAGTGTGAGTGAGAGCAAGTGAGTGAGTGAATGTCGAGTGAGTGAGAGAGGTGGTGAGAAGTGTGCAGGCACGCCGCAAGGATCAAGTGGCCTCATGCTTGCTCTCTCTTTCGTCGTCTCCAGCGCAAATCTCGAAAAGAAAAGAAAAAAAGAAAAAAACCTATGATATTCCAATCTTCACCCCAGCTCCCCTTTCCTCAGTCTCCCCATGCCCCGTGCAGGAAAATCCTGCTAACCAGAAATGCTCTCTGATGCATAGCTCCCTACCACCACTGAATGCCCCCGTCCAAAGCCTGTACCGTTCTGTAATGTACCTAGTCGTGACCTGGATGAGGATTGATGTGCGTCCGGTATTACAAAGTTCCCGTCGATGTGCCCTGCTCCAATAATCCACTGTGGACCCCCCCCTCCATGACTCCATGGCACGCAATTTCTCTGACCAGAAACATCTCTTCATATTCTATTTCCCTCTTTGTCCTTACCGGTACTCGTACACACAATCCATTTCTTTCCTTTTTCACTGTAGTGAGTGCTAGGAATTGCAGTGATTTCAAATGGGAAAAAAGGGAGCAATGCCTCCGTGCAAGGGCAAGAGTAATCATTTTTGAACCATTCACCCCAGCAGCTCAACAGAAACACGGTGATTGAAGCTTGACCAGGTATCATATCAGTACCGGTACTCTTACATACCCTCCGGCCCTCCTCCACCTTCACGGACCACGGCCCGCAGCCTGGTTCATTGGCGATGATGCCAGAGAGGTGTTTGGTGAGCAAATGTGCCTGCCCCACTTCCCTATGCGGAGAAAACGGTCAAGAATGTCGAGTTTTCACGCAGACCACCGAGGTTATTACTATGCGTTACATAAGTCTGTCATTACTAACCCGCTAGCTGCCACCAATTGCCATTAGGAATCCAGCCATTGTGCCGGACACCACCCGAGCAACCCCAAGCAAATGGGTACGAAGCCGCCAGCTGACTACCAATCATTTGCGACTGCTCATAAAGATAAAACAGAAAGAAGAAATAAAATCTGGTATCGATGAACTCGCGCATGCTACTGTGACCAGTGGCAAGTGGCTTCGTGATGGTTTTTCTCACCATTATTATTGCCAAGTTGAGACTACCTTGGGCGACAACGACGATGAGAGTTTTCCGCTTCATTTCAAAGTTGTTTACAAGCAGTGTATTTTTTTTTTTTACCCCCTTCCTCCTCCTCCCCACATCTGTTTCCCAAATCCAACACATACCGGTATCGTGCACAGGTCTGCACCGGACTGTACAGTGCACATACCGTATGCCGCTCAAACTGTGCTCCACCGCTTCAACCACCTTGCTTTTATTTTTAAACATTTGTCCGCGAACTCTGACCGAGCCCGTCCACCGTGAATACAACGGGGCGCGCCCGCAGGTGCACTTACGTAGCGAAACAAATGAGCGGAAACCCGCTCTAGCCGACCTATCCATCCAGGCACCTGCTTCGCAGCAGCATTGCCGGTACGGGAAAAAGTAGTGGAAAAGCAAGGTAAATAGCCAGGCCAGACAAAGCTAGCCGGGAGGAGGAGGAGGAGAATAATACCGGTAGGAAACAAGTGAATGAAAAGGCCCCCGGACACTATGACGCCAATATCACGGGAGAGAGACACAGATTGCATTCCCCGCAAAAGGAGGGACAAGGTTTCGGTCGTGGTGTTGAACCTTTCACGATGCTCTTGGAGGGTTCATCGCTGCGGTACCGGTACGCACAGGCGATTGCGAACCGCCACCCCCCTACCGTACCCCCTTCCCCTCCCTCTCCCTCCCTCCATCCCCCTCGCCCCCTTCCTCTTATTGTACTGTACAGTATTGTAAAAATTGCCATCGCTAACCGCGAGTAACTGTATTCTTGAACCCTGCATTACCGTATCTTTCAGGCTTCTGAGACACTGTGCTCAAGGCCACGATGGATGACTTGCTCATTGCGGCGAAGTGGACTCGAGAATGGTTACAAAACCGTTGGTCGATGCCACGATCGGCCTGTCAGTCGCCTTTCTGATTCGTAAATTCTGGTGAGGCTTTCCGCGTTGTTCAGTCCTTGAGACGACCCGTGTCTGGTCCTCCGCTTACTGAATGCAGGAGTCAAAGTGGAAACGGAATTCCGCAATTCTCCCTTTGTGAGATGGCACATACCTGTATTATACCGTACCAAGCTTTTTTTTTTTTCCTCTTCCTTCCCTTTCGTGTTTTTCTTTTTGGCTCTGATTCAGCTCTATGGGCGTAAAGTGATATCTGATGGGGACCGTGGGCTTTTTTTCCCTCGAGTCCAAACATTTTTGCCGTATTTCTTTTTTGCTCCACTCATTAGCTCCTTCCGCCTTTTTCCCCTTTTCTCCCGCCAATCAGCGGCGACTGCTCACCTGGCCATACCGAGCTTCGAAAGGGCTTAGCTTGTCTGGCATCCGGCTTGCGTCAATTGGCCGCATATTCCAGTCTAAACCCCTTCCTGCACCCACAAGTGACTTTTTTCCATGTAGAGTACTCGTACTCGAGTACCTGTGAGACCCGTCTTGCTTTTTCCCACTTTCCACCGTCTGATGTTCTCGGAATGAGTGAGAAGTGCGCACCGGTTAGGACAGGCTAGGCATGTTTCCTCTTCAGTCCGCCGAGCGAGGGTACAAAGGTGAACAGAGGGGCAGTAAGCATTGACGAGGGCCAAACCCAAACGGGTCCTTGTGCACCGTCTCTCCCTCTTTGTGTTTCTCTTGTTTACTTTTTTGCCGCCACTCGCGATGGTGATGATCACGATACCGGGTGTCGGTGCTGTTCCCCCTATCATAGTGTAGCGCAGCGTGCCGGCCTATTCTACCTCTATGAGTACCGATATCATGGGGCTTTCGTTTTTCCTCCTTTGTTTTTCCCTTCTCGCTTCCATACCCCCCCAGTACATGTATCCCTCGGTTCGTGGTGTATTAACAATTGCTAAGATCTCCATTACCGGAGGTAGGGTTTGGAATACGGTGAACACCGGTACTCGAGTACCGCGCATAATACGTAGGGGACGAGCACATACCGCGTGGGGGGGGGGGGGGGTTCCATTGCTATGGTGGCGGCACCAGCACGCGGAAAAGGTGAATAGAGTGTTCGAGGTGCTAGTATCAGTATGAGTACAGTGAACTTCTGATCACCGCACTCGTGCTCCCAAAGGGTCCGCTTTTTACGAGCAGGAATGTCCCACCGCAGCAGCTAGAGCAAGTTGCAGTCCCTACCCCAACGCCCTCATGATCATGCGCCGGTGCCGTGTCAGAAGATGCTGGTGCGAGAAAGGTATCCCCTACGATCACTGTGGGTCCTACTTGTGGGGAAAAACGCTAGTGGAATAGAGCTTGTCGACATCTGTTCCTAGCCCATCAACCCACCGCCCCCCCTCAACCGTGGGCACTCTGCACCTTACGAGTAGGAGTAGTACGGTACATTCCAGTCCGTTACCATAGGGCACCGGTAGGAGAGGAGGCGACTCCCCCCTCTCCTTCTCCCTGCGAGATCCCGTGTCTCATCGTCAACCATTTCTCCAGGTCTTGGCTTTCCCGTGAAGTCTACATGACCGGTACAGTAGTGCAATTCTGCGGAACCCCAGTTCCACTTCCCCTTAGCGCCTTCGAATCCGGATGGACAGATTTACTTCTCCTTTGCGTTTTTAACTTTTTGACTAAAATAAATGGGCTTTCATTTCTTTTTTTTTCTGCTTCTTCTTTCCAGCCACGAGGGCCGTACGGTATAGTACGGTACTCGAGTACCGTACTCTACAGCACTCGAGTACTCGGTACACTTTTTTTTTTTTTTTGCTTTTGTGGGGAGGGAGAAGAGCCTCCCTTTTTTTTCCCCCTTTTTCTTTTTTTGGTCCTCAATAAGCCAATCTTTAACTTGATGCGGCCAAGTTTTTCCTGCTTGTACAGTTTGATGCTCGAGATGCGAGCTTTCCCCGCATTCAACGGGTGATCCCAGGTACGGCGTCTCGCCTCTCCTTTAGCTCATCCGTTCCGGACACCGAGCAATATAGTATTGATACCCTACCAGTACTTGTATTTCCCTCTCCGTCACTCGTCTACGTCATCGAACGCTCGAGCTGTTTTGTCCGTGTTTCCAAATAAACGCAATTAGACGAGACGAAGGGAGCGGGTACTTGTACAAGTATCAAATCTGGTTGGAGTGACAAGTATCGGTTATCGTACACGAGCATGATAGTCTACCCGTAGAGGTACTGCATCCGAAGACAAGGATTGGCGGAATAGCACTGTAGGGCAAAAGGAGAACCCCTGGCCTATATCATACGGGTATTATGACTTCCCATAATATTATCATACCGTAAAAACTCTTGCGATTCGCCATCTCGGAAATATGAGATATCTCCGAAGTATGGTGTGGTGGCAGGGGGAGGAGTTAAGCGAGTTGTGACTCATATATCCGAGTGATCGGAGGTGAATCTAAAATAAGGTTTTTGATTAGTCTTATATAAATTTGACTCAAGATACGAGATGAGTCCAAAATGAGAGTAGCATTTACTATACAAGAGTTAATAGGGAGCTGACCATGTGAGTCTCCCAAAAGATGTCATGAAGCTTTTATGACTCCCAATACGAGATCAGGAGTTGAGATACCGGTACTGTAAGAGTAATACCATAGATATTAAAACATACCTAGTATAGAAAGTAGAAGTTACTTTGAAGGTACCGGTACAAGCACAGCAATCCAAATATTTCCTTCACTTGTTCTTACCAATTTAAAGCTCTATCCATAATGCCGTCAGACCGAATATCGAAGAAACAGCGAGGACCTAATGCGAAATCCATTAGCGACAGAGTACTTACTGAACGAAGCCTCAATCCAATTGTTCGAATTGAACGAACCTATAGCCAACGGCAAAAGGTCCGAGTTCTTGTATTCCTAGAACACTACCGAATTTCCCTGAAAACCCCAGGTCAGTTTCGAAGCCCAACACAGCAAGAAGCAGCAGATCTATTTCAAATACCACGGCGGACAATTGGTGAATGGGTAAAAAAAAAAAGAGATTGAAAGAGCAGGAATAAATACCAATAGAAGAGCTCAGGCACCAGCAATTGAGATTGAAAGTCAATGCTGGTGGCCAGAGCTCGAGGAGAAGTTATATCGTGACTTCGTTGAATGTCGAGGAGCAGGAAGGATGGTACGACGGGGATGGTTTCGGATTCAAGCTGGTTTCCGCTTTCGTGAACTCTACCCTGAGGTTAATCCAAACGTATTTCGATTTAGCAATGGGTGGTTTGCGGGCTTTCTCGGACGAAATCGAATTAGCTTGCGCAGTATAACTAAGAAAGCACAAAAGATCCCGATTGAATACCAGACTCTTGTGCTAAACTGGCTGCGGTTTAATCGCCGCAACTCTCAACCCCGCTTGCCTAGATTTCTAGAAGCTGTCCTCCATACACAAGTTAGTCGATTTGCGGAATCAAATATTTGTAACCTTGACGAAACTCCAATTTCTTTCGAATATTTGGAAGGAAAGACATACGATACTGTGGGGGAAAAAACAATCTGGGCGAAGGCATCCCAGAATGGCTGGGATAAGAGGCAGGCCTCTCTTGTACTCTGTGTTTTTGCAGATGGGGTACCTCGAGTACCACCAGTTATCATCTTTCGTGGAAAGGGAGAACGACTTGGCCGGGAGCGGCTACATTATCACCCTGGTGTTGAGGTTGAATTTAATGAAAAGGCCTATATGAATGATCAACTGTTCTTACGCTATATTGATGAGTACCTGGTACCTGCGCTGGGAGGCCGTCCAACCCTTTTTGCCTTGGACTTGATGGGATCGCACAAAACACCAGCCGTTCTCGACAAACTACGCTCCCACAATATTCTCCCTTCACTCATTCCCGGGGGATGCACAAGCCTAATTCAACCACTCGACGTATCAATCAATAAGCCCTTTAAGGAAATCCTCTGTGAGCTTACCGATACTGCTATCTTCGAATCAGAGAGTGCGGAGGCCTTCAACAAATGGACTGTTAGCGACCGCCGTATACTTACGACCACTTGTGTTGGAGATACCTTTTATAAGTTTCACCTTGAAAAAGGTGACCTGATTCGGAAGGTCTTTCGAAAGGTTGGACTATCACTACCTGCCGATGGAAGCTGTGATCACGAGTTAGACATTAAGGGATTTTCAGGATTAGAAATTGGGGATTGGCATGAGGACTATCAGGTGGTGGATCAAGTAGCTGATATTTCCATAGATAATGATGATGATGATAGTATAGAATTTGTTTAACTCTTTTTTCCTTTTTCTTTTTCAATTTATTGTATTCTACGGACTTGTTTGAGGTTGTATTCTTGTCCAAAAAGCAAAGATATGTCTTATTCGTCACTGCCGATCACTAACTATATATGGCAAGTCAAGATCGCGCTAGGGATTTTCGTCATATGCCACCATTTCCTGAGATGGCGAATCGCAAGAGTTTTTACGGTACTCGAGTACAAACTCACAACCCCTGTTTTTTTGTTTTTTTTCCTGTTTTTCCCTTCGGATAACTTCCTGCTCGCTACGCGTTAGAGTATGATACTGGATATTGCACCGTATCATACTTGCGGACAGGTCGAGCTGGGTACAGGGGTCCACCGTCGAGATTTCATTTCATTTTATCTGTTGATACTCGATCTCGCAAAATCTAGATGTAGATATAGATCTCCCCCGTCTAAAGTCTAAACGGCGAACTCAGGCCATGGTCGAGCCGTACAATAGATTTGAGAGGGGGGAAAAATAAATTACTTGTATCACGGGAAACATTGCACTCCCTCACCCACTTCCCCTCCCCTCCCCCCCCCCCTCCCGTCCCTCCCGGTTTCTCATTAAACTCTAGTTCGAACCGCAGTGGGGCTGAATGAACGAGTTTCTCTCGAGATATCGATGATCAGCTGTTGTCCGGCTGCATTGCCGGTAAACTTGGAAGAGGTTTCCGTCCGATGTTTGCTCCTCCTCTTGTTTTTATTATCGTTGTTATTATTATCTTTCCCGGCCCACTCCACTCCACTCTCGCTCCACTCTCTCCCCATAATCATTAATTCTTCCGATAGAGAACGCGGCGGTAAGCAAAAAAAAGGACCCGTATTGCTGATCCCCGAAGAGTCGCGGACCCAGAGGCCTCCGTCTAATTAGCACTCCGCGGGCCACTGACCTCATGAACTCACGGTATATCCGATCCCTCAGCGGGAAACCTTCAGTACGAGTACAAGTACAGCGCTCGGCGAACTCTATTGCGCAATCGAGTTCCGTGAAGAGGAAGAAAAACAAAAAAACACGGAGAGCTTTGAACTCCCTTTCGCAACCTTGAGGAAATCAACAATAACCGATGCATGAGCGGACGCTAACCACGTCTGGCGAGATCTTTTTTACCTCGTGCGAAATGGAGATATCCGTCACCACCACCACCAACCACACACCGCATCAGCACATTATTTGATTTGATTAGTTTTTTTGTGGAGAAAGCACGCGCGCGGGAGCAACGAGTGCCCAAAGTTCGGTAGTGTAGCCCGTGCTTCTCAATTAAACAACCCGCCTCATCCTCATCCCATCCTCCCCCTCTATCATACGAGCTCGCGTGTTCTGATACGGCGCCTCCCCCCCCCCCTCTCCGTGCAAGGGGTGGGATACGGCAGTGTCAAAGTTAACCTCGAGTGTGTGCACCTGATACTTTTGTGGGAAGCCTACGCTAACCGGTAAGCTGGACCTGAGTCGTCGTAGTGGAAGACATCTTTCAAAGTCTAGAATTGGGGGACCAGTTTTGCGTCGAAATTCACACGCGTCCAGGGATTAGGCGTCCGCGCCCTTCGGTAGGGGAAGAGCCTTACGATTGAGAAAGTGCAGTCGTGCTCGAACCGACAAACCCATCCAGTAGTAGACTATTGTGCAAGGCTTGTGTGTACTGTACTTGGTCTACAGTGCCTGATGATGCATGCACCCTCACCACAGCTCGGTCGCCCAGAATGCTTCCTCGGCAACGGTTCAGAAATCAATTGAGAGCCCTATTCTCACAATTGCATGTACAAGTACTCGTACATACATACATACAATGTTCGTCGGGGCCGTGGTTATACATCTTTCCCGTACCTATGCAGCTCATAATGGGGGGTTGTGTACGCTCGGTCCCTTGACTAGCTCTCGAGATTGTACTCGAGTACAAGTAATACCATACGAGTACAATGCGTATCATATATCGGGTCGCACGAACTGGAGTTTGGGCGCACTCCCTCCCCCTTCCTCTCCCTCTTTCTCTCCAAAGCCACCGGCCATCTCTCGGGTCGCCGCACACCGCGCACCCGTATCATGGCGCAATGCGAGGGAGGGGGGCGGAGGCTGCACGGCATTGAAAGAAGGTGGAAAGGTAAGAACTTAGTTAGATGATTGCCCGTGGCACCACCACTGCCACCACATTGCCATCGTGTGGAGGGGAAGAGAGGGTTTTCCTCGAATGCAGAAAAGAGGATAAATATGGTACAATAAAGATGCACACTTTTCCAGCGTATTGTTACAATTTTTTTCTTCCATATTTCCGCGACAGCACCCCTCCGTGTTATTATTATTATTAAACCATTTTTGGTAGCGTACGGTAAAGTACAGCACAGTAGGATATTCGGCTTGCGGATGCAATCTTGGCAAAGTCTCGTGAGTATCATACCAGTACCGTACCATCCACATCCATCCGCCTTTGGCGAGCTACATACCGTACCGTGAGTTGAGGCTGCCAAAATCTCAAATTCCGCCCCCCCCCAATCCTTCCTGCCTTCATTCCCTCGTTCCTTCCTCCCTGAGACATGATTTTCGCAAGTGAAAAGAAAAAAAAAAAGAAAAAGAAAAGAAAAAAACAATCTCACATTCACAAGATGTACGAGTTTCATACGTGCGACAATAACACAACATACATACATACTCGAGTACTCGTACTTGTAGACTACCCACATCTCATAACTGCCCACCGCTCCTCCCCAGCGAACCTAAAGCAAGCCAGGGGAAAGAATTCCCGAGCTTTGCTCCTCCATTTTTTTCTTCTTTTCTTCTTCCTCCATGCGGGAAAAAAGAGGCAAAGAAGGGGAAATATTGCGGCGCAAGTCCAGAATCAAACACAAATGCTTAGCATCTCCAGCTGGACATTGATTGAACCCTTCCCCCCCCCCCTCTCCCGTTCGGGCTGGGTGGGTCGGTTGTCGCCACTTTTCGCTGACGGTACGGGTATTTCTCTCCATCCCCTTCGTTCGTGTTTGTACAGTATCATAACTTTTTTTTTTAACTTCCTGCGAGGAGAGGAGAATTTTCCGAGTGGTTCGAATGTGGCGAATTAGTTTGAGTGCCGTATGATGATTAGGGTAAATTTAACTTATCATGAGTTGGATGTTTTTTCTTTTCTTTTCTACCGATCACGTCACGACGAGAGCTCCCCGGGGCCATACCGCCTTCGGTAAAGATCTTGCCGAAGGTTAATCCGAGGCCATTAATCGCGCCAGAGAGCTGCGGAATATGAACACATATTTTACTCGTAAGGGATTACGGTACGGTGCTACGGTACGTATGCAAGTTATGTATGGATGGCCTTACGGTATTCAGTTGGAGCTGCAGCGCAGATACAGCGCCGGTATGGTACGAGTACCGTACTCCAACACGAGCGCAGTGGAAGGAGTGATGGAAGGAGAGACAAAATGTCTTACGTAGCTATGATATGGAGGTGGTCCGGTACAGTACGTATCGTGCTGCACATGGCTGGCTGGCTGGCTGCCTACTGTACCGTAGCAGCCGGCGGACAGGCAAAATACTCGTACCGTACCGGTACTCGTAGGAGTATTCCCCCTTGGCGACATTTCAATCTTCTGCCACACTCACACACACCACGCATGATGAGGAATGCTCATGTCCACCACGAGGGAATTAATCCTTCGGAGGTGTTTTTCCCATTTTGTGGGGGGTTGCGAGGTCAGTCAGTCTCCTTGCTTGCTGGTGGGCTGGTTCATCAAACGGAAGGCTCGTTGCCGACGGACAGAGAGACAGACAGACAGACGGATTGCCATGCCATGCCATGCTATGCCATGCCATGTTACGCCCTCCTGGTCGCCTGCTGCAGCATGATACGATATAGGGTGGGGAGCTCTCACTAGCTTAAAGAAGAGTTCGCTGTACTGTAACCACATTGTGCGGTATTGCAAGAAAAATACCTCTGGAGGGGTGGAGGAGGAAGAAAGAAAAAAAAAGAAGCAGAAGGGATCTGCAGTCATTACCTAAATTCACCATTGGTACGTTTATTGCCCCCCCTCCCTCCTCCCCATTGAGAGTGGTCCGTATGGAAACGCGTTGTTGCCATGGTGATCGCCGGTTTGTTTCTTTCTTTTTTTTTCTTTCTTTTACGTTTCTTCCTTTTTTGCTAGAGTATATTTGTTCCTTGCTGGCTGGAAAATCAAAAGTTTGGTGGTGGATGGAAAGGAAATGGAAAAAGAAAAAGGTAGGCGATACCAGTGCTGAGGAACAATGCTCGAGCACCGGTATGATACTGGTATGAACTTTGCTATGATACCGTACCGTATTGGGTTGGGATCCCTTCGGCGGCCAATCGTCATTCCACACAGCCGCTCAGTGACCTTCTACCCATGCTTTTCCCCTTCTGTTTGTTTTCCGAAAAGCCCTGGAATTGGGGAATGAAATATTCTCGCGAAGCTTGTTCTTTTACCGCCCGGAATCATGCTTCCATCGCCACAGCCTCACTGGAAAGACAAAGTAAAAAGGGGGAAAAAAAAGGGAAGAGACACCAGGAGCATCTTAGCCCCCCCCCTTTCCCTCTCACTTTTCGCACTCTCCGCTACGATAGCGTCAAAGGTTAGTCTGATTCCGAGAGAAATTTCTGCTCGTTTCAAAGTCCCCAAGATAACGATGATCCAGGGGTTCTTCCCTTGGGGAGCAGGAGAAGAACAGAAATCAAGATAAGGGTCCACTCCTGGGAGTTCCTCCCTCGGCAAACAGGGTTGAGGACTACCAGAGATTGGAGGGTGGGGGGACTCACGATAGCTCTCTGGGTTGAATGGGAATCCCCTATCCAATCAATCTATGCACTAGTCCATAGGGGCCTGGCCATGACGTAGGAACTGGTTGCGCCGCCCGCGATTCACATCGTAAAGACGATTGCGACGTTCCCTGCCTTGGAGCCTTTACCTTCCCCCTGCCCTATCCATGTTGGTCCCCTCGCAATCTCTTGATACTCCTGATAGGCTCGGGGGCGAATCAAACAGTCACGAAACGAACCGGGTCCAAAAGCTATCTATCTATCTGTCGTCTGTTGCGCGGCGCGAGTGCCGTACTCTCTCTCCGTACTGTGTATCTATCTCTCCTGTGGGAGGGAGGGGAGAAAATGTTAGTCAGTGAGAAGGATTAACCGCCCGCTCATGGATTCAACGCTGTGTGGGTTATGTTTGCGGATAGGATTGCCCAGATCCTCACTGCGTTTTTCTTCTCTCCCCTCTTGCGGGAGTCAGGGAGGGAAAATGGACAAGTTTAATAAATATTAAGGTTAACTTGACGATTTGTGTATGTTAAACCTCCCCTACAAACGGTGAGACATACTTGTAAGGCACCGATAGCGCTGCTCGGAATTTGCATGGTGTGAGGAATACGGTACGATGCCGGTTGCCCACCACCTGGGTCAGGAGCCAACCGCAAACCAAAAAAAAAACCAAATACCGTAAAATACCGGCATGCCGGTCTCTCCCCCCCCCCTCTCTGCTGTTGGGTCCTCAAGTGCTCCTCATCCTACTCACGATCTACAGTATCGTGCGGCGCACCAACGGAAATATTGAACCCCGCCATGACGGTTTTTAGTGGGATCGGACATACATTGCCTCCCCACCACCATAGCCACCCTCCCATACCGCACAAGCGACCCCAAGGAAACGTAGACCACAGTCCTGTGTTAGTCTGCCGGTAATAGGGAAGGGCGGAGGATAGTAAAAAAAAAACCCTCCCCTAACCAACTCGACCAAACACAGCCAAGATATCAAAATCATCCTGCGTCCGCTAACCCTGCGGCCGCCAACCTTTCAATGACACCTCTCCGCAGGATGATGGACCGATTCACGGACCGGGGCGAGGTGGACCAACTTTTTCACGCTTTCATTTATTCATTTCAATCGGGGCGTGGTGTGCGTCGCCTGCCTGCCTGCCTGCTTGCTTGCCTGCCAGAACGCCAGTACCGGTAGACCAGGTGATTCGCAATTTGCGTGATACTACCGGTGATGGCGCTACCTGGTGGCCATATACTCGAACGTACAGCAGCTCCCAGGGGGAGGGGGGAGAAGGCTTTTGGGAATCTCTCAACTGGTCGTGAAGGGTTCTGGGATAGTAGTGAATTTATCATATGTCTGGCCAAGCGACGTGGGGGTTGGCGTGCGCTTTCTCTCTCTCTCTCTCTCTCTCCCTTCCCTGGTAGGCTCGGTAGTGTAAGTTACCGGTACTGTACGCGGGGAAACCAGTGAGCGCTCGGGAGTGTAGTGGTACTGTAGGGTGCCGATAGTTCCTAGTAGCGGTACGTATGATAACTATGATGGTACCGGTCGTGGGGGGGCGTGGGGGGGTCACAGAAGAAGAGAAATTTAATATATACTCCTACTGGAATCCCTACGGTTGCCGGGGGGTGCGACGTCGATTGCAATATCAATGCTGCGAGAATAATCCCGGGGAAAGTACGGTGCAGTGTCGTCCGTCTATCATATCAATCAATCAATCAATCAATCAATCAATCAATCAAATGCCCGCACCGCTACGGTACTGCTGCTACGCCGGTGCGATACTAAAATATGTTTTGGTGGCGGTAACCGCACCTGTGGAATGGATATCCACTCCCACTCTGCACGTGCAAGTACTAGTACAGTATGGCCCATGGTGGTGATTGCAGATACCGTAATAACAGTTGATGATCCCAAGCCATACGGTAACCTTACCACGAGGGTGGAAACCGGAAATAACTGGGCCTCAGCTAGTTAGGTTAGTTTGGTGGGATAAGACGTCCAGAATTCCCTTGTTTGGATCGAGCTGGGCTGAATGGAGCGATAGAGAGAAGGGGAGACACCAACTGAGCTTACTGTACTGGGACTACTGGTATTATAAGCTATGGTGCGCGAGTAGGATACGTAGGAGGTGGGGTGGGGCACGATTCCAACAATCACCACGAGATGCAATAATTCCAGTCCCCACCACATGGATCGTTTATTCACTCGAGCGAAGGGTTTTCCTTCCATCTTGTCGCTGCTGCTGTACGAGTACGAGTACCGTATCCCATCCATATAATGCATCCGTAAGAATGGTCACCCACCCACCCACCCTACCAACAAACCAACCAACCGACCGAATAAAATGGATAAAACAAAAAGTTTTTGCCATGATATGATGCAGAGTGAAACAAACGTGGGGAAGGGGGAAGGGGGAAGGGGGAAGGGGAAGGGAGGAAACAGTACTGTACCGTACTTGCACCCATACTGTACCGAGATACTGTAAACGGTAGACCGATACCGGAAACCTTCCTGCCGGTAACCAACTAACCTGACTTGCGGTACTTTTGAGATTTCGTACATTTTTTTTTCTTTTCTTTTCTTTTATCTTCTCTGCTGCTGTACGAGTACACTTTTTTGCCTGTTTTGTTTTATTTCCGTCTTTTGTCTTGATATGGATCTTCCGTTCTACAGTACGGTACTGCGAGTGCTACCATACCAGCATACCAGTTGTGCACGAGTACAGTACCGTACTATCACAGACTAACGTTGCACGGGGGGGAGGGGGTATTTTATATATATATATATATATATTATTTATTTCAAAGAGGTGAAAAAAAAAAAAAAAAAAAAAAAGAAACGCCAAGATGGATATGTTGCCGATGGTGGTGGCGGTGATCAGTCAGTCAGTTCAGTCCGTCAATCATTTTAGTTATCACGGTTTGATGGTGTGTGCTCACGAACATCTTACCCTAAAATAGACTAAATAAAGCTTTTTTTTTTTCTTCTTCTTCTTCTTTCCTTTTTTTTATTTGTGGAGCGAACTGTAAGTAAAACCGTATCATGGGATTTTATTTTTGTTTTTTTGTTTTTGTTTTTTGTTTGATTTGCTTTCACAGGATTGGAAGGAGGATGTGCGGTTTTCGCTAATGTTGTGGTACTGCTCTGCTCTATTATACTCTACTCTACAGTACTCTACTACCGGTAGTTTTTCATCGTGAGAAGGAGCTCGGAGGCGTTTTTCTCGTGCTGTGTGGGATGGGGGGATCTGCAGGGAGGAAAGGGAGGAAGGAAGGTGCTGATGATTATGATGCCGGTTTGTAAGTTGATCTTTATCATTACTATTTCTCCCTCGTGAGCACGGGTTTGCTTTGCTCTGCTGTGATTTTGTGCGGTCTTGTTTTTTGCCACGGGTTCTGCTCTGTGTATGAAATATGGTGCGATACTTGCGCAGTACTAAGTCCAGCACAGCACGGCAGACTACGGTATCCGTGAAGCGGCGGCACGAGTATGATAGTAGGCTATACCGTACTATACGGGGGACTCTGCCATGATACTGAAGAAAATCCGAAATCCAAATCACCCATTTTACAGTATGATAACCGGCACAAACACAAGTTCATCGTATAATACCCTTCAGCACCGCACCGCACACCAAGCTTCGGCGTTTAAACCACCCCCCCCCCCCCTATCCGTTGCATGAGGAACACGGTAAACCTTAACTCACATAAACTCCGAAGGAAAGAAAAAAAAAAAAAAAAAAGACAAGTGAGTGAGTGAGTGGTGAGTGTTTGGATTACATATTCATTCTTTCAAACCCATTCTTACCGGTAATAACATAACTATAGGTACATTTCCCCCAAAGAGGATAATTTCCCTTACGAAAAACCTTTTTCTTTTCCTTCTTCCTTCTTCCAATGGGTTGTTTGTCCTTTGCTGAGTGGCTGCTCAGCTGAAGGGACAAAAAAAAAAGTGAAGAAAGACAAAAAAAAAAAAAAAAAAAAAGGAAAAAGTGAAGAAAAGGGGAAAGGGAAAGTATTTGCCTACCCTATGATGCGGTATAATACTTGCTTTGCCTGTACTGTAGAGTACTCGTACTGTATGGCTTCTCATCCTCCATGTCCGTTCTTTCCGCTCGAAGAAAAGAAAAAAGAAAAAAAAAGAACCCCCCCTTGGACATACATACATTACATATTTTTAATGACTTTTCCCTTCCCTTCTCCACCGCACCAACGCTTTCCTATTCGGTTCCTCTGCATTGGCCAGACAAAGGCCTTGCTGCGAAAGCGGCCATTGCAGGGCTGAAGCCCCCGGAGAGCCCACCGCACCATTGTCCACAGCTTTTTTTTTCTCCTTCTTTTCTTTTTGTGTGTGTATTGTGTGGTGGTGGTGGTTTCTGTTACTCCGTTTTCGACGGATGGATGGATGGGTATGATGGGTATACCGGTGATATGGTAAGAAAGTAAAGAAGGAAAGAAAAGAAAAGAAGAAAAAAATGCCTTTTTTTTTTTTCCTTTTCTTTTCCTTTCCTTTCAATGGTGTCTGTGGATTTCCTCTCCCTTGGTTAGTCTACCGTCAGACTCTTCATGTCTGGATACGACATATCTGGTGGCGCTGCTAGCACAATACCGGTATTGCGCGCATTCGTTGCATGGCGGGGCGGGGGGAGGGGGAGGGGGATTGTTGGTGGTACAGTGCAGGTAGCTCGTAGGCGTTGCTTCAGAAAGTGCTGAAGCTTGAAGGGGAGGGTTGAAATCTGGTTCAGCTTGACTGGGTTTTACCGGTATCCTTACTCTACTTGAGGATAGGAGAGATCCTTATCCGGAATGTTTCTCTCGTTTCGAGTTTTCTCTTTTCTTTTTCTTCTTCTTTCCTTCTTTTTTTCTTCGGGGTGTGTGGAAACATTTTTCCCCAGCTCTGATAGGGTACCGGTATGGGTTGTTTCCTCTTTCCCCTTCCTTCCTCTTCCTTGTGGTACGAGTGCTGTCTGGTGTATGATATATTCCTGTGGCTTAGGATACTGTGTTGTTGGTGCCGAGAATCTTATCCATTTCCTCCTTCCTTCTCCTTTCCCTGCAATTAATCCCAAACGAAACATCACACGTAAAGGTATCCTTCTCTCGCACACACGCGCAAACTTCAAACATACATACATACCTACATTCTACATTCTACATTCACATTCATACATACACTCATGCCCGCGGATACGGTAGCCCCCCATCATGGTATAATGCCACGCCGCAGGGAAACACAAAGATCAAAAGGAAGAAGAAACATCGCATCACAATCCATTCTGGACCCCCCAGAAACAAAACAAAACCTTTTGTTGGAACCATCGCGCCCCCATTTCCCCATCTCATCCATCACTTACCGTACTTAGACTACTCGTACTCCTCCCTCCCTTTCCAACAAAAAAGAGGCCACAATCCTTGAAGCACCGGTCCACCGCCTTGGATGCCGGGACCTCTTCACCCCATTCTCGCTCAAAATGCGGGGAAAAGCAAGGGGCATGGGGAAGGGGGAGCGCGCATGGGGCGTAGGACTGAACGAGCGCAGCAACTTTGACGGTACTGTTCTAGTACACAGTAATCATCACGTTCGAGTTTACATACTGTAGTCCCACCCATATGATGATGATAAATTTAACCTTTTCGGCGTGGGTGATTATTATATATTCCTTTTTTTTTCTTTTTTTTCTTCTTTTCTTTTCTTTTCGCTTTTTCGGCGGGTGCAGCGGCGCTCCTGTTGGAAGGTGCGGTATGGGATACCGGTAGTACTCGTACATGTACTTTTTACTGTACTAGTACTGTATGATACCGGTATCGTGGTGTGTGTCCGTGTATGCTCTAGTACGAGTACAGGTATAGCATAATCGCTTGACCCCTGGATGACTATCTATTATATCTATTATATCTAATTTAACTTATCTATCGTACCGTGCTAAGCTAGAAGAGACCTTCCTCGTAAATGGCAGTTTAGGAAAGAAGGAAAGAAACGAGCCCGTGTATGTATTGTAGGCTACGGCACAAAGTCACGTAGACTAGACTAGACTATCATGGGTGTGCATGCCCTGTCCTCGAGCACTGTACTGTACTGGTACTAGTACTAGTACCGCACCGTACTCGTACAGTAGCGTCGCCGGTTATGCGGCTTTCCAGTGAATGGCATTAGTGATGGTGAGTTGTAACTCATCATCGTCGTCATCCTACAGTTTAGATCCTGGGGAAACGATATCCTAACAGTACTAGTACTGTACTGTACTGTACTGCAGACTACTGTATCATATATCGCGGGGTTACCGGTATCGTACAGTGCTCGTACATCATACATGGAGCCACTAGCCCTGTACAGTACTCGAGTACTGGTAGGTTACTGTGGTC
>LN890972.1:0-43084 GCA_900010015.1 Tuber aestivum | reverse complement strand
GGTGGTGGGGGGTGGGGGGGGGAAGAAGCCGTCGTCTTTTTTTCTTTTCTTTCAACACTTTCTCCATTTCCGTGAAATCGAGTGATGGGGGGTGAAGACGCTTGGTGTGTGTATTCGGAACCGTTTCACCGGCGGGTATCTGACAAATCACTGACCGTAGCAAAATCGTATCATACTATCACGTCCCTACGCCGCTCTCGAGGGTCTAGAAGCACTGGCGGCGCGGTTACGGTATCATATCACACGGTTGTCGTATCATTACCGGTGTTTTCCCCGGGATGGAACAAACGTCAGAGAATCCGCAAGAGGGGGGAAAAAAGGGAAGAAGGAAAAAAAAGTCACCAGAATCACTCTCATCACGGAACTACATAATAACTGTTATCGTGTATATGCGGGGGAGAAAGGAGAAATAATAATAATAATAATAATAGGGGAATCATTCTTTTCCTTCCTCACCAACTTTTTCCCCCCTCCGCAATATCATATCATATCGTACCTATCTACATACCTACATACATACGTACAGGCATGCATACATACATACATACATACTTGTTATGATACATATCTGAAATACATCGTATCATGCATACATCAACCCCACGATCGCTCTCGACTCGGCAATTGCGTGCAGTGTAGGCTGTCCATCGTACCGTACGAGTACTCGAGTATGTAACCAGCGCGGTCTTCCTTCCTTCTATACTTCCTTGCTTGCTTCCCTCTCCTCCTTCGCTCGTTCGTTCGTTCTTTCGGGTCCAACCTAGCCCCGGCCAAAGTCAAGTCAGGCCAGGCAAGTTCAGTTCAGTTCAGTACAGTTCAGGTCATGTCATGTATTCATCACATCCATCGGTCGTGGAGATCGTTCGTTACCTTCCCATCCCATCCCATCCATTCATCCACCGGGGACAACTTCTAATATCTGGACATCTGCTTTATTTATTTATTTATTTATCGATTTATTTCTCCATTGTGCTTCTGTAAATGTGGTGAGGCGGGAACTTACTGGATCCGTCGATCCGTATGTGGATACCGGTATTTAGCTATGCCTTGATATAAGTACTGCACATTGTACGGTATATGATATATACGACGGTCTGTTTACCCCCCTTCCTCCATTATTGTGCTTTGCTTTCTTTCGATTTTCCCTCCGATTTCTTGCATGGGGATGAATAGAGGTACCGGTATTATATATATATGCAGTATCGTACATGCCCTCTATGGTACTGTACATCCCACTACGGTGGGGAAAAAAAAGGGGTGGGTTCGCAGTATTTGTTTTGGGGGGTTTGTTTGGTTCCTCCCATGTCGTATGATATCATACGTATCGTATCATATGTACGATATTGTATGCTATATGTCATAGCCGTCCATGTGTGGGTATCATAGGTATCATACAAGTACTGTATATATCATACCCCCCCGGGAGATCACCAGT
Source organism: Tuber aestivum (assembly GCA_900010015.1). Lineage (NCBI taxonomy): Eukaryota > Fungi > Ascomycota > Pezizomycetes > Pezizales > Tuberaceae > Tuber > Tuber aestivum. Next base: position 41,649 of record LN890972.1, on the reverse strand, counting down.
ATCGGTGGGTGGTGGGGTTGGGGCTACGTGGGCTCTGGTATGATATATAAATTGGACATGATACAGTATCATAATGATATTATCATCATCACCTCCTGTCATAGGCTATCACTTATGCACCTGCGCACGGTATGTACTGTGCTCTACCGGTGTAATACGATGATTACCATACTCGTGCGGTGGCAAGTGCATAATGACCCCCGCCACAGTGGCTTTCCCGCAATGCTGGTTCTATCCATCGCTATTCTAAACTTCAAAAAAAAACATCAGACTTGATGCTAATTGACTATTTATTATCCATACCATAGTTGACTATTGGAACCCTCACCCAATCGAAAAGGGAACCAAAGCGCCATCTCGCACCTCCCGGGTCTTCTGGAACGAGAGTACTCGAGTACAGTGCTGTATCCATCCATGGTATGGTAACTATTGTAGAATCCATTTCAAGCCCTCGGAACCCACTCGCTCAGTCCCACAGATATCGTCTCATACGGTTATGATGCCATAAAACTCGACAAGTACAATCCCAACTCTTCACCGCTACTGCCGCCGCCACCGCCGCTGCTCTGCTGGACAGCGAGTGCATTATCGCACCTTTCCTTTGGGTATGGTATGATACTTATTACGAGTGCATTGGGATAAAGTGGATATCGTAGCGGAGGTTCATTCGTCGGATCCCTCGTTTGTCATCGTCATTCGCGTTGTGTGATAGGTTGACCCGCCCGTCGTTTCGTCTCGTTTCCCGTGCCGTGTGCGCGTACTGTCCGTCCGTCCGTCCGTCCGTCCCCACGCAGCTGCAGGCGGTGGGGAGGGGGGAAAAAAAAAACAAGCAGAAAAAAAGACAAACAGTTCAATTGCTCCTTAGTCATTCGCTCACTTTACTTCACTTTACTCGGTGATTCGTGAGGGAGGGGAGAGGGGTGTGTAGCGCTTTCTTCCCTTTTGCTATTCCTGTCCAAGGGTTGCGGGGGTGGGCTTTCTTTTCTCCTCTTCTCTTCCCGTCCAGTGTTACGTATGGTATAGTCTAGGTTAGCCTGACCCGGCTCTTCGGTCACTTCGTCATGCATGACGGGCGGATAGATTGGTGATTTGATGCTGTGGGTGGATTGGGGTTGCGGGGTGCTTCTCACCGAAGTGACGGTCTGAAAGAGATCTGCCGTCAGGTCTGGGGCTTCGGCGGGATTGAGGGCGCGAAATTTTGACCGGCAGCTGCGTCTGGCACCGGGTGGGATAAGAAGATGAGGAGAAAAGAAAAAAAAAGTAATCGTGAATCCAAGACAAGTTTCTAGGAAATCAACATTACGAAAGAGTATATACGCATAGCATGAACATATCACGAGAGCAGGAGTGGGCATCGTACCCGTCCTTACTTGGCGCCGCGGACCAATCCTTCAAAGTAGCTCCTAATATCAATCCCCCCCACTCCCTCTCCCGTGCCACTGGCACCGACCAGCCCCGCCGCAGCGTCCGTTACCTTCTTTTCACCAGCCCTTCGAACTACAATCCCTTCCACCCCACCGTCAAGTCTCGTCCAGTTTACCCACCAACCTTTTGTACTTCGCGCGCTCCTTTCTCTTTCCGACCTATCACCTGTCGTCTCACCCAGTATTCCCAGGATCAAGGCGTGGACATGGAAAGCATCTGCTCTGGTCCACCCGGCCCCAGCTCCAGGATTGACCGGCTCTAATGCCGGTTCAGGAATGGGCGGGAGGGTGCAATAAATTGTCCCCGTCTTTGGATTGTACAAGATATCATAAGGCGGCTTGAGGATTGGGGATGATAAACCTGGGACCTTGAGCGATAGCTTGAGTTCGCCCAGAGGAGAAAATTTCAACATTGGCTCGTAGAGTGGTGCGAGCTGGTGATGTATGGTTCGGTAAAATGATGGTGACGTTAGGTGCCGGGCTGATTTTTCAAATATAAAAGCGAGTATAAAAGGATGATTCTGTACAAAATGTGCTTAGTAAGGAGGACGGGGAGTTGCGAAGGGTAAATGGGTAATACTGCATATATGACGATTCTAAGCTCTTCCAAATCGGCTTGCTTAATAGTCGGTGTCCCGCTGTTTCTTCTTTCAAGGCCTCCATCTGATGTAGCATCACCTTGAGCTTGCGCATCCGGTTCATTTCCTGTGACGCTTCTTGTGGCCCAAATAGTTCTGCTTGTAATTCTCCCCCCGGATTCGCTCTCATCCAAATCCTCCACGTCCAGATCACCCATAAACCCAATTATAAATCTGGCTCTCTTGGGCTTCTCATCCTTCACCCTACCAACAGGCCCGCCAGTTTCCTCTACTGCCTGGGGATCCACAACCTTCACTGGCGCAGGAGAAGGTGTGCGGGACGAGGGTGCAGGGGATGGAGAGATAGAATCTGTGCCTCTGATCCTAGTGTCTTTCCCTAGCGCCGAGCCCCCAGTCCATCCAAACGTGAGCAGGCTCAATATTTTGGCATTGGTATTGCCGGGGCCTTGCTTTTTGTTGGACAACTCTTGTGCTATCTGGGGGGAGGTTTCGTTCGCTCCTCCTCGGGGTCTTCCGTCTTCGACAGACTCATCTATGGCCAGGCTGGCGGCTAGCTCCGGGGGGGATGACATGGCTTGCGGCTCTGCACTTGCGGGTCCGGAGGCTGAGGGGTTTGTTGGCGCGGGACTCTCCACCGAACCGCCTTTGATTGGTGCTTTGGGCCTGTTTCGAGTTTTTTTTAGCCGAGAACCCGCACTTGATCGAGAAAAAGATTCATCGCCATATTGGTAGAGCTCGCTCAAGTAAGTTGCTACATCCCTTATGGACCTGCTGTCCAGTACCCCCGTGCCAGGAAGAATGCACCCATCCTGTGGCATAATTAAAGCTTGCCCTTGCTGGCCTTTTTGTGGAGGAGTGGATGCTGTTGAAAGCTTGTTCGAGCTGTTCCAAAACCAAAAGCCGCTGTGGCTTTCACTCCCTTTGGCGTTTTTACTTTCTTCCGGTGGTTCTCCAAACCTGGAGGCTACCAGGTCCACCAGTCCTTTTGATTTCTCTTTATCGGCCCATCCCTTTAGGAATTCTCTTTCCTCATTCCCCATTTCTTTACCCGGCTTTCCACCAGCCATCTTTATACCTCCACCACCCATTATTCCCGTCGCCGGAGATGCATGAAGCATCACCTCCCATCTCCCCCAAGCCCAACGTAGCCAGAACTTCTCGAGTCGTTTACAGAACGCTGATCTCCCGAGACGGGCAAAATTTGCGGCAAAGGAGCCATAATGAAAGTGGAACTGGCCGTAAGCTTGCCGAATATCAGCCAGTAAAAGTGCTGGAGGGGAGACTTCCTGGGAAGTATACTTGATTGTGGGGGGGTATGTTGAGGGATTATGGATAACTGTTAGATCAATTTGCTATGGGTTGGTTAGATCGGGTGGCCATGTGTGACGAAGGCAATGAGAAGAGCTTGTGTGGGGGAGGAACGCGAAGAGAAAAGACCAACAGCTAGAATCCACCAACCAGGTTCCTCGATCTCCAGAGTAACTATCCTTGACTTCTCTGTCTCGACAGAACTGAGATTTTGGGTCTTAGAAAAGCCGCTGGCACGCGTAGGAGCTCGAAGGTTAGTTGCGAGTAGAGCCCGACGACGGAAGTAGATACCTAAGCTTACCGGGCAAACTCAACGACGCCCTGGGCTAGCCCTATCTGACGCAATCTGTCATTGGCCGTTATGGCATTTCCACGTCGGGAGGTATAGAATACGATCTGATCATGGACCGTTTCGTCTGTCGGGCCGAGCGATGGGTTGTAGATGGCAAGTGAGGATAGGGTAGCGGGAGAAACAGTTGGAACGAGCGACGAGGGAGGAGGAAGAGGAGCCAGGGGAGGATTGGCAAGATTCGAGGAGGTCATGGGAGAGGGTGGTGCATTTGGGGGCTAAGACAAGGTCTAAGGTGAGCACCCTCGAGCAAGGAAGTATTGGAGGACAGGATTCAAGCTTTGGTATGGTTATTGAGGTGATAATGGTGGTGAGGTTGATACCGAGTGGCTTGTGATTTGATTCTGGTGTTGCACTAGAGGGTTGGTACAAGTACCTCGCTGGGGCCCGTTATGGTGCCGAGAAGATGTGAAGGCGCTAGAATACTTAAATTGGCGGGATGTGGCTGGGGGCTTTTATTGGCGCTCATTCTTCGTCCCACCATCATAATACTTCAAACTCCACTGCAATCGTTTCGACATCACCAAATATTGTCTTTGGGGCCGAAAAAGAGGGCCCTGGACTATAAAGGTAGATTCAAGCCTCCAGTACCGTCATATACACTCCTGGGTTCGTTCGCCCTCTTCGACTCGATGCGGTTTCTTAGGTCGTTGGTTTCTTTCGCCGGGTACACTCATTATCATGGCCGTCTGTATCCGGCGTCTCCCGGAACCTTTCCTATTTGTTCCCGATGTACTTCGCCTATTCACTTCCGCTCTGTTTCTACAGAGTCTCTCGCAAAAGAACCACTAAAGATCCTCTTCTGTGGGTCGGACCATTTCAGCACAGTCTCACTCAAAGCCCTTCACAATGAGCACCTTTCCAATGGCGATCTTATCCGCTCAATAGATGTTCTTACTCTCGAAGACAAAAGATCTGGTCGTGGCATGAAGACTATTAGAGAGGGTCCGTCAACTGAGTCCACTCGTTTAAGCGATAGAGGTTGATCAATTCTTGCGGGGGTGATAGTTCCGGTCAAATCATTGGCCAAGTCTCTTTCTCTCCCTCGTCATGAGGTTTGCGAATTTGGGAGTGATTGGAATGTATTTCACCCCTACCGACTCCCGCCCTTGTCTCATGGTTATTTAGTGGGTGTGACCGCGAAGGCTCACTGTGAAAGAGCTCCCATATAATAGCTTCGGCGAGAATATCAACATGTTGATCGCCGTCTCCTTTGGCCTCCTCATTCCCGCTCGATCAATCGGTGACGCAAAGTACGGTGGACTAAACGTCCACCCTTCGCTACTGCCCATGTAAGCCCACACCAGAATTGACCAACTTGCCTGCAGTTTTTTCTTACGCAGGCTATCTAGGTACCGCGGTGCGGCACCAATTTATCATACTCTCCTCGACCAGCAGCCCATAACCGGCGTTAGTGTCCAGACTCTACACCCAACGAAATTCGATGACGGAGAAATCCTTCTACAGACCAATCCGCCAATCAGCATTCCTCCTAAAACTCGGTACCGGACCCTCCACGACACACTTGCCGTGCATGGAGCGGAACTGCTTCTGGAAACGCTCCGCCGGGGATTATTTGTCCCCCCACTCAACCCGGTAAAGAACGATTACAAACCTTCACTTGCACCCAAAATAGACCCAGAGATCCACGCAAGGATCAACTGGATATCACAGGATGCAGAAGAAATAGAGAGGCACTGCGGCACGCTCAATACAGTGTGGTGTAAACTTTCTTCCGTCGAAAACCCAGAATTGGAACGAAGGAAGCGTGCCATATTATCTGGCGTGAGCGCTTTTGAGCGTCCAGAGCGAGCGCCGGAGGAAACAGAGATCAAGCCGGGCACTTTCCGACACCTGACAGTGATAAATGACGGGCGTTCGTACGAAACCATGATTGTGAAATGCAGAAAGGGGGGGGGATGGATTAGTGTTGAGGGAATCAAAATTGAGGGGAAGAGGCTTGTGAGTGCGGGAGAGTGGGCAAGAAGTATTCTCGCGCAGGCAGGCAAAGGCGGTAAAATATTTGCTTGAGATAGTCCGTGGGACTGGGCGAATACTCTCCGGTGGGCGGAAATTAGCCAACGTTTGTTGTATGCTGTAACCCTCGCCTTGCACTTAGACTTGGTGGTTTAAATTGGGAACTCCTGTCTGGTCTATTGGGGTGGGCCTTTTTGTGATTGCTATTTTGTGGAGAAGCTTTTGATCTTAATAACTCAATCGACAACACTTGATTTGTGGACGCTTTAGTTTATACCTCCTTCCCGGCATTACAGCACTAAACCGGAGCCTATATCGAGTTTCACGGGGCCTATCGAATTACCCTTCAATAAAAACAAATCTCTTCGATCATTAAATTCTCAATGTGCCTATAAACTATTCCAGAGACTATCAATCCTACTAGGGATTTCAATTTCACGACATGATAGACGAGCGTGCCGAACCGTACAAGGCCGAACCTCTCAAAGAAACGACTTGAGGAGCCGTTTATATGCGTCCTTCCTAGACCCTATTACGTAGTCTGGTTACCTACAAAAGTCAGTGGAGATATTCCTAAGATTCCGTATTGCGGTCGAGTAGGCCCTGAGACGACGGCCTGGTCGCCCGGGGTCGTATTGCTTCTGTCCGGATCTGGAGACAAGTTGGGATATAGCCATGTCTTGCGATGTTGGCATCAGACTTCTGAGACTAAATAAGGTGCTCTAAGGAACAACCCTCCCCCCATTAGATCATAAGCTCCATGCTTCTTGGAAAGGGGTGCACACGCCTAGGTGTATATATTATCTTTTGTACCACAAGTAGGAACCCGCGCGAGCTATAAAAGTCTCTCTCTCTTTCTCTAACAATGATATGGTGAGACAATCTGTAGTCCTTAGGTGTCTCTTGCTACGCTTGACGAATTAAAAGTGTGAACAGGAAAACAAAGGAAGGAGCTTTTCTACCCTCAACTGATGCTTGGAGTAGCTGTTATGCATCCAATATGTTCGCAGCGAAAAAGGCTCAGGACTATTCGAATGAATCGCAGAGAGTTTTTTCAAAAAAAAAAAAAGTAAAAATGCTCAATCCTCTTCACCTTCACTGCTAAAGCTCCAAAAAAAATTTAAAAAATACAAGATTACTGACCGGCTCATGGACTAATTGCTGAGGAACATGAATAGGGAAGGTTGGGAGTTCGACTCCACCAGAGTGGATATAGCAGGGATCGGAAAAAAATTAAGGCCTCGTGAACCACTTTTTTATCATATTGATTTCCTGGATGCCCTAAAAAAAAGAGTTCTCGCTTTCCTTTGGGTTTATAGTAGGTAGCTTCTAAAGCAGTGAGAACGCTGGGGGTAGTGGAGAATTTACTGGGGAAATCTTGGGCCACGAGGCCTTGGAAACAGTATAATCGCCATGTCTCTTTTCTCATCAACCTTTGAAACTCGCCAGCCTTTCCTGAAGGTTTCTAGTATCTGGAATCTCCGGTCCCTTCTCCCCCCACTGCCTTCCTATGGCCCATGTCATATAAAGGGGGCGTTTTGGTCCAAGCCGAATCCGGGATGCTTTTCCGTGCTTTCTCGCACGTTATCAAAGAAGGAACTGTGATAGATACATTCCTTTACCGCTTTGCAATCATAAGGCGTCACTCGCTTCTAAGGATGCTAAATGTGGGCCAAAGATTCCACTAAGCCTTGCAGAGTGGACCTGCTGGTCACGAACCCCAGCCTGTTCCTCCTAAAATCTGCAAGTTCCACATTCTAAGACACTAGAAGGGCCATCCTCCTTGGCTTTCGGCCCAATTCCCGGGGCAAAACTCCCATCAAACGGGGGGTCCCACGGCTGGTGCTCAGCTCTACACCCAGGACTGACGGATGGACGGCCCTGTTTCAAACATTGAACGGGCACTGGGTATTCCATATGCAGCTGTCTGACCGGTTCGACATTGCTAGACGAACTATCGCCGCTGACGCGTCTGTGCCAGCCAATGCACGTGTCCACCTCATGGGTCACCAACTCCGATAATGAGTTTCCATAAGCTTTGGTATCCTAGGAAGGAGGCATCATTCTACTATATGATACCTTACACGAAGCCGAGTTCTGTACCAAGCTCTATGATCTGATCTATGTGCTTTGTGATTGCTGGGCTGATATAGCTTATGTGCAGATAGATGGGATATAGCGGACTCCTGAATAGTTGGATCTGGGTGCTGGCAGAAGAATTTAAAATTGGAGGTTGGGCATCTAGGTTTAGTTTGAATACGATTGGCCACAATTAATCAGCGCGAGGCCGGAAAAGTAAGAACTACCCTGTCGATAGATGCTAGGGAGGGAATTCCCAGCATCGGACTGATGTTAGCGGTGAAGTCGCACCGGTGTGATATCAGCAAGCCCAATTAACGATTATATATATATACCAATAATCTACTCCGCGCCGGTCCATCATCCAGAGAATTTCTCCAGCACAGTAAATTAGTAGGTAAAAGAACCTGACTTTTCACCACTTTCACTTCTAAAACCCCCAAAATAACATAATACTCTTGGCCGGTTCCCATAGCCTAACAGTTAAGGGGGGGGCCGCTACTGCTAACGCGCATAGGGAAGGTTGGGAGTTCAGATCCCCACCAGGGTGGATGTAGCAGGCATTGAAAAGAAAGAAGGGTAAGCCCTAGTGAACCACCATCTTGCCGCCCCAGGTGGTCATGTACTCCCAAGTCCCTCTTAACCGGTTAGTTTTCCCCCAAATCCATCGGGTGGTGATTTCAGACGCGGTAGGGGCGCTGCAAGTGAAAGGGGATTTTCTCGAATCCCCACGCAGAGACGCTCAGACGGAGCCCTTTCTCCAGATATCCGGTATCACATGTTTGGAAGTGTAGGAGATTCCGGAGATGAGAGGTTTGAATTCTCTGTCTGATATATTTTGTTGTATATTTTCCATCTAGTAAGTCTACTGCCATATCTCCTTATATAGCGACTCATGGAGACTCACTCGCCCATGCTAGACATTTTCTGCTCCAGCGTTTGTATCACCCACCTCTCTTCCCTAGGATAGCTCGATAGAGACTCTCTCCCAGTGTAAGGCACTCCCAATGCAGAGCGCTAATCTCTCTAGCACCAACAGAATATACTATGATAACAGAATCGACGCATCAAAAAAGTGCCAGCTCTACCTACCACAGTTACTGCGGTAGCGCTGTATGTAGAGTGATGGCCAATACCGGTAGACAATATTACGGGTCCTCGAATATCAACACCTCAGCAATGGCCACCCAGCGGAATACCGGGTACGACAGGTAGCTTTGCGAGAATCACCGCCTTCATCAAAGTAGATATTCTAACTCACTCGAGCAAAAAAAACACAGACTCGTTTACACAGCTCTCTTTCCCACCCTGTCAAGTCGTCTATCGCAAAACTGGAGCTCAAGGAAGCAAGTGCCATAGCCCAACACCCACTCGACCACAGCTCCTCAAGTTGTAAACACATCGAGTGAGCTCTACCCAAGGCCTTACTCAGTGTAAACCCGCCAAACCCCCAGATGGAAAAAAGGTGGTCCGCTAGTTCCTATCATACTCGACTCCCTCTCGAAACTCCAACTCCCTAACGATGTGCGTATAGTGGTAGTATATATATCGCTAACTAGCCCCACATATCCAAGTATCGTACGACACCACCCAGAGGAATACGGTAGTACATATCACACCCGCCGACACGGGGAATCTCCGCCTCCCCAGCCCACGGCACGTCCGACCAATCACACCTGACGCATCACAACTAGGACCAGATTACACAAACTCATTCTCCTCTCAACTCTCGACAGCGGCGAGAGTACACAAACCAACCAAGGAATTTCAACCCCCCCCCCTTTTTTCCCCTCTATTCCCACCAGAACGGCATTGCAAAGGCCACCCCCCGGCACTAAACGCACATACAAGGAGAGGAAAGGATACTGGGTATATGCATGGTACTCACACAGCACCACGATGGAACCCAAGGATACTAAATCAGAACCCACCGGGCACGAAAGTGAGAAATGAGTTAATTTAGTCAAAACGTGTCACGGGGGGGGGGAGGCGAAAACCTGGGAACCCTCGGATGGGCAAGAAATTTTCTAGATAGCGTAGTGCTATGTCAAGTTACTACAGTTTCATCCCTCTTTAGGCCGAATTCGGAGGTTTGACGTTTTTTCCCCTTCCCTTTTTTCCTTCATTCTCTTCCCCCCTCGGAATTCATAGTGGGTATTTGAACGATATTCATATGTAGGGTTATTGGCCTAAGCCTGACTCATTACCCGACCCAAGACACCACTGCCTCTACGTAGGTCCAACGTACGCACCCCCACGAACACGACGCTGTTTAGAAGAAAAACCCTCACGAGTGACTTCCTGTGAGCTGACTTCCTAAGCTATCCCCAAATACGACCCAAATATGATACTTTAAGAGAAAACCAGTTATCAAGCCCCCCACAACAGCGCAGCAAGCCCAACGACAGCAGCCCCACATCTTGAACATGACATCCAGTCAATCAGTCAATTACCCTCCTCAAAACCGTCGCTACAATTACCATATGCGTACACCTAACTTACTTGTATTATACAGACAAACTTTTCAAACTCCAGCCCAAAGCCGACGCTCATACTAACGATCAAGTAATCAAAAACACCGCTAAGCATGCAAATGCCCCATTCTACCATCCTACTTTAGAAACCGCCGCCACCGCAAGACCAACTTAGCCCCGATTCACGTTCGGCTGAGCACCAAGCACCCATCCCAACCCACTCGCGAGCCCACTAGTCACCATCCCAGAGACCATATCCCTCTTCCTGGTCTTCTGGTCTTCCGTCGCTGCTGCTGCCACTGTTGCGTCATCCCCGGCGGGGACGATATTCTCACGAGAGGTGGACAATGGAAACGCTGTCCCCCGAAGAGCCTTTGCGGCACCGGCCGCAACAGCGAATAATCCCATTGGCGTTTCGTCGTCTTTCCTCATGGACACGGAGGTGGCAGTGCTGGTGGCTTCCCCACTATTATTATTACTCCAGTATGCTTCCCGCTTCTCTTCCTCTTCCTCTTCCTCTTTTAAGCCAGCCAGCATCTCTTCTTCGCATCTACGCCACGAGGCAAGGACCTCTGCTAGTGCGGACGGGGGGCAGAAACGCAACGCCTGGGCGAGAAGTTCCATCCTCATTTCTACTGTTCTGAGAGCCTTCCCGCCAAAGGCCGCCGTCTCACCGACTAGAGCTGCGTACGGAGATCTATATCTCCCAGCCTGGAAACACGCTCTCCAAATCATGTCCGCAACATCTTCGTCCACACTCTGCTCGTTTTCAGCGATCATGGTTACAAGACGGTTCATCCCGAGGGAATACGCTGTCTCGAAGTCGCCCTCGGAAAGCGCGGCTTCGATGCACATTCCTATTACCCGGGCGTCGGTTTTCCTGCCGCCGTCATTGCCAGTAGTGCCGAAGCAGAGGTTCCGGGCTATTGCTATAAGGGCTTCTGCCTGGGCGAAACTCCCCGGGTTTGAGTCCAGGAGGCGAGCGACTAGTGAAATTGGATTACTGTGAATCCGGATTTGCACTGGTAGTAAGGGGACACCGGGTGTGAGTGTCAATGAGTAGTGGGATAGTGCATGTGTTGCGTCGGTCAACCGATATGCACACTCAAGAGCTGTCGATTTGGATATATGAGGGTATAATATTTGAAGACTAACAGCATTAGTCTAACCCACAAAACACAACAGAGGGGAAATAGAAACATACACGCCAAGGGCGTTCTTCATGCTCCCCCGAGTCTTATTTCCATTGCTCGCATTATCGTAAAACCCTTGGAAGGCATCCAGAATTCCTGTCTCTACATCGTCCTTTCCGAGACTTCCATTCTGTCCATTAACATAAATCTCCTTAACCAAGCCAAACTTTGCAGCCGCCAGCATTGCGCTAAGTAAAACCTTCTCTACCTCTTCAACTGTTAACGTGCCAAAAACCTTCGCCTTTGTCTGCAGCCATTTAACGCCATCCCTCGTTCTTCTCCATTCTTCATCGCTCTGTTTGGCCCAGTTAGGGCCATTCCGTACATGTTTCACGAGCAACGCTTCCTGGTCCCCGTGGGAACCCCCCAACCTGATTTCCGCAACGTTCGCCAGGGGAGCCGATAAGACCCCAGCAGATGTTATCAACAAGCCCAGAAGCCGCAGAGATTCTTCATTTGGGGCCGCCAATGGATTCCCCTTGTCGAACGGATCCCCAAGTTTCCCCGGAAGCTTCTGGCCCTTGGACCCCTGCCTCTCACTAGCGTACTTTGAGCACCTTCGATGAATCGCACGCATCCCCTCCCACGTCGATTGCCCTGTTTCCTGACACACATAGCAGCCAGCGATTGAAAGCCTAGCATACTCTTCTTCCAATCCTAGGTCTCCCACTGGTCCATTCCACTTCGTAACAACCTCGACAAAGTCCCCCCAGTTCCCATCAGCAATTTTACACTTCAGCCACTCCCAAACAACCTCCCACCCCTCACGATTGTTCCTTTTAGCACCTAAATAAGGCCCCACAAGTCTCCTCAAATCATCAACAATAACCTGACGACCTCCACATCGATCCAGCAGCAACTTAATCCCAACCCGCGCCTCCAACTCTTCAAAGACCTCCAACTTTCCACTCTCATCCCCGGCCTCCTCCCCCACTCCTACATCTTCACTTGCGTATTCATACGTCAGTCTCGCCAAAATATCAACGATACCCCCCAGGTACTTGTCTACGCCCGTAACCATGCCAACAAAGGGTGACAATAGCTCGATAACGATCGATAGCGCACCCGTTTCCCGATCGATATTCCGTGCCCGACAGACCAAGTATGACAATAACATGTCCTCGTCGCTCACCCCCCCTGTCTGTAGTGCGAGCGCCGGCAGCTCTTTCACCCGCTTGTTCGCTCTCTTTTCCGAGATCTTCGATACGGCGGCGGTATCCACCTCCGTAACAGTCTCCCCAGGCTCGCCCTTGATTAAGGGTACGTACAGATCTGGCTTCATCGTTTCTGGTAGGCACAGAAGCACACGCAATTGCATCTCTTTAGGGAACGTGGATGAGCGAAGGGAGAACAAACTTCGGAGGGATTTGAGCTCGGCGGAGGAGGCATAGTGAACGGCGAGGATTATTGATTTAGCTGCCGAGAGCTCGGATGTAAGGGTTGGATTCGGTGCCGGCATTTCTTCTTGTCGTATTTCGGGATCTGGGAGGAGATTTTGGGGGTGGGGGAGGGGGGAGGGGGACAAAAGAATGAATTTGAGATATATTGAACACCGTGTTGTGCTGGACGTAACGGTTGAAAAACGTGGCTCTGTCACTGAATCCCGGGAGCCTTGGCACTCGCCACATGACACATGTATTCTCACTCGATTTTTGGATTATCGTGCCTATGGTCCCGATATCACAGCAAGCCAAGTAATGGTGGGTGTTTGTATCGTAGCCCTCGTATCCCGAACCACATAAAGTGTTAAAGGGTAAACGTTAAGATAAGAGAAGATGCTGTACGCCGATTACCTCCCCTCGCACAGCACATCCGTATTCCATCGGAAAGACGCCGCTAGCTACATGATATATTACATACACAAGTGTGTGAAAAGCGCACAAAACCTTTCTTCTCAACCGACCTGACCCGACCATGAAAGAGATGAAAATGAAAAATCCAACCTACTCCCAGGAAAACACTAGCTCTCACACCATGAACGCCAAACTGGAGAAATGATACAATGCCACCAGAGTAGGATCCAAAAAAGAATCACGGCGTGACACACAGACAACATACCCCTATAGTGTGGTAATGTGAGGTGAAATCACTGCGATCGGCTTCTTCGTATTAACCCAATTGTCCACCTAAGAAATGAAACAAGCTTCGGAGAAGAAAGTGGGGGTAAAGAGGAAGTTGAAAAACATCAGAAAACACTTGGAGATGGAAAATAAAATACTGCCCCTGAAAACACTCTCTCGGACCGCAAAAAACGAATGTAAGAGAGAGAAAGGAGGGGACAAGACCCTTATCCATTTCTCAAGTGCATAGTCTTCTAAACAATCGAGTCGACCTTCCGTTTTATGAATTCATAAGTGCTCCAGAATACCGAATTTACTATGCAAGTCCGAGCCATAGAAACACCAAGTCCTCGATACCTATGGCATATTAGCCAGGGATTCTGTGGGCCAATCATACAGGCCAATAGCAATCCCAGTGGGCTTGGACAAGCTTGGGACATGTGTGGATGACCTTACATTCTCCTATTAAAAAAGCGAAAAGGTCTATTAGGGAGAGCTTCTCCTGGCCGATGGGTAAGGACATCTCTTTGGTATATTGACTTTGCAGAGTCGATTGGATATACCTGGCGATTGTCTCATCAGCAGGTCACACGATTCAAAACACGCGGGCAGCACCAACTAGAACCCAGCTGAGGAGGCCACATAAACCCCCAGAAGTCGCAATAGCCAGAGGTCCAGCACCATTCGAAGAGGCAAATAATTGCTTCCCGCTCTCATAGAACTAAGAACCTAGTCAGTTCATAAACGTAGCTAGAAAAGGGAGCTAATAGGCTCGCATACGCTGAAGTACATAGCAGTGCCAAGTGTGTCGCGGACTTTTGTCGTTGGTCAGTATAATTTACCGCGGGCAGGAAAAGTCTGCGGACAAATCTATGATATAACTCACTAAAATGTAGGTGAAACCCGGAATACAATCCCCAGATACCCCGGTTTTGGACAATGCTTCTGGCACTCTGGAAAGTCCCCTTCGGCTGGTATCTGGTGATGTGACTGGGATCATCCACACTCGCCATCCGTGACCGGGCCATTAACAGCTCAATCTGTGATGATAACTTTGTAAACTCGAATGGACCTACGTAACAAGCCCTTATTATCATCCCAATCCACCCAGAAAAATAACCCGGGGGCCGGCCCTCATAGCTCCAGCGGAGAAAGGGCAAAAACACTTACATGCAATAACAGTGATTGCTCCACCAGCGATGGCCCCGCTCATGAACCAGTATAACGGATTGAGCGGCTTGTAAGGAGTGTTAGGGGGAGAAATCGCATTCTTGCCGAAAACTGGTTGGAGGATTCCGGAGAGTGTAACTTTAGACTTGGAGTATATCGAAAACGAGACCGTCCGAACAAGCGTTACTGAGGCCAGGGGCGCGAGACTTCCTTCAAGATAAGGGATTAGTTAGAAATTGGGCTCAAAATCTGCAACGATCGAGTTTAAGCAGGGATGAGCATCGCATACCGCGCCAAAAACCTTTCGTTCCTTCCGTCTTCTGGGTTTGAGTGACGCAGTCCCAGAAGCTCCGAAACTTGTACCTAGAGAGGGTCAGAGGGTAGATTGCATCACGAGATAGAGCTTTCAAGCTTCAAGAGAGGCTTCGAATGCTCCATTGGGACGGTATTCATTGCTGGGAAGCACTTACGCTTGCATGCGAGTCTTTATCGAATCTAGGGGAAACTAATGGCAAGCAACAAGATATCTCAGCATCCGACACCCGCATCTTGAGAAGCCAGGAGCGGCCGGAAAAACTCACGGCGATAAATGTGGAAACGCAGCTACTCGCACTCGCCGCGACCTCAGTCCGATACCTCTTCACGAACTGGCTGCCCGTCAGGATCCTTTGAGGTCTTCCCACCACCAAACCCCTCCCGCCACCACCACCACCACCACCACCACCACCACCACCACCACCGATTGGCGCGGGCTCGTCTTTAGCAACTGCGCCTGGCGGATTCAGGGTCGCCCTTTCACCAGGCATGGCGCGGGTTTCTCGGTGGAAACGTGAAGCGGGGAAATCAATGGAAAAAGGGGTTAAATAGATAACGATTTCGAAAAGTAGAGGTCGGGTTTCAAAAAATAATAAAAAATATAAAAATATAAAAATGAGAAAGATTTCAATAAGTTGCAGTAAAAAGAGGGTAATTGAGGTCAGATTAGTGCTCTGTCTTCAAAAGGAAGCGGTAAACCACTCAAGATATCGTCCATTGAGTTCCCACGCTCCGTTTCTCGCAAATAAGTTTCTGCGGGGACCGTTAGAGCAAATATCGTTGTTGAGGGAAACTTCCGCGCGGGTTGATGTCAATGGCGGGGCTTTTGTTGTGGCGGGGGTCAAGGGTGGGATTCTGAGAGGTTGATGCATAAACTATGCATAAATGCACCCGTCTCGTTTTCCCACCTTTTTCCTTTCTCTCTCCTTCTCTCTAAGCTCGGTCGGACTTCGGTTAAGTTAAGGATCCGGGCTTGCTTCTCTCGTGCTGCAAGTACGGGCTCTATGAATCGATCCGTGAACCGCTCTCCTCTAATGCTATGATGGAGTACATATCGCGATATATTTCTGTTCACTGCGCTGGAGCATCGTCACTTTAATAACCGCAGCAGCAGTAGGGTACTGCACACGCCCATCCACACACCCATACATACACATTCGGGTGTGGTGCTCCCTCATTTATTCGTTTATTTATTCATGAGGAATGGTCTATCATGTTATGCGAGTGCTCTGCGGAGGCCTTGGAGTACATGTTGACCATCGAAGAATACATTTACGGCAATCTTGCCGGATTACGGCTGCGGGGACTGGGGGGGAAGCAATTAGCCAGCCCAATTTAATACCACATCCCGCAAGGAACATACGGTACGAGTATCAGTAGTTATCCACCATCTCAAACGTTTAAAAGTGCTCAAAGAGTATCCCTCCGCTTTTTCTCAAATTTACAAAACCATTGGGAGAAGATCAAAAAGTATGGTTGAATGAATTAACAGCAAAGCTATCACACATTATCACCATGTACAGCCCTCATCTCCGGCTCCCTCCCATCAAGTATCGCTGCTTACAACACCAGTTAGCCCCCGTTCACTTCGCCCGAACCGTGCATTCGCCCTCTCACCCCTCCACAGCCACCACTCAACTACAACTCGGAGGATCTACAAGAAGATACCAGCGATTGCCATAACACCAGCCAAGGCGCCATAGGTACCAGCCGGTGTGAGGGCAAGGGCGGCGTTGGGGGAACTAGAACCAGAGGACGACGAGCCGGAGGAGGACGGGGCCCCGGTGGTAGTCGGAGATCCAGAACCGGTGGGTGCCGAAGAGGCCACAGTGGAACTACCCGCACCAGAAGTCGGCTTGGCGGTGTTTGTCATGGAAGACGCAGAAGAAGCTGCCGCTGCTGCATTGCAGAAGGAGGTAACACTGCTCTTAATACCAGACGAGTCTATCCACGTCAGACATCATACTTGAATGGTATAGGGACATGAGAAATCGCAGGAAACCTACTGGTATCCATTGGACAGTTGTTATAGCAGGTCAAAAGGTTCGTGTACTCAATGCACATACAGGAGTACTCATTGGGGGCTGCACATTCGGGTTAGGGTTTGTCTAGATAGGTTCGGGTATAAAGTTGCATAGACTTACGGCAGGCCTTCGCGCGGGGACCGTACTGGGAAATACAAGTCTCTATAGCAATATTAGCCCTTTCTGAGCTTCCTCGAGATTTAAATCGTGATTCCTTCTACACACCAACAATGCTGTCCACGTGTCAGTTATAACAAACTCGACCGAATATCCAGACAAAGAGACTCACTTGAAAGCGTCACAGCTATGATCGACTTGCCAGGTCTGAGCAGAGGCAAGACCGGTAAGGGCGAGGGCGAGGGCAATAGCAGAGGGAATTCCGAATAGCATTGTGGGTATCGATTAAAAAGGTATTGGTATCAAGGGGTAACAATTGCCGCGATGGGAATTATAGACGAGAGCGAACGTGGACGCGCGCAAACAATTAGTGCTCCGGTAGGGGTATTAGCGAATGACAACGAGGGACCAGCAAAAAACGACTGTGGAGGGCAATGGTAAGGAGGAGAGGAGGAGGAGGAGCAGGAGAAAGGGGGGGAAGGACGGGGGGATAAAGGGCAGAAGAAGGGAGAGAGAGGGTATGGTATAGGGGATCTAGTGGCTATTTCCGGGTCCGGGAAACCCCCGGACTATTTTGGCGGAAGATGCCAAAAATGAACTGGGCCATTCCAGACATAGCAAACTTTTTGCTCCGTACCTTCCAGTGCATCCGAATTACAATTCGAACTACTAACTACTGAGACCCTCCACCTGTAAGGTGAGTGTGATAACCGTACGATCCCGTATACGCTCTAAACAGAGATTATCAATCGCCCGTTGGATATTTACTCGTAGGCTTGAATTCAACCTTCTTTGAGCAGTACTCGAGTAGTCCAGTTGTGAAGAGGGGGTTACTCGAGGACCTGTAAATTACGGTGTTGTGCTTGACCTCGGACTAACAGTGAAGTCGGCTGTCATCACAAGGTGGGCAGCCAGCGTGAGATCGTGCCACACTCTGTCTCTTCCCCCCCCCCCAACGAACCAATCAAACACTGCCCCTTGCCTCTGGGGTGCGAGAGATGAAGGATCTCGAACACAGGTATTTAATACACAACTGGGCCAATGACAGGGGTCCCATTTGATACCTTGAAAGACTACGGTACCGAAACTTAGGGCTCGAGTACTCGAGTACTACTACCGTAGTACAGTAGCAGTATGATACAAGTACCAGTACCGGTACCCCTTCCCCACAAACCTTACCCGCAGCCCGCGCTCAAGAAGCATGTGGCGTGAGAGGATGAACACAATCATGCTACCGTAACCACTCTGGAGATAGAGACCGTTGCCAAGGGGAAGGTGGGTAAAATTAGCCTAGAACTATACTATATACGGAAGAAAAAGACGAAAAACATCAAAGCGGACGGGAAATTAAACCTGCTTTCACTTGCTAATTGGCTAGAGAGCTGAGTTGTCTGTCCAGGTGATCCAAATCGGCACCGAAAGTGGTATATTATTGACTGCCATCCTCTTGGCAACGGTCTCTATCTCCAGAGTGGTTACGGTATCATGCTACCCCACGAAAAGAACCATCACATCTACACGTGTACCAGCGACTTGGGTCATTTGTAAAAACCGTACTCACAGATCTCGTCTCGATCTTGCCCAAAGTAAGATTGTTATAGACAGGAATCGCAAACCCGGTCGCCCTGGCTAAGCGTGTGACAATAACAAATTCGGAAAGAACATGCAACAAAAAGGAAGGAAGCGGAAAAAAAGAGCAAAAAAAACAAAAAAAACAAGCAACCCATCCCTCCTACCAAATATCGACGCCTTGGTGTAAATAAGATCCAAGCTTCCATCCCTTAGTTGCAAATTGAGCCTGCTACTACTACATAATAATACCCCCTTTAATCCACCCGCGCAGAAAGTCTTGTTAGCCCTTCGCCTTCCTCTACAAACACCCGGAAATTTGTTCACATAATGTAGACTTTATCATCCCCCCTCCTTTTCCATCAACAGCAAGAAGAGAAAGCTACTAATGTGCAGAGCTACAGATTCGCACGGTACACCCACCGACTATTACCGCAAAAATAGTCCGTTCAGAAAAAAAGGGCAGAACAAGGAGAGAACCACAAGAAAATGAAACGTTAGAAAATAGGGAAGTGGAAGCATGGACAAACGGACTATTCTTGCCCAAATCCCATTGTCTCTTCCACCGCCAATGATAACTTTTGGTTCAGAACATCAAAGCTCTTATATGGAGGGAGGTCTAATCGATTGAAACTGTTCGAGGAAATTTAGAACATTAGTTAAAAAATCCTAATAGTAGATATTTACTAGCACAGAGTCCAATGATTCCCCAAACTTACCACGTGTGGGATTTTGGTAGCTGACCAATGTCCCCCGCTTTCTCAATCGTAAAACGGCGGGGCCCATCACTACCCTGCAGATCCTTGAAACCG
This sequence comes from Tuber aestivum, assembly GCA_900010015.1. Lineage (NCBI taxonomy): Eukaryota > Fungi > Ascomycota > Pezizomycetes > Pezizales > Tuberaceae > Tuber > Tuber aestivum. The sequence goes on along the minus strand of LN890972.1, from coordinate 22,179 downwards.
TTGACTGGGATACGTGAGGTACCAGTGGTGAACTGGAGTAATCTCGACTTCTGTTCAGCATCCCAACTTCGGACACACTGTAAAAATGATATCGAGTTAGTAGACGCCCCTCATGGATATATATATCGAACCATGAAAACTTGCCTTCCAGAAATTCGCAATAACGTCATCGCTCTCTGTGTATCCTCTGTAGTCCGTGTGTTTCTTCCAGTCTTCAACATCAATATCGGCAATACCTCCAATCAGCAACTCCAACTCCCGCTCGTCGAAAACGTTTATCAAATCAGCCGGTATAAGGTCATGGAAACCATCGACGAAGGCTTTGAATTGCTCCTGCACTCGCTTCTCAATACGCCAACCAGTGACAAGGCTGTAAATAGGGGAGTGTCGGTCAGCAAGGGCTTAAAGCAAAAGATTTTAGAATCAACATACTCAACATATTCCCGCTTGTTATCGTTTGTGACCTCGATATTTTGGCCATTAGGCTTCAGGTCGATAGTCACAGTCTCACCAAATCTGCTGTCTTCTGTTGAAAAAGTAAGATCCAAGATGTCGGTGATGTCGTTCTCCCTATGATTTGGAGCGAAATTAGACCATTTCTGACACGGGGGGTAAAAACTGGGGCACATACAACATCCAGGTCAAATTCCTGTGGAAATCGGCGTCAACACCCTCCATATCGGCCAAGACGACCTTCTTTTTCAGTATCATCTTATAGAATGCGCCGATAAAGAATGCATCGAGGAAGCGTCTATGGAAAATTGCCAAACCGACCACCCGCCCAATAAACTTGAAGTAATTAAGGTGTTCCGGGTTAATTCCAGAGTGAGGGTTTATTTGGAGGGTGTAATTGTCATGGGCAGAATACTCAAACAAGCAATAGAAAGGGTTGAACATCTCGTGCGAGAGCAAGAAGAAGAACTCCCTACACATTTGTTAGACGTGGAAAAGATACCAACAAGAAGGATCCCATACCTTGATAGCCCGCCATAATCCAGCCCATCCTCACCATCAAACTTGACCATGAGCCGCTTCTTGAGGTCATTGGGTGTCTGTCGCATGATCTCCGCATATGAGTCCTCAAAGATGTGGTTCCTACGAACCTTAACATGACACTGGCCAGAGAGGATACGAAGCGCAGGCTGTGAGCGGAAGTAAATAAGCTTTCTCCGAAAGTCGCGCTTATACTGGGGAACATTCTGATCGAGAGATGATGGGAGCCGCGGGTCATCCCAAGTTGTCGTTTTAGTATTGTGGTCCACAAAATACACCCTTGCGGTGTTGGTCAATCTCATTTCCCATCCACTAGGTAGAGGGCCCAACTGTGAAACGGGAAGGTTTTGGATGCTTGGTGTGCCTGCATTACTTCCGTACATGCGAATGTATTGTTGCCTCCTTGGGTCTACCCATGTTGTCGTACGAGTATTGTGATCCACGTAGTACGACCTGCCCTCTGGAGTATGCCTCTGTTCCCAGCCGGGAGGAAGTTCACCAGTACCAGCCGTTGTAGCACCCGTTGCCATCATCGATACGGCTGCTGCACTGTTGGCATGGCTCTCTGGATGTGGAGGGGCCGCTGGGGTCGGAGAGTTGGCCCCAGTCCTATCTTCAGGTAGCATACGGTTTTGGTGCCTCTGTCTCTCGGCCTCGGTGTTCTGCTGCATAGCAACCCGCTGGTCGCTTTCATTATAAGTCGTTGAAGGCCTGTTCCATGTCGTAGTACGGGTGTTGTGGTCCACGTAATATGTCCTGCCTAGATTGTCTTGACGTCTCTCCCAACCAGCGGGTAACCTTCCTTGGTTATCCTCAAATGAATTTATATTCTGTGCGTGACGTCCTGTACCATTCGTTGAGGGATGTGGGTTGTTCGATGGCGCTCCATTCTGTTGCTGAGGAACACGGGAAGGCATTGGACCGGCGGGGCTAGCAACCGATACTTGTGATTGCCCTAAGTCAGAATTATAAAGTGAGCCACCTGCAGGAGAAGCTTGTCCTCCGGTACTCCCGGCAGGCACAGGCAGTGTTGGTCGATGGGATTGTATTTGACCAGGCGTTTGAATAGGTGTATTGACGTTCGTGGTCAAGCTTACGATAAGTTTACCGTGGACTATTACGTTCTCATTCGATTTCCTCAAATCTCTCGTAAGCATTTCTATGCAACCGAGTTAGCACCGAACTAGTATGCTCCGCGACACATGAGTATGACAAACCATCGCCGCCTAAAGAGAGATCGAGCACATCGCCAACTCGAACATTGATAACGCCAAGGAATCCCTGATCTTTCTTCTTGAACTTCTTCTGGTCAAATATCTGCACCGCTACGATGGACGCTTCCGAGACTTGTCTGATGAGCAGGATTAGTTTGCCCGGAAGTTCAAGCTACCACGGAGAGGGCGCCCATACAAATCAAACGCTTCGTTCCAATAGGGATTTAATGTTTTGCGTATCACCGAAGTCGTATGGGTCTGCTCTCCATCGACGGTGACAACAGCGAATGGGTCCGGAAACTCTGGAGACAATTAATACCCCACCCCCACCCCTCAGAGAAGCACCGGGACCTACTAAAAACATCTCTCTTATAAAGCCCATCCGCAGCGATAACTACATACGTGCAAAATCAGTCATGGAGGCACGTTTTGCGAAGGTGTAGAAATAGATTTAAAAAAGGTACCTGTGATTCGGACCTGGCGCGGACTCCTGAATTCCCAAAAAGTCAGCTGTAATCCTCACTAACACGACCGATAAACTCTCGAAAGCAGCCAAACATACGCAGGTCCTTCTGTCATTGTCGATGATTTGGTAAGGAGAAAGAATGTTTTCTTGTTTGTTTTCCCCTCTTCCGTCTTCTTCTGTGGAGAGAAAATTTAGGAGGTGTCTCGAGAGGAAAGACTGTGGTTGGAGGCTCAGGGCTAAGCTGGGAAAAGGGATCCAGACGGTGGTTGCTCACTCTATGGGTACGTCAGGAATAGTGGCAGTGCTCGGTGGTCGAGGCGACAGCGGTTGTGGCAGCGACGGAGGGGAACACCCGGTGAAAGGTCGGGGGCGCGGGTAGGAAAGGTTAGAGGGCAAATGTGGAATGCTGGGAAGGAGAGCCGCGAGAAACGAAGCCCCGGGGTGACAGTGAAGGGACGGGCGATGGGGGATGAGCAACAACAGCGGGAGGAGGAGGATGGGAAATATGGGAAGGAGATGGAGGTGCGTATAGAATCGAGAAAGGTACTGTCACTGGACTCCTGCTAGAGCATTACAAGCACGTTTGATGTTGTCGCTGACTGAGGTGCGGAGGGGTCCACTGCGGAGATGGAAGCTGGGAAGGAGAGGTTTCACACTCAACCACACCCACACCACACCTACAGAAATCGTATCTCACGGAGCTGGAAGAAGAGTGAAGAGACCGCTCAGAAATCTTACCCGCATTTGTAGGCCACAGCTAGCTTCTCAATCTTTGGTCCACCTCTGACACTCACGTCAGTTCTCTTCGAGCACCGCACAAGCTGTTTGTTTATCCCTCAGGGTAGATCATAATACACGTTATGTTTTTATCCCTTCTTGTTCTACAGTGCACAAAGCATGTTCTCTACCGTAAACAAATGCCCGAGTTAAGCGACGCACCAGAGAGACCTGTGGCGCTATCATACGGTACTATAAACGCTTACTACAACACCTCTGCCCTACCTATATTCTCTAGCCCAGATAGCACTCCTGTGTCCTCAACCGCCGGCCTCCGCAAAGTTGGAGACACGGAATCTCAGATATCGTGCAGAGCCATAATCTATGATGTGGTACTTGAGGATAACCTACTGAGGATTAGAACTCATTCATTACGCTAGGGTGAAACAACGAAGGTTCCTGCATGCTGCTCTCTCACTCTCCCACCTCAGAAATGAGGCTCACAGCAGAACTAAATTTTATATCGACTGGTCCCCTGTTGCACCTGTCTGGATGGGACGCCGGTATCGTATCGATGGCCTACCCTCATCGTTAGCACAAGAATCTTTCCCAGGGGTACCGGTATGGCACCGCAGCTATCTTCCTCCTAGATTCCACTCCTGTCAAAATTACCCCGTAGTAAGGCTCAGCCCTCTGCCAGAATCAACATCCGCTTTGTAAAGTAGTATGTACTTGTAGCACCTGATTATACTGGGCTGGGCCGGATTGTACCAGTATGATACAAGCATGAGATCGGTGTACTGTACTAGAGTACAGCGCTCTCAGTTACACCTTATGCAGTCCTGGCGGCCCTTACATGAGCCCTGCCATCGGCACAGGCGCAGTATCAAAATTTTGTCCGCTATCTTCTGCAACACCGTCCCATTTGAAATCAGAGAAAACCGAACTCCATCCCAAACTGACAGTTATCCAACGACCCTCCGCCCTGGAATTCATTTTGGGCTTTAGCCCCATCCCAAAATCCCCCCTTTTCACTCGAGGAGATCAGTTGCCTTCTTTTTTTTCCTTTTTTTTTCTTTACCTTCCTCCTCTCTTCAGAATAAATCCAGTAGCCAGTCAGGAATTACGCCATGGCTGAGAACTCACAAGACAAAGCTCTTATTATACAAAGTTCGATAATATGAAAAGACCAAAGAATCGACAATAGGGATAAAAGTGTTAAGGGAAAAAAATGTGAAGGAGAAAAAAGAAAGACATGACCCAGAACCGTCACAGTTTCAATTCAGCCACCACTCACTAACCACTCGACAACCCTTACTGAATCTGCTTCTACCTACTTTTGGCTCCGCGCAACCTTCCCTTTGCGTTTACTGCCCCAACCATCACCCGTATCTTAGCAAAATAAGAAAACAAACAAAACCTCCGAAGATAATGGCCAAACTGAAAGCAGAAGCAAGCATATTCCGACATCTAGTAAGGAGCATATCCCCTCCCTCTGCCTCTATAACCGCCTCTGTAGCCCCCGCGAGGGGTGTACCCACCACGGTAAGTGGGTGAGAATCCCCCTCTTCCTCCGGGGCCACCTCTACCACGTCCCCTGCCACGATTCATGCCAGGAAGGTTGGTGCGCTTAGGGACAACCTACAGGTTTGGTGGTTAGCATGATAAATGTAACGGTGGCAGGAAGCCATCACATACTTTCAGCGAACGGCCACGGAATACGCTCTCATTGAGAACCAAGGCCTGGGCAACCAAACTAGGCTCGGTAAATTCGACGTAGGCATAGCTATTTCGGACAGTGATCAGTACCAGACTATACCAAAGCCATGTTGGTGCTGTATCATGAGACATACCCTTTTGGATGACCGGTGAATTTATCCAGCAAAATGGTGACCCTATTGATGGAGCCACAACTCTGAAAGTGGGCTTGGATCTCTTCTGGACTTGCTCCGTAATCAACATTGCCAACAAAGATACTGCGCGCATCAATATCTTCTTTATCTTCGCGTAATTCGTTGGTCTCTTTATCAAGAGTGGCTTGCATCTCTCGGAGTTTTGCTGCTTCGGCCTCCATCTCAGCAACTCTGCGCTTCATAGCAGAAATCTCCTCCTAAAGAGTGCAGAAAGAACGTGATTAGCCTCCAAACCGATTCAACAAAGTAGTACGATGGTTGGGAGGAATTTAATTGCTAATTGAAGGCCCCAAGAACACATCTAAGCACCCTTGCACCAACAAAGGAAGCTGATTTGCTCGAGCAAAGTTAAACAGTTAATAGGGAGCGGAAAGGACCTTGTGTACCTCATCATCAGCACCTTCTTCGTGGCCGTCTATATGTTCAGCCTCCTTTTGATTATCGGCCATTATAACGTGTTGTTATGGATGTTGTTGTTGCGGTAGGATGTGGCCCTATATCCGACAATCAAGGCCAAGGGAATGAGGTCAGCCTCAATGCAACATGAGAGGAGGTGGGGGGGGGGGGAGTTATGTAAGAATTGAAGACAGTGGCACGAACCAGGAGAGCAAGGAGGGTTGAAGGGTGATGAAAAATCTTCACACTTGGTATTGTCGTGGACAATGCCAAACGAAGGCAGTGCCAAGTAGGAGAAGGTTTGTGGATGCCTGGTGAATCGGTGTTGTGGGTTCAAGAAATTAAGAGGAGAACGACAACGGAAAGAACGATAGAGGGTTGTTGATGCACCAAAACTTTTCAGAGCGAGGGTTGTTCGTCGTTCCTCCACTGAATGCCAGTGATTGTTGACGACCGCCAAGTCTGGCTCCCTTCCAAATTAGTTCTAGCTTATTCAGATTTGTTTTATTTCGAAGCTCCGCCTTCTCTCCTACCCTTCACCTCTACCGGTATGTAGAAAGAAAAGACAAGGTGGGGGGATAAATCCTTCACTCTCCAACCGCTCCAAGACTTTGGTCTCAATGTCACTGACTTCTATAGATACAATGCCTCTGTCAACAGCCTCCACCACTATTTGATTAAATAAAAGTTGGGGGATATCGCCCTTTTCATCCTCTTCAGTGCTTGATTGTGCGCTCTCACAGCTCCCCCCCGCCTCCATTCACCTCTCCACCGAAAAAATAAGGAATTTTTTTTTCGATACTGGTAGTGCTGCTGCTTCGTTCAAGAGCATCTGTCAGGATGCTGGAGTCGAGCAGCACCATATTCTTGACTATCCCTGCCATTCTGAGCTCCTCGCCCGTAAATGGTGATAGTAACTCTCCCTCCAAGTTATTCCTACTACCTCTAACTGTTCAAGTGGGTGATTCTCATTCTTCTTCATTCTTCCCTGATTTCTTCCTTTCTTTCTCTATTCTTTCAATACAGTTCTCTTGAGGAGTGAAGCATCATCCGGAGCGGTGCTCAGCCTGATAAACGCAGCCAGCCGGCCGACTATTTCTTAAAGAAAACATATATACTTTCCATTCCTTCTTACTCCTGAATTGTTTCTCAACTCGAAGCTTAAATTTGCGGTATGATGTCTTGATTTTGGTGCTGTGCAGTCTCAAAGCTGCTTTTTTTCCCCTACCTCCTTATTCACCCGGGTTGTGGGACACTGTGCCGGATCCTTTTCCTCACCAGCAGTTCTAGCGATATAGTGCGTGAGTACACATTCTTCGGCTTTGGAGACCACCGGCAAGGGCCATCTTCGGCGGAGAAATCCGGCACGACCTGTCGCATTGTCAACTCCATAGTCGGTCCGTGCTCGTCGGGATTGGTGTGATGCTGGTATTGGGATTGAAATAAGTCTGACGGATTATCTACACAGATCAATTGTCAGATATGATGCTTTGTACGAAACCGGGAGTTATAGGTACCGGTACATGAATTCAAGGTGAGATACCATTCCTTATGGCACTGGAGCACAAAGGCGTCTGTTCTGTGTGCTCTGATAACACAGACTTTAACCTTCAACTTGCTCCGATATTAAGTCCTTATGCTAACATAAGTAAGCATGCAGGGTAATTAATACCTGCTTCCAATCCTCAGATAGGATATTGGTTCATCGGATTATCGGACTGCCTTGCAAAGGCCATGATAGCTTCTACTGTTGAAACGGCATGTGGAGGTCAATCAAAAGTTTCATGCTCTCAACTGCCGTTATCGCATCTACCAATGGCTACACAACACGACTCATTGTTTTCTTCTGTTGTTACATCACCATCACAAGATCAGTCGTCATATACCAGCACCATTAAAATCACTATTCGAGTCTGAATTGGACTTGGAATCGGACTTTGTTAACCAGCCGTCCAGTCCTGCTCCCAGTATGGGTAGCTCACTGCGCCGGCGCACCGCAAAAACTCGCTACATCCATTACCGGTATCCGATACCGCACCAGAAATCACCGTACTCGTGCTAGACCACAAATTGGCTTACCAGAGCAGGTTAACAAAATACCGGATACCGGTTGATGGGATACGGCAAGCTCGAATCGCCCAAACTGCTTGTATGATAGGGTCCGAAGGGCACTACTCCTTCTCGGGGCGTTTTTTCTCAGAGATTCGAGGCCTTTAGGAGACAGTGTATTTAAGGAATTTTTACGGTAGGCGGGAAGGGTGCTCGGATACCGGTGCATCTTATTGGGCAAACTTCAGAAGACTTCCAAGAATCAGGAGTTAAATCGACGTTATCGCTCTTGACTCACCCACACAAATCGCAGCCCGCCACAAGCACTGTACTGGCACAGGTACGAAACCGGGACATTTGATTGATGGAAGGTGGGACCGGAGTTTCGCGGGCCCTATGCATGTTAGACAGTGACGAGTAAATGTTATAAGAATAGCATGGGTGGTGGTACTCGAGTATATTGGCTCGGGTTGTGTGGGTGGTAAAGTTCCCCTTTTTGTATACTGATTAACCAATACTCGAGTACCGGTACCGGTACTCGAAGTACTGTAGCATGGTCCTCGAAAAACGTTTGATGTACCGTAAAAAACCCTTGAGATTTGCTACAAATATTCCTGTAAAGCACGACATCACCCCACGATTGGATTAGTTTCGCAAAATAACGGAAGTGCGAAAACCAGTTAACGAGATCCAACACAGTCGGGGTACGGTAGACGTGCGGTACTCAGGCCTACCGTGTCCGGAAAGCACCAATCCTCCTTGGGAACATTTGCCTCTGAGTCACGAGAGCAGCGAGTGAACGGAGATAGCGAATCCCGAGGGTGTTTTTTTTTTTTGCGATACTGCGGTTCTCGAAGGCCGCTGTACGAGCAGCAGGTTCAGGGGGAGTTGCTAGGCCCAGCACATGTAAAGTCAGAGGTAAGATTACATCGTAATACGCTAAGCGAGGTTTTGAGAACTAAAAGTCAGTGATGTCCACAGATCCGAAATCGTGCCAATCTCGGTTGGCCTACCGGTACTGTACTCCGAAAACGTGTGGCCTCATGAATATTCCGAGGGTGTGAGAATAAAAAGAAACAAATCCATATTTTGCCTCCCACTGGCTCTTGGATTTTGTGGGGGTTAGATCTATCCACCACACGGTACCGGCTTTTCACCGGCTCCTTGCGACAAGATGATTGAAGGGTTTAACTTGGACTGCGGGAATATTTTAAAGCGGGGTCGCATACCGGTACTGTACAGTACGAGTAGTGATCTCGCCATCAATTGTTCAGCCGTCTGCGGGAGCTTGCAGGGAAGAAGTGAAGAGGAGGAGAGGGGAAAAGGACTACACGTACGCTACCCGGCCTACCCCTCCCCCAATGCCTTGTCCCCTGGTCGCTCTGAAACAGTCAAACTCGTAGCCAGGCACATTTCCTCCAGATCAGTCAGCAGCTAGCTATTTCGGGTTATATACTGGTTTTCCAATGTTCAAGTGACTCAGCATCATTGGAAACATTTATTTTCTAACGAATCACAACACCCGGAATCCCCCAAAACATGATTTAGTGTGCCTGGCTACAAGTACGAATTTGACTGTTTCAGTGCGACCAAGGGATAATACCAATACGAGTGCCTCTCGAGGTCTGTGTCGCCTTCTTCCCCCTTGCACATGATGACTGTGTGGCAAACCGAGAGTGATATGATACTACAGTACCGTAGTAACAAGGCGTGAGATTCGGACAAAAGACACGGTCTCTGCCGTCGGAGTATTAACCGATTTTTATTGCTCCTCGTACCTGCGACAAAGATAAAAATATAGTCTTTGTAACAGTCGATTACTCAAGTTTGAGTGTTCTACCGGTATGGTGCCGCATTTCGCTTGTTAATTTACAATCGATACAATCACGAAACGGAGCAAACCGAATCATCCAACGAACAAAGAAAATGTCTCTCAAGTAAGTGGAGGCGACCTTTCCAGTAATCCAACAACGGACCTTGGCCATCCGACCTGCGACCGCGTCTAGTGGCCAAATCGGTCGCTATATTCTTCTCCATTTTCTTTTTACTGTACTTGCAGGCTGCAGTTAAAAGTCCAAGCCGTCCTGTATCTCGAGCACCGGTACTCGAGTAGGGAGATGCCGTGGAAGCAATTGTCATTCCGGGACCAGTTGACAAGAAGCACATCCCCCAGCACGGGAAAACTGCGCACGCAAATGGTTACTCAAGTACGGTGCTCGAGTACCGTACTACTTGTAGCACTGTACCAATGTTCGTGTGCCGGTATGTCATGGCATGGCATGGCGGGGCTGGGGGTGGGTGGAGGAGGGATTTGCTTGGGGGTGAGGGAGTCAAGAGGTGGATTGGCTCAGGCTTGGACCGTTGACGGGCAGATCTAAAGTGCCGGTAGAGTGTTCGGTGCTCAGGTACCGTGGTGTGTGGTGTGCATCGGTGTGTGTGGTGCCTTTTTTCCCTTCTGAACCGCCGCCAATTGGAAGCGAGCGCCTGGAGAGTGGTGCAGCCCTAGCGGAGCAAGGAAGATTTTTCTCCTTCATAACCGGGGTGGGGGGAGCGAAAAACATACCGGCACCCTCCCCCTATCGAAGGAGCGACACGAGGGGCTGTAGCATCGGTGGCCTTGGCATCTCGTACCTGACCCAGTTCGGGAAGCGCTCGCACCCTCTGAGATGGGCCCTCCGAGATGATGTGGACAAAGCGCGACCGAGAAATGAAGTTTCGTACCGGTATTGAAAAAACGAACACATTTCCACGAGACCGAGCTTTGACAATGCCGGTATTTGACTCTTCAAATTTAGCATGGCGGTTCCTGGCGCCTGGGCAGTGCTTCAATGTGTTGCGCGCCTACTAAGTCTTTGGTTGTTTTGGGCTACTCGAGTACGGTGTTTGATGAGGCTACCAATGAAGCGTCTTGGAGCCTGGAACCCAATCCAAACTTTGAAAGCACCAGGGGGAAGCGAGCAGTGTTACCGGCACTCGAACCAGACCAGCCCGCTTCTGGACACGAGGAGTGAACTACCACACTCGAGCACAATAGGTGGGGAATTGACTGCGTTAAGGTTATTTTTCCTTCACACTCAATTGCGGCTACCATATACCGGTATCATACCGTAGGAGGGGAATCACGGGTGGGAGGGACGAAGGGAAGAGGATGGATGAGAGACGGGCAATTTAATGAAGCAGAGCGGGTTGGTCCACGTCAAACGAGAGAAAAGTGCTCCTAGGTACTCGAGTACAATAGGCAGGCCATTACCGGTACGAGTACCCATGTGCCCGTCCCACCCACCCACCACCACTCCAGCACTCCAATCGCATGCCCTCCCTTCCTCTTGATCCGGTTCCTGCATATCCTTCCACTTCCTCCCACCTCCCTTCGCTTCTCTCCCCTCTCTGATTTGCCAATCCTCCTTTCCTTTTCTCCTTTCCTTAGTATTTGCTTTTTCCGCAGACAGTCCTTTTGCATTTCTTTCCCATCCCCTGTCATCCTCCCTTCCATCTTCACGCTCTCTTCCTTTTCCCATTTGCTCTTTCAGCTTCATCGTTCCTTTCTTTTCCTTCCCTGCTACAATAATTTCTCTTGCTTCTGCAGCAGCCACTCCCTCGGATTTTCCTAACCACATTCCTTCTGTCCCACTGTAACCAGCCGTCGGCCAACAAGCACGACTTCTGCACTGCCGCTTGCCGCTAATCTCCTCTTGCTCTCACTCCTTTTCCCCCTCCCTGCTATCCGGACGCTATCCTTGTCTCGCCCTTCTGTTGGGTCCACGTCGGCCCTGTCCTTTCCTTCAACTTCCGCTCTATAAAACAGCAGTCCCCGAGCTTTCCTGCCTTGCATTACGACCCCTCCACACTCTCTCTACCCACTCAGAGTTGCCATTCCTTCAGCTCTGCTAGTCTTTCGTGTTTTATTCTTTCGCTGGTTGTATATCGCTCACTTCTTGGCTCTCCGTCGCCCACAATCCTTCGTATTGATATATCGCTAGTCGATTCGCACTCCGGTCCTTCTTTTTTTGAGAGAACTATTTTTTTTGCTATCAAAATATAGTATATCCCAGCAGCATCCATCATGAAGGTTTCCAGCACCACCATTTTGAGCCTTGTCCTCGCATTGAACGGGGCCATGGCTTCCCCTCTTCGGGCCCGTGGCTTCAAAGTCGTCACTGTCACTGAGCTCGCAACTGAGTATGTTCATGTCACTTCAACCGCCTGGGTTGATCCTGTGGAGTATGCTCCAACCGCAGTCTCTACGACCGAGCCTTCTCCAAAAGGGAAGAATAAGGATCATGTTCCCACGAACGCTCCTAGTGTTAGTATTTTGGAGACGTTGGCTTCGCCAACAGTCTCTTCTTCCATCTCCAAATTGTCTGTGATGCCATCAAGCACATTGGCTTACTCTTCCGTTGAGACAACTCAACAGACTACTTTGTCCATTCCATCTACTCCAACGACTGTCTCTACCTCATCGACGTCTTCCGCCACCCCAGTACCAACCACTGAGTCTATCCCAACCACTACAAGTGAGCTCCCGACCTCTACTCCAATTCCCCACCCCACCCCGACTTCTATGCCAACATCTATTCAAGAACCACCCACAACTTTGCAAACATCAACTTTGTCGGCCCCTATCACCCCAACCCCTCCTCCTATCAAGATTGAGTCATCAACCACTGCTCCAGCTCCAGTTCCGTCTGCTCCGTCTGGGGGAACCCCCAGCAGCGGCGGCAGCACAGGCGGTGGCGATATCCATGTCGGCGAAGGTACTTTCTATGACACCGGTCTAGGGTCGTGTGGCATTGTCAGCGCGCCTTCTGAGCACGTTTGTGCCATTTCCCATCTCCTGATGGACTCCAAGAAGACGGGCGATCCAAACAAGAACCCCTTCTGTGGTTCCACCATCCTGATCTCTTATAACAATGGTCCCAAGGTCCCTGTGAAGATTGTCGACCGTTGCCAAGGATGCGTAGGTTCACCTATATTGAAATGTTAAGTTTTTCATTGATGCTGACAACGGTATAGGCACATGATGATATTGATCTCTCTCCTTCTGCCTTCAAGGCTATGGGAGCCGAGGAAAGTGCCGGCAGGGTCAAAGTCAGTTGGACTTTCGCTTGATCTATTATCATTTTAGGACTTTTGGGAGCGGGTTGCTTTCCTCCTGGCTAGTGGTTTTAGGAGCTTTAGACAGGTAGCATTGCGTTTTCTTTTTTCTTGTTTTTGAGGAGTCAATAATCTGGATGGGAGCATAAAAGAGTCTCTGCCTGGCGCGACATCAACAAGGCAAAGAAAAGGTGGTGTTTTTTTCTATGGTTTTTTTGTTTTGAGGATCTGACCTTCCGAATCGAAAGGGGACTATTCAATCGACTTCTATGATTGATGATATAACCCTCTTTGTCTTCCTCACTATTTTATTTTTAACTGTTCTTCGCTGGCCAAGGATTGACTCCTTGAGTCTATTTTCAATTATTTATTCTTGTACATTTTTTTTTCCAACTCCCTCTTGAAGGGAACACACCACACGGACTGCATGCCGTCTGGCCCTGCTGCATATAGCCCTCGTTTATATATGCAGTTCACTTTACTCTTCCTGAAAATAAATAGAGTCTCGAATGTCATTGGTCCGGAGCGCAGTACGCTGTTTAAGTGAACATGTGCAGTTTTGAAGTTGGGGCCTGGGCCAACTATTAATCGGAATGTGGGTGGAAGAGTGATCCAGTGGTCTCGTCAAAGGTGGGGGGGGGCATTGTGCTAAGGGTGACATATTCACCGAGCACGACACAACATTTCCCGATCTCTAGCAAAAAAAATTTACACAGACATTCCATCCTTCCACTCGGCATAATTAATCTCCAAACTCTCGGCATAAGGCCCAACGGCCTCCGCAAAACGACTATAAGCTTCGGTAGCCTCGTGAGCCTTGCAGGCATCCTTGCTCGCATAACATTCAAAAACAGATACATGCCTCTTGTCACTAAGATCCTGCAGCCAAAGATAACACAGCACTCCGGGCTCATCTCTGACCACCGCATCGATAAGGGGCTTGGCAGCATGTGGCAGAAGATGCAGATGTTTTCTCTTCATGTGCAAGTCCGCCCACAGGACGAATGGCTTCTCGGGCCAGGGTTGGTCGGGGCGGCGCAGGTAGCCGGCATAGTAGGTCGATATTGTCCTCTTTGTTGTCGTTGTTGTTCCATCTCCGCCCGCGGAGGGGGAAGAAACAGCAGTGTCGGTGGGGGATTCGGAAGGGTATATCCCGATCGTGCGGAGGGTGTGGGCATTCTCATCGATGGTTTTGGAAGCGAAGCTAGCGGTACTGGGGAGGTTGGTGTTGTCGAGGAGCTATAGTACTCGAGTGCGCATTTGCCGGTTGGGTGTCAATGATCGGGTTGTTAGGGTTGGGGGGGGGGGGTACGATAATAGCGGAGGGATTCAACAACCTGTTTCATATCCGCTTCCGTAGAAGCGGTGGATGCTGTGGTGACTATTTTGACGTTCTCTGGGAATTCCATTGCTGGATGTTTGGGGATTGTAAGATTGGGCGGGTATCGTGGGTATTTGGGTTTCTCCTTGCTTTGCTTTCCGTTTGGGAGTTTTCAGTTGGGTCTCAATAGATGTCCTATGATACCGTAGGTATAAATATCGTACTTTCCGGGGTGGGGATCCCCGAAGACCCAGGTAATATTTTGAGGCGCATCCTTTTGGTGAGAATTTCGGGATTAAGGGTAGGCTTCTCTAGCCTCGTGTTCCTTTTTCATGAAACATTTATTCCTTATGATTTTCTTGATTTTCTTGATTGTTATTTTTTTCATCACCGTTTCTGGCAAGTTTGGTTGCTGGGCAGTGCTCGAGTTGTTGGGAGGTATCATACTCGAGTATGATATCCAGAAGGATGCTGGTATTCTGAACTCTCATGTGGGCAACCGTGCCGGTAGTCAATTCTTCAACTACCGACACTCGTGTCCCGGGTCACAAGTGTCGTACCTGTATTGTACTACCGGTAGTACGCGTAGCAGGCATAGTGACCGAAGACAGGGATACCAATCTAAACTCCCGCGATTGTCTATCTATCTATCGCTGTCATGTCATTAATCTCGAGTTTTGGGGACAAAACCTTCTCGACAAGAATTAGTGCTTCCCCGACATGGTGTATCTTGAGTCCTTTGGGCGTATGGATCTCATTAACTGGGTTTCGCAATTCCGTTAACTTGCTGCTCTAAACCTATCGTGGCCGATGCCACAATCCACTGTACTCGTACCAGTACCGTACTAGTACAGGGATATTGATTTCCCGACGCGGATGGCGAATCGCAAGAGTTAGGGTGCGTCTAGCTGTCGGTGGGTCTATCAATCCAATATATATTCGTAGCACTAAAAAACTGCAGGAGGCATTCCAACCAATCTAGGCGCGGGTTTGGAAAATGCCAAAATCGCAAGACACAAGTTGTATGGTGTCATACCCAGCCACCTTTACCAGTAGCCATCCCAGGTTAGTAATATCCGCACAAAGTGAGGGCCAAGGCAGTTGTGTCTGGCAAACACTGGTTCAGGCTAGGGAATATACTTTTTTCATGCCCACTGTACCAGGTATTATGGAAAAAAGAAAAAAGAAAATAAGGTTACTCAAGGAAATCAATATATATATAGTATAAAGAAAATACTGTTTTCTGGGCTCGAATACTTACCTCTCATATTTTTTGGTGGCTCAATTTATTGAGGGTGACGGTGGATAGTTGTAATGTGTTGTACTACTTGAGGGGTTTTTCAGTACAGTATGTGATTTTTGTAAAAAAAAAAAGTAAAAAATCATAAGGGTTTTTCTGACCTGAACATTGTGCCTTGATGTCAACCAGACATGCCACTCCAAAGCAAAATAGGGCTCCTCTGCAAACCTCTATAATTTTTCGGGCCCAAAAAGGAAGGCTTGGCGTGGCAACCAAGGGCCAGCCTCGATAATTTGCCTTGGTGGATTTTGCGTGCCGGCTCAGCTAGTCCTAGTTACCCAGCGATCTCCTGCAATATATATCGCGAATCCCCATTTTGGGGTACTCCTTGCCCGCTACGGGTATCGGCATCCGAAAAACAAGGGAGGGGTTATAGATTGTTTTGGCGCGGGGAGACGGACAGATGCGGTACGAGTATGATACTAGTACAGTACTCGTAGAGTACCGGCAGTTTGCGATATACGGTATCGTATCAAATCATACCTGCATTATCATTTCATCATATCATTTCTTTGACCCGTGTATTTCGGGTAAAGTATGGTGCGGTGCCGGTACTTATGGCCCAGGGGGGTACGAGTACAGTACCGTGCCTGGACTTGCACAGTGCGCGATACGGTACGGTGATACCATGGAGGTTAAAGGTGCTTTGGGTTGCCTGACAAAACCTCTGCTCGGGTATGGACGGGGGACGGTAGACAGCTGGAGATTCTGGAGGCTTAACTTTTCTACCCTCGTAGGAAATGAGAGAATGAATTTGGCACCAAATTTGTTCAAACAAGCGGAAAGGAAACTTTTGACACCTCTAATCCTTAGCTCTCCAGTCAACCACGCCGATACCCGGCGAAGATATTTTTGACCCCAGTTGTAGAGTTTTGCCTGAGAAATTCTCCGTTTTGGTGTCACGTGTCCTGTCCGGTCAACAAAAAAAAAAGGGAGAAAACTCCTCCCCCCGCAGCTATTGGTTGCCATGATGAGGGCCAAACTCAAAAAGGGAATCAAAAAATAGAGAAAACTTATTTATTTATTTTTTTACGGTGGAAAACATTTCACATTGTGTATTGTGCTGTACTGGTATCCAGTGGACTCACGAGACGTACGGATCCAGGGCCTTCCATTAAAGGAGCGCCGCACACCGCTTCAGCTTAACACTGCCATTCCTCCATCCAACGACTCCGAGCCGATTTCATATTTTTGCTGATTAATTTACAGTACTTCTAACGGATGCATATACCGGGCTCGGAAGGTCCGGAGCCTGCATGTTTCATCGATCCATGGGATAGTGACGTTACAAGTACTCGAGTACTCGTACCGTACAATACAGTACCGGTACGATAACATCACTGTCGCTTTCGACAATTACCGGCAGTACAGTGCTAACCAATAAAAATGGGAAGAAGGAATCAAAAAATTGAGGAAAAAAATCAATTTGTTTTCAGCAATCTAAAGGTACAGTACCGGCAGGTGTTAGCATTTTCTCGAGCGACTTTTTTTTTTGAATTGGTTTTTCCCGACAGCCGGGGGATTCTTGTGCATTGGAAATACCGCGTCATGACAGCTGAAAACTTAGCTTACCGGTAAAGTGCTCCAGTTGCCGGCGGCTGATTTCTCGTGATTTTAAATGTGGAGGAAATTCAAGACCACTAGACACTCCCGATGCACCGGCAATGAGTCTTCTCAGATCAGAGAATGCTTAGGCTGGACAATTGTCTTTTTTTTCTTTTTTGAGCGTCTTGCAGGGGCAACAGCCGTGAGAATTTGCGATACAATTGTTAACTTAAACCCTGAGATTTCTAAGGCTGCATAGCTCGTGGAATCTCAGCGGCGTGCGGTGCGTGACCAATGGTTCGACCTTCGATTCCGGAACAAGCAGAGCTCTTGTCATTTTGGGCCTGGTCGCCCAGCGGGGGGGGACCGGGCTATTTACGCCCAATGGTGATTTCTCCCAGTGCTTCTGGAGGGGTCCGGCTGACTGCAGTTGATTGAGGCCCAAGGACCAGGCAGACCAGGCAGGGCTAACCACGGTTAACCGTAAAATTGAAAGGCCAGAGCACAATGGCTGGGGGTAGGCTAGCGAGACCTGATTGGTTTCCACCACAGGTATGCACTAGAAGATCCTCTATGGGATGTTGAATGGGTCCAGTGCAGACTCTTCCAAGTGCTCTGGCGCGGCAAGGGCGGATCACCTTTTCTTGAACTTCTTGTCTACCAAACATTGACTTCACTTGTTCTCGTTTTTCATCACCTCGGAGCCTAGTGTCTCCATACTCAGCCATGTAGAAAGCACCCGGACACCTGCCGTCCAACTGGTTTTAACCACGCCAAACTAAGCTTTCGGGTCTTTTGATCTCGCCGGCCTGGTTTTAACCAGCCGGGCCCACTGGGGACACAGATTTTTCCCGCCCGAAGGTTTCACTTGAGAACGACATAGGCTGGTACTTAGCCTCAATATGGACCCCGGGGCCAGAGCGTTCCTTGTGCGGTCTGTGCTACCCGAGTACCGTAGGATATCATGCGGGAGTGGGGCCGGGTCAGGCGAGACCGGAGAAGAAAGAGTACTTGTAGGATTCACCCGTTCGTCCTCTGACTTGATGTTTTTTTTTTTTCGGGGACCTTTTTTCTCTTTACACCCACATTTCCGTCCTTGTGTTCGAGCACAATACCGTATGCCTGGTCGTATCGTATTAACTTATGGTGACCTCTGTGCTGTGCTGAGCGGATAAACGACTTCCCTGCCATACAAGTATCAACAGCCAAGTGGAAGCCTGTGGGCGTCAAGGATAAGATGGCGTTTCAGCCTTTGTTTTTTTATGCCATCATGTGTAAAGGACGACGTGAAGGGTGGCGGAATTCATACCAACATACTCAATAGGTATTTCGCATGTGGTGACACAAGCTGGTGCTCTTGCCATCCCGTGACAACAATAGAGAATTTGCTCTACAGGACCTACAGGTATCAGCAAGAAGTGCGTGAACACAAGAGGGATGTGGTTGGACTAAGATACTACCATCAAGTACAAGAACAAGTACGAGGCTGGCAACAAAAATCACCGGTATTAGGGACATTGCGATTGATATATCCAGAGTCTTTTTAACTATCTTGGCATGCATATGCTAAGCCTGAGACTAACCAGATCTTGATTTGACTCCCGGGTATCAGCAAATCTGTGCAATTTGACCCCTACGATCTGAATCCCTCAAAACTTGATGAAGACTATTGTATTTTGAAAAATTCTTTGCTTTCCTGAAGGGGCAGATTCTTCAATATGAGTGACCTTGACCATGCCTGGTTCAACTTCAAGTTAGGCCTGACCAAACTGAGGGTTTATCAGCATGCATCAACGTATACAAATATTCGATGACGAGGATGGTAGAGAGAAGGAGGACCAATTGATTTGGAGGAACTGGAACCACAGGCATGGAGGACATACTTTAGGTAGTCTAGTACTCAAATTTGTCTTCTAATTCAATATAGATAAAAAGTAGTTAATAAAATAAAATAGGGTTTCAAAAGAAGAAATCGAGAGATTAGCAAATTGTCTTGATATCCCAACAAGGATATATGCAGAAAATGGTATTTTCAAGCCTAATGGTATAGTATTATGCATGCTACTTGCAAGACTTGCATGGCCTCACTGGTTATCTGATATCTATCTACAATTTGGTTGGAAACCAGAATGTGTTTCATGTATTACCAATATGCTTTTAAAAGTTATATACAAATGGTGGAAGCATTTACAATCATTTGATACAGAGAGGATAACTCTACAATGTCTGGCAGCCTATACGATTGCAATCAAAGAAAAAAAATGTATCTCCAAACAGCTGTTGGAGCTTTGTTGACAGGACGTTATGGCCAATTGCAAGGCCAATTTATGGCCAAGAGTCTATTTATAATGGGTGGAAGAGAATGCATTGTTTGAAGTACCAAATAGTTATTGCACTAGATGGAATTATTGCCCATTTATATGGACCAGTGGAAGGTCAAATTCATGATTCTTTTGTGTGGAGAGAGAGTGGAGTATCAGAAATATTAAATGCTCATGCTTATGCTCCAGATAGATTACTGTCACAGCCACCCGGCTATGGAGACGGAATGTACATGGGTTTTTCGTTGCATATATTGGTTGTGGTTTTCTTGGTTGTATGGTTGGATTTCCTTAGTATGAATGATTGGGATGCGTTGCCGCGCAATGGAAGATAGCGGAACCTGATAGAGGAATTGCGGCTGTGCGTGATGCCAAGAACTTTCTTTTGTGTTAGTGATCATGGAGGATTTCCTTAGTATATAAAGGGGTATGCCCCTTTATATTATACTTTCTTTACGCAATCTGGTAATCTCCTTCGGACACCCTTTCTTCCTCGCCCGCGGGCCTGGTTGCCTTCTTTGCTAAGAGGCTTCCCACGGGAATAACCTCTGGCTCTTTGATGGTTTCGATCATCGCTTTACAGTTGGACCTTCGTTTCGGTAAAACAGTTTCGGCTTTCCTGTCTTCGTTTCCCCGCAGGATTTCGCGTTCGTTTCGTCGGTTTAGGGGGGTTGCGTCCCTGGCTTCCCACGGGATCTCAGGTTTGAGACTGGATAGCTTAGGTTTACTTTCGCTGACATCCTTTCTCCACTGTTGGCTGAGGGCTTCGGCTCCTCGGTTCTACATCGATAAGGTTCGAATACACGGTCGCTCGTCGTCTTCGTCTCGCTCCTTCGTCCGCCCGTTTCTCGCAATAATAGTCCGGTCGCTTGCATTTACGGTGTCTTTTGGGTCTCCTCCCCGCGGGGATGGCTTTGACCCTGAGATTTGTCCCCCCCCTCCGATTTATTTGGGGTGGTGTGGGGTGGTTGGCTCTCGGCTTCCCTGGTGGGGGCTGGTGTGTGCCGGCCCGGTTGGTGACCTGGCTGTGGCTGGGGTTGGCGGTCACACCCATTGCAAGTGTGGCACTCCTCCCTGGTGGCTGGGGACCCGATCGGGTTGTTACGGGTTGGTGTGGTGCTGCACCCGATGTTTCCCCTTGATGGGCGGTCGGCTCTGCGGCGTGGGGATATTCTACTGTGGAGGGTTTATTTTGTTGGGTTTACGGGACGGTATTTAGACCGGATTTGTATTTTGATTTATTTTATTTTGTGATGGCCGCGGGCCGTAACTCCCTTCCCCTCGCTTGGTGGGACCAAGGACTTCGGTCGCTCTGTTCCTGTTGGGTTGGGTGTCGGGTTGTCGGTTGGGGCGGGTGTGGCCGGGGCTGTTGATGGACTTGTACCTAGCTTTCGTGTTTGCTCGCTCGCGGAGGTGTTATTGGTTTGGGTTTGGAGGTCTTTGGTCTTGTTTATAGTTGTTACGCGCGCCGGTGTATCGTGGGGACCCCGGCCCCAGGCAGTTGCTTTCGAGCGCTGTTCCGGTCCGCTTGTGGTCCGCCGGAGGCCCGCCTGCCCTTATGGTAGGTGTATGATGGGATGATCGCTCGACCATAAGCCATGTTTTGGCGCGGCGAGTATAAATAAAATTAGATTGAATTCGGACACCCTTTCTTACGTGCCAGGGATATTCCTTTACCTCTTTGAAGTTTTTCGGCTCGGTTATTTATCTTGCACTTTGTTTGTTTATTTTGTTTCACCACACTTGAAGCATCTTACTCCCTCCTCCCCTCGCTTAGGGTTGAGTTGGTGTGCGCTACCTAGCCTCGAAGGCACTTTGGGCGAGATATCCGTGGTTTAAGCCCGGTAATCCCTGGTGCAGTCGGGCGGGCAGACATGTCGTCTCCCTCCCATTCTCCTCAGGCTTCGGCCTTATCGTTTGAGGTTTCTTCGTCCATGCTTACGGACGCTGAGCCTTCCTCCTTCTCATTGGGTACGCCCTCGGTTATCGTCGACGTTCCGGTTCCAGCACACGATGCTGTGAAACACCGCCGCGCCCTCGTCGAGATGAAGACACGGTCTTACCGTGCACCTGGAGGGGACTACAAGTTCCTCTCCTTTGATTACAATTACGGTTGCGTCAACGCCATGAATGGGGCGTTTGATGATGAAGTGAGGGCCATGGTCACTAATGCCAAGCCTGTCACGATGAAAGAGGTGGAATGTTTGGTGAAGGGTTGTCTGGTGGGGAGGGGTTGTTTGGCTGAGTGTGGCCTGGACCTGGCTTCAACTACAGGATTCTTCGACCGACACAATCCTGATGGGGGATCGGAATTTGCCCCGTCCCACAACTCCATGGCTCCCGGTGATTCACAGGTGGTGATCCCGGAGTCCTCCGTCTCCGCCCACCCTGGTACTCCTACTCCCGATACGAGGGAAGCATCCAGCTGGGCCTCTACGCCCCCGAAGCAGGTCCTGTCTCAACTGATGGTGGAAACGATGGCACCGGAAACGTTGGCGCCACTAGCTCGTAGGAGTCACTCCACCCCCTCCCTGTTGGCCTCCATGTCGTCCGGCCACAGAGGGATCTACGAACGAGGAACGTTTGACCTCAGCGCCAGGTCAGACTCCGATTATGAACCCACGCCGCCCCCATTTGCGGAACGAAAACGGCGTGGACGATCCCCTTCACCCGACCCCACCCTGGTGTCAGTTTCCAGTGGCAGCTCGGGTTCGGTGCTCACTCCTACCAAAGGGGTGCCAACCAAAGAAGGAAGGAAAATGAAGGTGATTCCCCGGGACCAGCTAACCCTGGGTGAAATCAGGCAACAAACAGCACCAGGGTTCAAGCAGGTTCCATACCCGGCTTCGA
>LN890971.1:723286-784685 GCA_900010015.1 Tuber aestivum | reverse complement strand
AGGGAGGGGGGGTCCCTGGGGGCAGCCGTAGAGGACTGCTCAAGGGCCTCTAGTCTTTGGATGATGCTGCCTATCCCGGAGAGGGCAGTGCAGAATGGTGGTAGGAGGATGACCTCGCCAGCAGACAGGTGCAGAAGCTGAGCGTCGGTAGGGGGGGGAATAGGGGGGGCTGCCCGTCCTGTGTGGCGGAGAGTGCGGGCTAGTTCTTCCCTTATCAGGGAGAGCTGAGCGGGGAGAGAGGGGGTTGGAGCCCTTGACTCATAGGGCGAGGCACGGCTGGAGGCTCTAGAGCCAGACCTTGAAGGCCCCGGACCAGGTCCCTCTATGATGCAGGGGGCTGTGCAGGGTAGTGAGGGGGCTGTGCACTTAGAGACTGAAGCCTAAGCGAGAGAGGAATAAGGTGTGTGGAGATGGTTGCCACGCAAAACCCTGGAGTTTTGCCCGGCCGAAAGCGGTAATGTTTTTAAGCAAGAGGAAAGTAGAGGGCCCGGAGCGTGTTCTGAAAGCTAAGGAGGCACCTCGATATTTTTACTCTGCATCTGGGTGGTCGCGGGCTACATCTATCTATCACCAAACAATGTACGGTTCCTAATTCCTATCCCTTACTATCGTACGGGGATCCCGTTTGAGCCTGACAAACTGTGCGTCTTGCTCTGACTACGGTCTGCATGCGGTGTCGTATTTCTGTGAGGGTGTTCAAAACCTCTCCGGCGAAAACGCATGATTCCTTCGTCTCAGAGGTTTAGGCATGAGCGACTGGTCTCGCGTTGAGCCAACTCACCATCCTCCTTACTCTGACTGAAGTGATCAGCTCAGCCGAGAGTCTTATCAAATGCCTCATTGTCTTGCCAACTTGACTGCATTGACTCTGAGGACTTTCCGCCACGATCGGACTAGTCAACGTCGTGGGAAAGTTCCTCATCCACCAATAGGCCTCCGGTTGGCTCGACACTGTGCGAGCACTTGACTGGACTCCGTGCCTCGTCCTTACGGGCACATCCTGATAACTCATTGGACTGTTGGCGATTTCGTCCTAACACTTTCTGTCCATGTCCGAGCTGGTCAACCTTGCTTAGCTCGTAGCTCCACGGTTACCTAGCCGATCGACTCCATTCCACTTTTCAGACACGGCCTGAGCTCCCCTCTTATATATCCTGCGAACAGCTTCCGGTCGGACAGACGGCGATGACGTATACAGTGTTATGAAGCATGCTCCGTTTTCACCGGTTTATACTGTCGGGACCCCAAATTCCCGCGACACTATTACTGCGTGCAGGGCCAACGGCCGGGCCGGAGGGCGGTGTTGGCTATGGAATCTTCACCGTTTTTAGCAGGTCTCTATGCGTGAAAGGTCTGTGTGTTCATATGTGTACCAGTATTGAGGTAATAGTTCTTAGGCCGATGCCTACGCGATGTGGATGGCTTAAGTCCTTTCGACTTCTATCTTATCGCGCCTATTCCTCTGATCTTCTTAAGTCCTTACTTAGGCCTTAGTCGTTCGAAGTGGGAAATGGCTTCCTCACTTGGGAGGA
Organism: Tuber aestivum; assembly: GCA_900010015.1. NCBI lineage: Eukaryota > Fungi > Ascomycota > Pezizomycetes > Pezizales > Tuberaceae > Tuber > Tuber aestivum. The sequence goes on along the minus strand of LN890971.1, from coordinate 783,153 downwards.
AACACAATTCTCGGGTTTCTTAAGATAAATCTTAAAGAGCATAAAGGTCGCTTTTATTATAACTTAAAGGTAGGAAATAAACAAGAAGAAAGTGTGAAGCACTAATACTCAGAGTCCTAGCGATTCCATATATAGTAGTTCTTCACCTAGCATGACTCATACCTCGTCTCACGCAAATCCTGTGACTCATGACTATGAGTCACGCGAAATCCCTCCGCCTGCTCCTGTGAGTCGCTGCGCAATATACCTAAAACCAATCAAAACATAATAACCAAGTCAGGTGCGCAACTTGCGTCACCTGAGTGAAACCCATGACTCATAAGTTGAGTCATGTGCGAAAATCATAACATCGTGTGTCTCACAACTGTGAATCACTAGCAGGTAAACCTAATAACCTATAGCGCACTAGTGTGCGTCATGTGAAATCCCCACATACCAATAGCTTGGAATTCCGAGCTATGTAAAACCTTCCTTACTTAGTCACAGTTTGTGACGTTAGCTCCCCTCTCCCTCACCCCGAGTCCCATCGGGCCTACATCAACCCCTCCTCCAATCCCCATGCCCTGTCCACTGCTAGTCCCCACTTGGGTTCCTTGTTTAGCCAAGCACTTACTTTCTGCACTCTTATCAGGGTCCTTTCTGCCTCCTTCTCTTCTCTCGTCTAGTCGTTCTGGAGTGCCTTCCTTATCCTTGTTTCCTCCCTCAGCTCGCTCTGGAGCTGTCCTATTCTTTCTACTTACTATTCAATTACGTTCTTCATTTCCGCCGCCTCCACCAACAATTTCATTATCGTCCTTTCTGGTTTCTCTTTCTCCATCTCTTCCTCCCCGGAGATGTGTCTCGTCTTCCTGGGTCTTGCCCATTTCTGTTTTTTCGCCCCCCTCCTCTTCAACTCCGTCCTCGGAGTTGGTTGGATGTATTGTACCAGAGCCACTGGCTCTGGGGTCGGGGCTCTCGCAGGTGATCCCAGGGGTGAGGTTTTGGGTGGCCATCGGTTCATCTCCTGAGGCCAATATCCCGAGCCCTTCTTTTCCATTTAGTGTACTTGGCACTCATTGTCGTAGCAGCCTGTCTATGACACGCTCACATGTTCCCTGGCTGGTGTCGTTCTGTTCCTTAGATTGAGGTCCATTAGGTTGATCCATTCTTCATTGTTCCATTCTTCCTTGACTGGTGTTGGGGTCCGATACCCCGGGCTGGTTGTAGTGACGTGTTTGAACGCGTCACAATCGCGGACGTTCTGGAGGGTCGATAGCATTGCCATTGCACCCCTTCCTTTGGGGTATTCCCATTTGTAGGAATCTGTTCTGTGTAACGTGGGTGTTGCACGTCCCAAGTTGGGTATGTCCTCGACTGTCAGGTGTTGGTTTGCTTGGGTATTTTCGGTAGAATTGTTGGACTGCATTTTGTGTGTTATCGAAGTTCTCGGCTTGGTACCAAGTCTTATTGTGTTTGAGTGAATATCCCGTCTACTTTGCTCTGTATTGCAGGCGCCCATAGTGTAATTGGGAGTCGATTATGTCTTTAAGTTCATATTCTGACTCACCGTTTATTTCAATAGGTGGTGGTGGTGTTTTTGTTCGTGAAGGTAGAGGATTGTCTTGGTAGGGTTCAAGGAGGCTGATGTGGAATGTGTTGTGTATTTTCATTGAGGGCGGCAGGTCGAGCTTATAAGTGCGGCTTCCTATCCTTGCCAGTATTTTGAATGGTCCAATTTTCTTGTAATCCAATTTCTTTGTAGATCATGTGGTTCTGATATTGCGTGGTAGCAGCGACACCATATCTCCTGATTCGACCTTTGGATCGGGTTTTCTGTGATGATCGTATTCTTCTTTTTGTCATAGTTCTGCCTTGACCATCTCTGATCGTAATATCTCATGGAGTTGACTCATATCTTTCTTGTCCGTTATCTTTCCTTTGAGCATATGACCAATAGTTTTGTATTCTGCATGCTACCCATAGTTTGCATAGAAGGGTGTCGTCTTAATTCTTTCTTGTTTTCCGTTGTTGTATGCAAACCCTGCTGTTCGTAGCCATCCACACCAGTCATCTTATTGGTAATTGACGTATGCCCGTAGGTATTGTTCCAATATACCATTGGTCTGTTTGGTTTGTCTATCCCTTTGTGGGTGGAAGGCCGTGCTCAAAGGTCGTTCGATTCCTAATTTTTCTGTGATTTCCTTCCATACTTCCGATGTGAATAATGATCCTCAGTCACTGATAATGTCTTTTGGTAATCCATGCAGTCGGTAAATTTCTTTCAGAAACAGCATGGTGCACTGCTTTACCGTCATATCCATTCTGCATGCTATGAAGTGACTCATTTTGGTAAGATGATCCACTACCACAAGTATGATATTTTGATCATTTGACCTTGGTAAATCTGTAATGAAATCTAATGATATTGATTTCCAAGGTTTTTCTGGCGCTTCGTTGGATTTGAGCAATCCATAGGGTGCGTGTCGGACCAGTTTGATCCGTTGACACATGTTGCCATTTTTGACGTATTGTTTGATGTCTTCTCTTATCTTCGACCAGTGATATCGCCGATTAATAAATTCAGTAGTTTTGGCCGTTCCTCCGTGGCCTGCATATGGGGGGTCGTGATGATGTAGTACAGCCACTAGACAAAAGTCTTGGTGATTACGCGAGGTGAGAGAGTTCGCGACCTACCAAATAGCGTAATACTGTCCACCCCCCACTATTGCTACCCGGAAACAAAACAAAAAACATCAGATGAAATATTAAAAATTAAAAATAAATAATTAGAAATTAAATAAACAATAAACAAAGTAAATAAAGAAAATAAAAAGTACAACAGGAAACTAGTATCGAGTATACCAGCCTTTAGCATCTATGACAGCGGAGACACGGGAGGGCATCGAGCGCCAGAGTTTTTCGAAAAATGAGTGCGGAATTGTTGACCACACAATTGGTAGCACTTCGGCAAGTCGCTGGCGAATTCTATCGGGCCCACCTCGAGTATCCAGGATATCGGGATACTGCAAATAAAGGCGTCGCTTTAGCTCAACCCATGCATGTTCGATGGGATTGAGATCGGGCGACAATGGGGGATGATCCTCCAGGTTGATCCCATTGTCAGCAAACCACTGGCGTGTGTCATGTGCAGTATGCACACGCGCATTATCCTGCTGGAAGAGCGAGTCCCCCAGTTCTTCATCAATCTCTTCCATGACCGGTGGCAGATGCCTATCCAATAGGCTAATGTAAACCCACCGGTCAACCTTACTTTCTAAAATGGGCACCAACGGTCCCCGGTGGCCACCCCAAAAACACCCCCATACCATCAACCCCACCTCATTGGTTTTTCCCCGTGGCTTGATGCAGTCAGCAAGCCACTTCTCCTCTGGTGTGTGGAACACCCATTTCTGTGCCGCATTAGCTGACTTGGGCACTGTGTACTCATCACTATACATGATGTTCCGGAAGTCTTCTGCCGTCCAATCCTTCCGGGCAACTGCCCAGTCGAATCTTTTTTTCGCATGGGTGGCAGTCAAGCGGGGCCGGGTTTGTGCAAGTCATTTTTTGATATTGGCTTCACGAAGAACACGGTCAACTGTCCGAATGGATACATGTGGAGTATGCCGATTCCGGAGCTCTAATCATGTGATTCTCCGATCTTTTTGCGTGGCCCGGACAATGGCTCGGCGCTCTCTCTGGGTCAGAATAACGGGCCTACCTGAGTGAGGTGCATTGGTTATATGACCTCGGTCACATGCGCGGGCAAGGAAATTGCGTACTGTTGACCGGGACTGGTTAACGAGGGAGGCCACTGTCGATATCTTTTCAAAGATGTGGAAAAAGGCAATTATCTTGCCTTTTTCCACATCTGTCATTTCCCGCCGTGTGGTTTTTGGCTTATAACGCGAAGCTGGATTCTTTTTGGGAGGCATTTTGGCGTGTATCACATTGTTGATATCTATGCGGCTGTCTTTTATCATTGTGCTGAGTAAGTGCTGACTCAGCATCACCAAGACTTTTGTCTAGTGGCTGTATGATTTCGGTGTGTAGTTTTTCTTTATCCGGAATCCAGATTTTTCCGTCATACCATAGGTAATCGTCTTTCTATTTGCACAATCCTAAGGCTATACCCTTGGTTTCCTTTATTCCTTATACCAGTTTTTCTCTTATCTCCTTAATATTCTTGTCTTGTGTGTTGAATTTTCTAATTCATTTCATATATATATTCTCCTTGATAATATCGTATATTCCTCTACTTAGTATTATTTCTAGTTCATGGACATTACTACAGCAGAGTATGTATTACGTATATTTCATTGATATTTCTTGATACAATTAGGGCATTATGGCGTGCTTTTCTTATCTGGTGTTCGCGTTTATTTCTTACATTTTATTCATCATCATGCACGGTCATCGGTCATTTGATTTACAATTATGTTCTAATTATCCATCCACACCACCTTAGATTTATGCATGTTTTATGGGATTTCCTTGGCAGTTCTTTAGGGTCAAACACGTTCGCACTTATGTTTTTTCCACTTATGTTATGGTCAAACACGTCGACACTTATGTTTTCCCTTACATTTCCTCTTAGTTATGCGATGGATGCGCACCTGTATAAATAGGGGTTACTACCCATGTCACTTATGAGAATTAAGGACAAGAACTACTACCAATCTACCTTCATACAAAACTCCTCCTCGCTTAGCGCACCCACAGTATACTCCTTCTACTGTGTCGTATTTTCATACAAAGTTATTAAGATAGTCCCGTACCGTACACATTTGAACATTGTGAACTTTCTTTCCTGATATCTTTTTCCAATGTCGTTCGGGTGTTGATCTCGTTCAGTGATTCGTATCCACTGTCTTCTTCCTCTGGTTGTAAGTATTTTTCCTCTGGTAGTATTTGTTGTTTTTGTTTGATCCTTTCATCTTCAGGGTCTTTTGGTTCGTCTGTTGATTGTCTGGTTAAGGCATTGGGTTTTCCTCCTTCTTTTCCTGGTCGATATTCAATTTTAAAGTTGTAAGTGCTGAGCTTTTCCATCCATCGTATTTGTTGTCCGTTAAGTTCTTCGTGGTCATGAAGGGTACTAGGTTTTTGTGGTCCGTCAGTATTTTGATGGGGGCTTTGTTGTTTTGTGCATATCTTCTCCATTCCTACAGGGCTTGAACTATTGCTAATAGTTCTTTATCGTGGACATCGTAGTTGCATTCCGCTGGGGGCCTCATTTTGGACCAGAACGCTACTGGTCTCCATTTACTGTCTTCGCACTTTTGGGATAGTATGCCTGAGCATACATATTTCGATGCATCTTTTTCAGTCATCGTTGCTTTCTTTGGATCGAAATGTACCAGCATTGGTCCTTGGGTGATCTTGGTTCGAAGTTCGTCGAACGCTTCCTTTTCCTTGGTTCCCCAGTCCCATTTGACATCTTTCTTGGTCAGGTTATATAGGGGCTTAGCTGTTTGGCTAAATCCTTCTATAAATCTCCTATAGAAATTGTGGAATCCTATAAAACATTGGATGTCAGTTTTATTCTGTCGGTTCTCCCATTCCCATATCGCTTTGGTTTTGACTGAATCCATTTGGACTCCTTGTCCATTGATGATGAATCCTAGGTATTCGGTTTCCTCTTTATGGAATTCGCATTTGCTGGGTTTGCATCACATCCCTGACTCCTTGATATCGGCCATTATACTGTTGACGTCTTTTTAGTGTTGTTCCATATCTTTGGAATAGATGAGTACATCGTCGAGATAGAAGATGCAGCATATGTCCAGGTACTTGTGAAGTACTCTATTGATCCATCTTTGGAAAGTGGCTGGTGCATTGGTTAGCCCGAAAGGCATAACCAGGTACTGGTAAGTTCCATATTTTGTGGCGAATGTAGTTTTCCATTCATCTCCTTTCTTGATTCTGACTTTGTGGTAGGCATCCCGAATGTCTAGTTTGGTGAAGTATTTGGCTGACGCTAGTCGATCCAAGGCTTCTCCTATTAGAGGTAGCGGGTACTGATCCTTTTTGGTTATTTCGTTGAGTGCTCTATAGTCGATGCATAGCCTCAACTTCCCCTGTTTTTCTTTGATGAATAAAATAGGTGAGCCTCCGTTGGCATAGGATGGTTGGATCCATCCTCTCTCCAGATTTTATTGAATATATTTCCTTAGTTCTTTGAGCTCTGTTTCTCCTAACGGGTATATTCTTTTCTGTGGTAATCCTTTGCTGCCCTCTTCAAAGTTGATTTCCAAGTCCACGTCAGGTCGCTGAGAGGGTAGTTTGGTGGATTCTTTTTCTTGGAACAACTCCAGATGGCAATGGTATGATTAGGGTACCAGCTTGTCCAACTGTTCGTCTTTTGCTTGTGGTCGACTTCTTATTGCAAGCTCCGTACTAATATTAATCTTGGCTAGGCTGGTCCCTACGTCTTGGTAATCCCATTTGAGAATTCCTGCTATTTCTCCCTTGCAGTAGGATTTTCCGAAAGCTCGTGCCGATATTCGGTTGATCTCGATCCTTTTTGGTTGGACTTTCTTGGTTGTACTTTTCTGGGCCGTACTGCCGAACCCTTTGGCGCCTCTCTCTGTTTTGGCCAGGCTTTCCACTTCTTAGAGTTCTTGTTCGTTGATTTTCTCGATTATTAGTTGTGCGACTTTTTAGTCTTTTCCTACTTTATATTTCTTGTCATTCTGGTTGACCCTGACAACCTTCAATCCACCTGTATAGTCGGCGTCTATTACTCCAGCATTGGTAGTGAGTCTTTGCTTGACTGAGAGACTGCTGCATGGTGCTATACGCCTATAGGTACCTTGAGGTAGCCCTATGGCTATCCAAGTTGGGACAATTGCCTGCCCGTTGGCAGGTATCTTGACTTCTCCGTTGGTGTACAGGTTGTGCTCTGCTGCCTTTTTGGACCCTCTGGAGGGTATCTTTGCCTCATGGCTTAGTTTTTAAACTTTGATCTTTTAATCCTTTCTTGGTCGTACTTGGCTGAACTTCGCATCCAGGTTGTCTTCCATTGCTTCTTCTTCTGGAGTTGGCTATACCACTGGCGAACTGTTGAGACACCATGTTGTACATCGTTCGCTGTTCAAGGTAACTTTTCCTTTTTCCCAGTTCAATATGGGATTGTGTTGTCTTAACCATGGCATCCTGAGGATAATTTCATGGTGTTGTAGATTTGCCACTTGGAAGGTAGCCACTTCCCTATAGTCTTCAATTTCCATAGGTACTTGCATGGTATGGGTGATAGGTCCCATTGTGCTGGGCTTTCTGTCCGTGAGGTAAATCTGTCTCTCGTTTTTTACTTTTCTTGTCCTTAGTTGATATTTTTTGCATATTCCTTTGTTGATGAAATCTTCTATTACTCCTGAATCCAGCATCGCATGTAGCGTTATTGCTTTGTGTTTGTTGTCATGAATGGTGGTCTTGATCAGGATATGATCATTGTCATTGTTATTCGTTTTCTGGCTTAGAAGAGTGTAATAGTTGGCCGTCGAGATGGGTTTGTCTTTAGGAGGGTCCCGCAGACCATCTATTGCTGGGGACCTTCGTCTTTTACCACCATCTCATATTCGTCTTCAATTTCAATTTCTCTCAAGTTGCTGCGTGGTTGGAATCTGAGGCTTGGCCTTAGATTTTGTTGGTTCCTTCCTTGATTTGAAGCTGGATTGGCAGGTCTTTTGCAATCCATGATCATGTGTCCTCCTATTCCCCATGTTAGGCATAGATTGTTGTTTCGTCTTCGAAGGTACTCGTCTTTTGCAAGGTTGAGGAACGGTCGTTTTCGAGTAGTGTCTAGGTCCACAGCATATCCTCCTTGGGTGGTGGTCCTCAAGGTTCCATTTTGGTTCCTTGGTGTATTTTGGTTTCCCGTATCTGTAATGTTGCTTTGTGTCCTATTTGACTGGTTTCTTTGGATCCAGTCTAGTTGTCCAAACTGTATTTCTTTTTGAATGGCCCAGTAGGCGATTTCTTAGGTTGAAGTAAACCTTTCCTCGTTGTACCTCCATGCTACTTGATAGGTTTTTCTCAAACCTTTCATGAACTATCTCATAGCTGAGGCTTCGTCGCATTCTGCATCGTACTGTAGTAGTTGGAACTCATACCAGTAATCAGTGACATTCTTTATTCCTTGGCGAATTTCTTCCAATTTGTTTCTTGCAGATTGGCTTAATTCGATATCGGTGAATTGGGCTTCGAATACTGCTTTGAAGCTGGCCCAGTCTTTCTATGGTGCATTATTGCTGACCACGATAGGGGTTATCCATCTTTGGACTGTTCCTTCGAGTAGAGTAAGGGTATATTGTATTGTGTCCTGGTCATTCCCTTGAGTCCATCCTATTCCATCAAAGTAGGTCAATAGTTGTACCATAAACCCTCGTAGCTTGTTTCTTTCCCCATCATATCGTGGTGGTGTCTTGACTTTAGGTTGTTGCCCTTTTCCTCTTATAGCTTCTTGGACTATTCATTCCACTTCATCTTGTAGAATCATCAGAGGAGGCGCTGGTCCTATCGGGAGTGGGCCTGGTGGTGGTGCCGGTCCCAACATTCTTTCAGGTTTTGGTGTTTCAGGCGGTTCTTCTTCATTTGGGGCTGCAACTTGTTCGCGTGTAACTGGACTGACGGATCTTGCTGATTGTCTGCTTTCTTCACTCTGCGCTTCTTCTAATCCCCTAGACCTAAACTGTCGTCTTGTAGGTCTATGTCTCCTTTGCAATCTTGGTTAAAAGGATCCGTGGTGAAATCGTTAAGTGTCGCATTGTAGACACGTTCTAATGTTAAGACTGCTAACTGCTGCGAGGGTGCGACAGGTAACGATTCTTAATGTGTGTTGAGGTAATAGTTCTTAGGCCGATGCCTGCGCAATGTGGATAGATTAAGTCCTTTCGACTTCTATCTTATCATGCCTATTCCTCTGATCTTCTTAAGTCCTTACTTAGGACTTAGTCGTTCAAAGCGGGAGATGGCTTCCTTGCTTGGGAGGAAAGACAATTCTCGGGTTTCTTAAGATAAATCTTAAAGAGCGTAAAGGTAGGTTTTATTATAACTTAAAGGTAGGAAATAAATAAGAAGAACGTGTGAAGACCTAATACTCGGGGTCCAAGCGATCCCTTATATAGTAGTTCTTCACCTGACGTTACTCATCCCTCCTGTCACGCAAATCCTGTGACCCATAACTATGAGTCACGAGAAATCCCTCAGCCTACTCCTATGAGTCGCTGCTCAACATACCTAAAACCAATCAAAACAGAATAACCAAGTCAGGTGCGGAACTTGCGTCACCTGAGTGAAACCCATGACTCATAAGTTGAGTCATGTGCGAAAATCATAACATCGTGTGACTCACAACTGTGAGTCACTAGCAGGTAAACATAATAACCTATAACGCACTAGTGTGCGTCAGGTGAAATCCCCGCATACCTATAGCTCTGAATTCCGAGCTATGTAAAACCTTCCTTGCTTAGTCACAGTTTGTGACAGGGAGTGATGTAACGACCCTACGTTCAAGAGCTATAGTAACCGAAGTCTATGCCCATACATAAGACCAAGAGGTCAGATGGTCGACTAGGTGGGTATGCAGACGCATATCTGAGGGATATCGGATGGTCTGGATACCCCTAAGAACAGAAGGTACTTAAGGAATTAGTGTACCTAAGTAGTAGTAGTAAGGTGGCAATGTCCGCTCTGGCCTAAGGATAGGTCAGAAGGCCGCGTGAGTTTATCCTGTCTAAGGAAGTCACGTTACCCTACCATGGAGACCAGTTTCATGTCACCATGGACGTGCTTATCCTCCCTTTGGGACCCTATTACCCTGCTTTCCGTCCAAAATGTTCTCCGAGAAATTTGGGGAAATGTTAGGATTGTTTATTACACAATGACAATCGACGGGCACTTGCTTCCACATTGATTGGAAGACTACGGGAGGAGCAATAATGCTCCAGACATGCTATAACTTGACAGGATTAATTCCAACAGCTACCTGCGGCCCCAGGGTTCGCCCCGGGCGTCATGAGCCAAAATGAGTGGAGTTCCCATCTTACAAGTTAAATAGAGTCTACGAAGACATGTCCATAACACTGTATATGTCGCTGCTGTCCGTCCGTCCGGAAGCTGTTCGCACAATATATAAGGGGGCCAAGGTGAGAAGGTCAGGTACCTTCTCCAAAAACGCTGGAGGAAAACGGACCAAAACTGACAGAGTTAGCGTGAGCAATCCGGAAGGGTCCCCAGAGTAGTCCTGGGTAGTGCCGGAGACATCTGGGAAGGTTTTACGCCAATTAAGCCTACACCTGCCCCTTTGCTGTAGGCTCTTTGTGGGTTGTTTAAGGACTTTAATAGCATGATACTTGTCATGATGAGTGGTGTGTCAGGGGTAAGGGACCATGGGTAGTGCCCATGGGTCCTGCCCCAGCCGCAGCTCTCTGCGGGAGCGTTGTAGACCTTCTAAGTTCGCAATCAAGAAAGATAGAACTTAACCGGAAGATAGCTGATGTCTACAGGAGCTTGTCTAGGTCATAGCACATGGGAAGAGAGTCATTTAGTTAGCTCTCCTAGGTGTCTCGACAGTTAGCCACTAGCAAGACACCGATGCACAGAGGTTTTCACTCCGGCAGGTGTATTGGTAAACACCTCGCAGGAACTGATGTGCATATAGAAGAATTCTACTAGAGTGCACTGACACCTTAGGCCCTTTGGGGACACAGTAATGGTACCGGGGCAACCCGTACAGAGAAGGGCATACTCATGTTGGTCAGGGTAACCTGATGGGGCACTATTTGGTATAAGTCTAACTACTTAAAGATTATACGAGAACTCTCCTACCCCAACACAATCAACATCCTCTCGAGAGACTTTAATTGAGATCAGCCAGAGCTTAACGATATTAAGTTTTACTGCTTACTTTTATTCTTTACACTTTTGCACGAGCTGTGTTCAAGAGATTTGAAGTTTGGTATGGTCGCATCCTTAGAAACCATCTACCTGAGGGAGCCCCCTTTACAACATTTACATTAGGTACTAAAGGCCTTACAAGAAGTGGATCTCGAACTCAACCCCCAAAAGTGCCAGTTCCATGTCACACATGTGGAATACCTCGGGTTTATCATCAGCCCCGATGGCATTCGGATAGACAATGCCAAGGTGGTGACAGTTACTACTTGGCCTGTACCCGACTGTGTATGCGAAGTCTGTGCCTTCCTTGGTTTTGGTAACTTCCCCCAACCGTTTATCTGTGCCTTTTCACACCTGGTGTGCCCCCTCACTGCACTCACCAAGAAAAACCAATCCTTTGTATGGACTCCCAAATGTCACCAACTCTTTGAACAATTAAAGGCAGCCTTCACCCCTGCTCCCATCCTTGCCCACTTCGAATTCAATAAGGAAGTTATTATCGAAACCAATTCCTCCAACTTCATCTCCACTAGTGTCATGTCTCAAAAGGACAATCATGGACATCTCCAGCCTGTCACCTTTTACACCCGCAAATACAGCCCTGTCGAATGCAACTATGACTTCTATGACAAAGAACTCATGGGCATGATCAGAGCTTTTGAGCAGTGGTGATGCTACCTACTAGAGGGCCAGGTGATGATCCTAATGGACCACCTCAACCTCAAGCACTTCACCACCAAGAGGCTACTGAACAACCGACAGGCCTGTTGGTCCGAATTCTTGTTCCAATTCAACTACCAGATCAAGTACCAGCCTGGAAAGCTGAATGGCAAGGCTGACGTGCTGACTCGTATGAAGAACGAGATGCAGGAGGAGGTAGAGGCATAAAGAAACCACCAAACCCAGGTAGTATTAGAGTCTCAGTTTTTCAGTTTGTTGGCGAACATTACACTCCCTACTAGGGTGTCCCCTATTGATGAACTATGGAAAGAGGCCTATAACACTGATACTATACCAAAACAAGTCCTCTGTGCCCTCCACAATAGCAAACAGTGCTCCCATCTATTGTTCCTAAACAAGTGCAAATATGAAGGAGACAGTCTACTCTACCGTGACTGGCTTTATATTCCTCAACACAACGAGTTACGTCTTCAGCTAATGCAGGACTCCCATGACTGGCCTTCCGCAGGACACCCTGGCCACACTAGGATCCACAAACTAGTGTTCCGCCACTACAGCTGGCCAGGCATGAGATGAGACATCGGCCACTTTGTAGCCAACTGTCACATTTGTCAATGCAGTCGAACCTCCTGGCATGTCTTCTTTGGTATCCTATGTTCTTTACCGACACCCGACCATCCTTGGAAATACATAACCATGGACTCCATCACCGGCCTACCATGGAGTCAAGGACATGATACCATACTAGTGGTGGTAGACCAGATGTCCAAGAATGGCCACCTCATCACCTGTTGTACCACTATCAATGCCCCTATCCTGACTGACCTGTACCTTCGTCATATCTGGAAACATCATGGTCTCCCAAAAACAATCACCTCCAACCAAGGAACCTAATTCACAGCTGACTTCTGAAGAATTGTTTCTGAATGACTCCAGGTTGAGAGAAAAATGTCTACAGCCTTTCACCCCAAGACCAATGGCCAATCCAAACGTATCAATGCCATTATAGAACAGTACTTGAGGGCCTTTGTCAACTATCAACAGGATGCTTGGTCTCTTTAGCTCCCCATAACAGACTTCGCAGCTAACAACCATGCTTCTGAATCCACCGCCTTATCACCCTTTTTTGCCAACCATGGTTATGACCCCTGTATGGACTTCCTGAACACTCCTGAAGAGGCCTCTGATAAACCCGTGGCTGGAATATTCCTGGAGAATATTAAGAACATTCATAGTGACGTGAAAGCTGAAATCGCCTTCACTCAGGACTGACAATAGGAATACTCCAATCAAGGGAGACTCCTAGCCCCTTACTTTCGAGTTGGAGATTATGTTTGGCTAAATGCCAAGAACATACGAATCAAACAACCCTCTCTGAAACTGGATAACAAATGTTTTTGTCCTTACCCCATCCTCACTCAAATAGGGTCACATGCCTACAAATCAGAACTCTCGTCCTCAATGAAAATCCACAATGTGTTTCACGTTTCCCTCCTTGCCCTTGCCTCTCATAATCCCCTCCTTGGGCAAGTCATACTACCACCACCACTAGTGGATGTAGATGGAAAACAAGAGTGGTAAGAGGAGGACGTTTTGGATACCAAGTTTGTAAGGAACTGTTTGCGATAGCTGATCCGGTGGAGGGGATACAATGAAGCTACCTAGGAATCTGCTGAGTTAGTCAATGGACTTTAGGCCTTGGAACGGTTCCACAAATACTACCCCCACAAACCAAGGCTCTTGCCAGAGTAGCACACCTCAGGGGACTTCAGTATCTGCAGGAGGAGGCTAGTGTCATAGCCACTCAGCCCTGAAAGAGACACAAGTATTGGGTTTTTAGTTGCATTTATTGGGTGTGGTTTTCTGAGTTGCATGATGGAATTTTATTTGTGTCATGATTGGAATACGTTACCACGCAGCGGAACATGGTGGAATTTGATAGATGGATCGTGGTTGCGCACGACGCCAAGTACTTTCTTTTTGTATTAGTGATCATGGGAGATTTTCTTGATATATAAATGACTATACTCCTTTATATTTTACTTTCTTTATGCAATCTGGTAATCTCCTCTAGATACCTGTACTTAGGAATTACACCTCTCTTCTACTTCATGTTCTCTTAAACCTGTGAACCTGTCACGGCCACCCGGCCATGGAGACGGAACATGCATGGGTTTTTCGTTGCATATACTGGTTGGGGCTTTCTTGGTTGCATAGTTGGATTTCCTTTGTATAAGGTAATTGGAGTGCGTTGCCACGCAACGGAAGATAGCGGAACATGACGGAAGAATCGCGGCTGCACGTGACGCCAAGAGCTTTCTTTTGTATTAGTGATCATGGAGGATTTCCTTAGTATATAAAGGGGTGTGCCCCTTTATATTTTACTTTCTTTACGTAATCTAGTAATTTCCTTTGGACACCTGTACCTAGGAATTACACCCGCTACTATCTGACGTCCTCTTGAACCTCTGAACCCTGACCCTGATTCCCTGAACCCCGAATCTCGTACAACTCGCTTCGGTTGTACCCCCGCACCTAGGCCTCGTCTCCAGAATCCTTCCTGTCCTGATCGTGGTGTGCCTTAGGCTACCCGACCCTCAGACCCTGCCCGTTACAGAACCCTGACCCTGAACCTCTGAACCCCATGCCTTGTACCACTCAGTTAGGTTGTACGCCCATTCCTAGACCTCAACTCTGAACTCCTGCCTGCTCCAATTGTGGTGTACCTTGGGCTACCTGACCCTCAGACTCTATCCATTACACCTAGCTGCAACCTTGGCACAAGTTCAGGTTGTCCTAGTTCATTATCATAGGAACATTATATACTTAGTGGTATGGGAGAAATGGTATAAAAAAAAATTAAAAAACTAGTACAGTAGGAAAATTCTTCATTACTGGTATCAATACTTAGTTAATAATTTGTATTAAGAAACCTACTAGTAATTTGTATCTTATATAATATAATACATAGAAGCAAAACTTATATAATATATTCCTGTGGCATCCAAGGATACCACAGTATTTGAAGATATTTTTGACATATGAAACCTTTACCAAAAAAAAAAACAGGATGCCTGAGACTTCAGGCTGTACTACTAGTAGATGCAAATAGATGCCACACAAAATGGTAGCATTCTTAATTTGTTATTCTTTATTACTAATACTATCTATTTTTTAATCAGGGCTTATATCTTTTGTTCTACATAGTCAAGGTTACTATTTGGCTGTTACATCTTCCCTGAGTCCAACGTCACCTCCCTCACGAGATCCTGTATCATAGCTGTGCGATCTTTAAGAACAACTCAGCCTAAATGCCATAGTCCATGATCATCTAATTTGTAGACACAGTCAGGTTTTGGAAGGTCATTGTAGGTGCCGTGGTGAAGAAAATATTTAACTACATTTCGGATAGTAGTTTTCGTTTCACCAGTTTCTTGGACAATCTGTCTCCAAGACTTCTGCTCTAGCCGTAGGCTGATAATACGGAACCGAGTATTTGGATTAAGATACTTTTTCAGCGATTGTGATGTAGGCATGGCAGATTGTTGATGGGAGACTTGTGGGATTAGCTTGTATTGTCATGACAATCTCCTCGGGGGTGCCAAGACTTTCCAGACAGTAGTTGTACAGTGCCTAAGTTTTGTACATTTTACTAGCAGTGAGATCTTTAGCCAACAGGGATGAGATACAAATTAGAAATAGTGGCTTGGAAGTTCTCAAGCAAGATGAGAATTTTTTCATCATTGTTCTGGAAGTCTGGATTCCCTTTTTCATCACAGTTCTCAAGACCAGATTTGCTTTTTCATCACTGTTTCTTAAGACCAGATTTGCTTTTTCATCACTATCTCTCAAGACCAGATTCGCTTTTTCATCACCTTTCCTCAAGACCAATTTCACTTTTTTGTTACCATTCCTCAGGTCTGGTAGATTTACTTTTTCATCACTATTCCTCAAGACCAAATTCACTTTTTCACTACTGTTCCTCAAAACCGGATTCACTTTTTCATCACCATTCTTCAAGACCAGATTTGCCTTTGTGTTACCATTCCTTAGGTCCAACTGATTTGCTTTTTCATCACTGTTCCTCAAGACTGAATTTGCTTTTTCACTATTATTCCTCAAGACCAGATTTACTTTTTCATAACCATTCTGTCACAAACTGTGACTAAGCAAGGCAGATTTCACATAACCCGGAATTCTGAGTTATAGGTATGTTGGGATTTCACATGACGCATACTAGAGCGTTATAGGTTATTATGTTTACCTGTTCGTGACTCACAATTGTGAGTCACACGATGTTATGATTTTCGCACATGACTCAAATTATGAGTCATGTGTTTCACTCAGGTGACGCGAGTTACGCACCTGACTGGGTTATTAGGTTATGATTGGTTGTAGGTATGTTGCACAGCGACTCATAGGAGTCGGCTAATGGATTTCGCCTGAGTCATAAGTTATGAGTCACACGGTTCGCGTGACAAAAGGTATGAGTCACGCCAGGTGAAGAACTACTATATAAGGGATCCACAGGACCCAAAGTATTAGTTCTTTACACATTCTTCTTGTTTATTTCCTACTTTTAAGTTATAATAAAACCTACCTTTACGCTCTTTAAGATTTATCTTAAGAAACCCGAGAATTGTCTTTCCTCCCAAGTGAGAAAACTATTTCTCCTCCCACGTCGAACGACTAAGTCCTAAGTAAGAACTTAAGAAGATCAGAGGAATAGGCGCGATAAGATAGAAGTTGAAAGGACTTAACTATCCACATCGCATAGGCATAGGCCTAAGAACTATTACCTCGAGACGCATTAAGAATCATTACCTGTCGTACCCTCACGCCAGTTAGGATTCTTAACACATTCCTCAAGTCTAGAATCAATTTTTTATTACCATTCGGGTTATTCTGAGGGTCCCAGTTCTCTTTGCCTCAGGATTGTCAACAATGTCACTTTCAAACACTTCACACTTGACCTGGAACCAGAGGCATGATTGTCAACTTCTGCCATCCATTGAATAGAGGTATTGCCAAATCAAAGAATGGACTGTGTTTTCTGTCAGGCAAATCCAGTATGCCTGTACTTCTCCAGCAACTCTAACAAAGCAATCAGGATGTCCTCCTGTGCTTATCCAAGCCCAAATCAAGGACCTTATTGAATACATTTGTATATTCTCATGCAACAGATGGCTTTCCTTTCAGCAGCTAGCTGAAGGTATGTGCTCTTCAAATTATCAATTGAAATTATTGATGAAATGCTAATTATAAGAATAGAATTCAATCTCAGTGTCAGAAAAAAGGTTATTCAAGCAGCTTTAATCAAGGAGGGCTTTCACCGGCAATTGGCAATGAGAAAACCTCCAGTCAGTGAATGAAATCGAGTAACTCGACTAGCATGGGTTCACACGCATGTCAACTGGACCCAGTAGCAATGGTACTCAATCTTATGGACAGATGAGACTTGGATCACGGGTGGAAGGCATACTAGAACTTGGATAACTAGAAGAGCAGGAGAAGAGTGGGATCCTACTTGTATAGTAGAAAAACATCAAAGAAAGTGAGGATGGATGTTTTAGGGCTTCTTTCAGGGAGATATTTAAGGGCCTAGAATATTTTGGGAAAAGGATTAGGGATCAATTAATTCTGAGAGCCACTATGCCCATACTGTTCCTATTATTCATGGGTACTTTGAATTATGTCATCATAATGGCATTAATTTAAAACTCATGCAAGATGGAACACTTGGGTATACAGCCTGAGCAGGAGATACTAGAACTGAGCTTCAAGAAGAGGCATTGAAGTCATTCACTGGCCTGCTTTCTCACCTGATCTAAATCCCATTGAAAAGGTATGGCATACTATGAAGAATTAGCTACAGGATAATTTTCCAGAAAATATGTTATATGATAGATTACAGGATGCAGTGAAGGAGGCTTGAACAAATGTTGGACCACATGAGTTTGAGGAATTTGTAGCTAGCATGCTGGCAAGATGTCAAGCCGTTATTAATGCCAATGGCTTTTTCACAAAATATTAGATAGAATTTGAACTACATTTTTATCTATGAGTACAAAGGTTCAACACCTCCAGTGATTAGGAATATAAATTTTATCGTGCTCACCTTCTAAATGCAATGCCACACTTTCCTTAAACAGCAAGTGCCGCACCGGGCTACTATACCCAATTCACTTCTCAACACCTGTGAGCCAAACATCCCTGCTAGTAAAAGATACAAAACTTAGGCGCTGTACCTCCGTAGACACAACTCTCTCATACCCGTGAGGCTGCACAAAAAACCCCGCTTTTCTTCGGTCCAGAAATCTCCGCAGCCAGCAAACTCCATCATCCATCCTTCCCAACACCTAAAGCAGCAAGGACACGAGATGTCGCAATGTTTTAACGATAATACCAACTTTTTTCAGGCGTTCAATAACCTTACTACCACCGATGACGAGTCTGATACACCACCCCGACGGGACCTGGCTAACCCCGAAAAACCCGATAAATACGGCCGAACACCACTCTGGCATGCTGCGAGGGGTGGGCATGAGGAAGTGGTGAGAATACTACTCGGTCGACCGGAGGTCAGCTCGGACAGACCGGATGAGGACGGCCGGACACCGCTCTATTGTGCTTCTGAGAAGGGGCACGAGGAAGTGGTGAAAATATTACTTGGACGGGACGACATCAACCCCAACAAACCAGATAATTATGGCCAAACACCGCTCTGGTCCGCCGCTGCGAGTGGTCACGAGGGAGCGGTGATAACACTACTCGAATGGCGAGAGATTGACCCCGACAAACCGGATGGCTACGGCCAAACGCCACTCTTTTCCGCAGCTTGGAATGGGCACGAGGGAGTAGTGAAAATGCTTGTCGGACGGGATGGCGTCGACCCAAACAGACCAGACAACAATGGCCAAACACCACTCCATTGTGCTGCTGAGAATGGGCATGAGGAAGTGGTGAAAGCGCTCCTCGGGCAAAGCAAGGTCGACCCCAACAAACCAGATAACGACGGCAGCACACCATTCTTCTGCGCTGCTGAGAATGGCCACGCGGGAGTAGTGAAAATCCTACTCACACGGGAGGATATCAACCCCTAGAGCCCGAGCAAATTGGGCGGAACACCACTCTGGTGGGCTTCCGTGAGGTGCCATAAGGAGGTGGGGGCGCTACTATCATACCTCCAGCATCTGCCTTCCTGAACTCAACTTAAGGGCGGGGGGCATTGCCCGCCTTACGCCTCCGAATACAGATGACCCCTTTGGCATTTCTGCAAGGGCCGTAGCAGCTCCATAAACGTCTTGCACCGGAGGTGTCTCCCCCTCTCATCCCCGCTCAACATCCCCCCGCAGTTTAAACGCCGCCTTGTCGTAATTGCACTCCCTCCGTTCTAGGTTAAGCCCGCTACAATAACCCAGCTTCATATTTTCCCCTGGTTGGAGGAAGTAACACTTCATGGGAATACCCTTACCCATTTCATACCAGCCCAAACCCCTGCACAGATTTTTTATGCAGTCGAATCAGGATTTGTCAGTCTCTATCTATCTATAATCTTAGGTTTCGAGTTGGTGGGAGACCATTTCCATTGTACTGGTCTAGGCAGGCGCTGCTCGAAATTTCCATCACATTTACAATACTTTCTTGTTTCCCAGTTGTAAACCCCCTTTGCCCGCTCATTGTTCATTTTTTATTTCTTTTCCACAATTCCTTTTTTCCCATTTCCTCCCCCCTAAAGCACAGGCATAGTTTTCTAGGCAATAATCACTTATGGAGAAAATAACATAAACTGCAAATATATCTGACGCTAGTGAATAGTGACGCAAAAGCAGCCGTTACCTAAGGTATATAGTGATTGGTTTCCACTATGGACATGGTTTAATGAAGATTACGCTTGCGATACCTGGAGGGTGAGGTTGGGATGATGTTTACACTACGGTCATTAGACTCGCACGTTAAAGAAAATCAATACAGTAAGGTGATTTTTAGCCGTGAAATCAACCCCCACTCTAGGAACACCACACCTGTATAGACTCAGGAGAAACCCCGCCATGCAGCCAAACCCTCCGAGAACGGCCTTAGGTGCGCGCCACCTACACAGAGTACGATCCAGGAGAGCAGTATGATAGTAGCCAGTGCGCGACACAAATTCTCGAAATCCCTACCCGCACCCCTAGGCTCACAGAGAGCTTTTTTTCGAGTTTATCGCATCCTGTCTCAGCCCGTCAGGACCAATCGAACGGCCCACCGCACTACGGAATACCGACTCGCGAGTGTGAGTTGGGAGGTATATTCCATCCCAGCCTCCCCCAGACTGCTTTCACCTACAATCCCTTCCCTCCCCCGGGCATTCCGCCCGGTGCTCAGGTTGGGCATCACGAAACCCACATAACCCCCCACACCCTTGAACCCGAGTTTCCGAATAATACCGTACGTGACACCGCATCGTGAGCTGATCCCGTACTGTAGATTAGGGCCGTACTGTATGACACAAATACTGGAAATCGGTGCCTCGCAACTGCAAAACTTGGTACCGTGTAATGGTGCCTTTTGCCATACATGCCCTATAGCCAGCGGATTTTAGATAGCCAACCCGCAGAGAATTGGGGAATGGTTAACTTGGACGGAAAACAAAATGATGACGCTTCTACAGCATAAAATTAAGCCAGATTGCACGCAGGAGGATTGCCACCGTAGAGAAAGCCAACTTGGATCCATGATCTTACCCGCTAATGACGGGTGCCAATCTAGTACTTAAATTGAATACAGAAATTGGGCTCTTGCTTTCCCCCCCCCTCTAACCCCTCCATTGTGATCCAACTCAACCAGCTTTGTTCTGCAAAAAAAACTGAAACTATCCCGGCTAAGGGAATCTGGTGGGTTTACGATAAATTTCTGTGCTGTATCGTAATGCATCGTACCATACGCTATGTAAACTTACTGTCAGAACTCAAATGTAAATGAGTGATAGTCTATGACGCGGCCCATAAAACGCTAAGCGAAAGAGCACTATAACCAAGCTATCCGCTTGAAAATAGCTCTCAAGCGCACCGGCGTATATATCGACGGACGGAAGAAGAAAAGAAGAAGAAATTTCATGTACTATTCTAATTGCGATAGTATTTCTCCTTCAGCTTCCCGGGTGTGGTGTTGGTTTGCTAGGAGTGTTGTCCACACCGGAATCTCTTTCAGAACTGCTCATCAGACATTCGCTCTGCTATCATACCTCAGGCGGTCGGTTTAGTGGAAAACCTCAGGTCTTGAATTATCCTAGCGCCTCTAGTAGAGTGTGTTCATGAGAGCATTTTAGTGAGCCTTTGAGTAGATGACATGTGACTCGACAATGGTAGAAAGACGCTTATGTTATCTGAATTCCCAGCAGGTCAGATCTCGTTCGACCAGTCCCTCTTCTGATCCCCGAAGCAAACCTCTTCTCGGATATTCTTCCTTATATCGGGGAATCCACACCAAGAGAGACCCCTCGGCCCGCACGCGATTGCTTGCCCTGAAGTCATCCGGCACCTGCAAGTTCGAGTACAACAAGCATTTATCCACAAAAATTATCGTAGGGGTATGGAAAGGCCACCCCTACGGTATCGATCTCGGTAAACTTTCCCTATTCCGTGGGCTACACCATGCATCTTTCATTGGGACCCTTGAGATTGTAAGAGGTCCAGTAGAGGTGGGAGGTTATAATATCGATTAGAAAGACCCCGTGGGTGATATACCTCTCATGTGGGCTGCTCTGTATAGGTACGAGAAAGTGATAGAAATACTACCCGAAAGCGACGATGCCCCGACGAACCAAATAGCGAGGGGGCAAACAGCACTTTTTGATGCCCACTTGAAGGGGCGCGAGGGAGCGGTGAAATACCACCCTGAGAGGAACGATGTCACTCTCTACAGACCAGACAAGCAATGCCAAACGCCGCCCCACAGTGCTGCTTGGAGAGGGCACGAGGGAGCGGTAAAAACACCACTTCGGACAAAGCGAAGCCTACCCCGATAAACCAGACATATTAGGCAGAACACCCCTCAGGTGGCTCCCGAGTGCGGCCATGCGGGAGTGATACTATAGTGCTACCGCAGCCCCCAGCACAGCTTAGTGCGGAGGTGGCACCACCCTCCTCGCTATCATACCTCTGAATGTAGATAACTTATACGCCATTTCCACAATCGCCACATCTCCATAAACAAGTCTGCTACCGCAATTTCCCCCTTCCCCCCGCAGATTAAACCCCCGCTTTGTGGCAACTGGCGTCTTCGCCCCCTTTCCGAAGCTAGGCCCACGACAGAACCCCAGGTCAAACATTCTACTCCATCGAAGGAAAACCATGCGCCGGATCACGCATTCCGTCTATCCAGATCTTCTTATGTTCTGGAGTCAGGATTCGCTAATTTCTGCTTAATCCAGAGTTTAGCGGCGGTAGGAGGGTTATCCCAACTGTATTGAGATAAGTCAGCGTAGCCCGAAATTTCCACCATATACACTCTTATCATTTTTTTTATGGCTGTAAATCCTCCTTGCACATTTGGTGTTCATTTTTATCATTTCCTGCAATCCCTTTTTTCCCCTTCCCTCACCCCCTAAAAAAGTATCGACCAAAATGTCGTTCAGATCCAGCGAAGAGAAATATAATCCGCGATTAATTCCGACAAAATCTAGCTGTTGATCACGGTATCGTAGTTATTGGTTTCCACCGTGGACATGGTTTAATAAATCTCATTCTTATATGTCCCTTCCCTCAAAATTTGAGCTGGAAGGCGAGGTTGTGAGCACATCCACACTCTCAGCCCTGCTCATCACGAAAAAATAATATCATACAGTAAAGAAACATCTAACCGGGAAACCAACCCCCACCCCACGAGCACTGTACCGTACCGGTACCAATTGGAAAAACCCACTGTGCGGCCGAACCCTTCGTGCACTGTCCTAGAAGCTGGTCACCTGTACCTAGCAGTATTATCCCCGATCTTGGAGAGGAATACCAGGAGATGGCTGAACCCCTCAACGGGTTTTGGCTACCGATAATGTTGTCGCAATCCCCCCCACCTCTCAGTACCATAACTAGTGCGTGGCACAAATTCCCGAGATCCCTTCCTATACCTTAAACGCATAATGAGTTTTTCGAGTTTATACAGGATCCTGTGATATACCAAATTGCCAAGAGTAATCGATCGGCCCGCCCCCCTATAATATACCGATGAACTAGTCGGTTAGGGTGTATTCCATCCTACTTCAGTTCCCTTCTGCCCTCCCTAATTTTTTCCCCCTTCCACTCTTTTTTTCTTCCGTCCGGCGTTCTGGTTGCGAGTCACAAACTCATATGATCCCCCCCGCCGAGTAGGGGAAACCTTGTCATGTCTGAGGACATATTGTTCGAATAATACCGAGCGTTGCTGTATTGCGAACAATTGGTACCGCACTACAATTACAGCTGAGGATACGATACCAGAAAGGGGTATCTCACACTACAAAAATTGATGCCGAGCAGTGGCGTACAGTGCCATAGGAACCTACATTTCAAATAAGGTGACCGACCAAGTCTCCCTATAACGAGTGGATTCTAGACCACCAACCTATAGAGATTAGGGTATTATCAGACAAAAACCTTAAGGATGAGGAATTTGTAGCATCTGAGGAGGGCCATGTGCAGGAGGGCGCTACTGTGGAGCCAGCCTGGGTCCACCTACCCCTTCTTGCATCCACTCCAACTCAACGTTTTTTTATACCACCCCGTTCAACGGCGTCCTGTGAGTCCACGGTTAGCTGCAGTACTGTACCACATTTCACCGTACCTTATCCAATGTAAATTTAAACTTAGCCTTTCAACTTTTCGGCTAATTGGGCTAAGCGAGTGATCGTTGATGATGTAACTCAAACCGGGCCCCATAGAGGAGCGCAAAAATTGCCTAAGGGCAAATCTATGTGGAAAAAAGGCTTAAACTTTACCCGAGTTGGATGTCCATTACCGATGGGAGTGCCGAAAGAGGGCCAGATGTCATCTAGATCTCCCACCACCACCACTCCACTCTCTTTGCTTCCTCAGCTTCCAATAAAGGCAAGATCCCCCTACTGTCCGAAGGCATTGTCATACGGTACCATATCGGAGAGCAAGGCCACAGTCAGAACTCTAATCACCTAGTCTTATAATACCACCGATATCCCCCACAATCAACCACACCCCATGGCTCCGGAACGACACAAAAACAAAACCTGAGGAGAGGGTCCATTATCGAGGTGCCGATAGCCGGAAATGTGGGGGTTAAGAGGATTGCGGTAAATTCCAGAATTCCTAACAGCCCAGTATGCCTGCCATTGGGGCAAGATGGCGCCTACTATGTGCGATAGTCTGCCATTTGGGGGCAAATTGACTATGTGCCCCGTAGTCTTGTGCGATTGCGTAAACCAGACTTATTAGCCACCCTTAGTCCGTGGGCCTAAAATGCCCCTCTCACGTTGGCAAGAGACCTTAACTGCTCGAGTATCTACTACTCAGAATGTTGCACTAATTTCCCCCCGGCCTTACCCAAGTCTCACATACCCGGCTTCCGTCAATCCATGTTCCCGCTCCCCCCCCCCCGCTATAGCTAGAGGACACAGTCACCGCCCGGCCACTCAATGGCTTCCTAGATTGTGGTATACGCTCAATGCTGCCGTCGCCCAATTGAGGTACGATGGCAGAAAAAAACTCAGAAAACCTAATCTCTCAGCAGAGGCAGCAGCAGTGATCCAAACCTCGAGGTCTCAATACCGGTGTGGCAGGATGAAGGTTTTAGGGGTTTTCTAGTCATGGTTTGTGGGTTTTTACCCATAGAATTTTCCGTCTGGGATGAGGCTTAGCAGGTGGAAATTTTTCACCTGGAGGTATAGCCTTGCCTTCCTCAGAGAAGGAGGAGGAACGGAGCACGAGCGACCCATCCTGTACCACCTTCTACACCACCCTCTTTGTTGTCGGGTCAGCGCTTTGTTTCCCCACCCCTTTTTCTCTTGCTTTCTCACTGTGTTTTACTGTCAACTTTATCAGCATAATTCTACTCTCTTATCCGATATAATATCACGTCGTACGGTCATCACAATTGCACAGGTGTCAGCTCGGTCAATCACACTATCCAAATTACGGAAGACAACAGAGACACTTCCACACCGGTACACAGTACACCCGCTCCACTCGGCCACCCAACCCTCTAGATCAAAGGGGCGGATCCAAACTCATGAAATTTGACTCATGCCCTTATCCGCCGTTCCCAGAAGTCCTACACCTTTACCTGCCCTCCCTCGTCCTGACCCGCAACCCAACCCCTACCCCTACCCCTGGACCCCACTGATTCACCTCATAGGGCCCACCACCTGACCCAACGACGCCCGTCCCGAGACACCACTGCCCTTGACGGATTGCGTGAGGCGGTCCCGTCACGTCCTGGGCCCTTGGCGGCACCCCCCCCCCCCCGGCCGAGCCCTCTGGGGCCGCCAGACCGCCGGAAACACCCGCAAGCCCCATTGTATCATACCCCTCCACAGTATAGCATTATCATCCCTCTCATTATCGGGCCTCCGTGGCCTATTTTATCACAGCCGCTAAGGCAAAAGACGCACTTTCCCCCAACCGTCTGATTTCAGCCTCGTCTGCTAATAGGGTCCCGCTCCAGAACCACGACAGCTAGAGACTTTCCTCTATTTAAGCAGCCGATAAAGTGTAGTTTTGCCCCTCCCCTTTCCCTCCTTCGATTCTTTCTCATTCCTGTCCATAGGGTCAATTCCTCCACTATCATAACATACCAACAGCCATCGAGCGCCCCGTTGTCACGTGAAAAGAGATAGGGATCCCACCATTAATTAATCTAATGCTTGGAACTGAGAGGATCGATGACGAGGCTAGTCAGTTACCGTACTATCATATTCGTACGACCGAAACAAACTGCTCCCCCGTATTTACCCCTTTACATCTTCTCCATCAAGCCCAACCCCACAGGATCGCTCTAACGAGACAACAATCTCCGGTGATCTCCTCGCTTTCAATTAGAACCAGATCTACCACCCTCTATCCATTTATGAACCTTTCCCTTTTTTCTTCATTCCTCACAGCTATCCCTCTGCACCTCAGCACCGCGACAATAACCGAGACCCTTCGCAGGCCTCTGTTTTGTTGGTGCTGCAAAAGCTAGAATTACCGGGTTGCCCTACCCAGAAACAACACAGCCTGATCACGTATCTGCTGAGAGTTGACTTCCTCCAGCATATTGCCCAACCCGCGGATCAGCAGACCTCTTCTCACACCACCACTCCACACCAAAGACTCGCTTCTTCTTCATTCGTTCGTTGAGCAATTGCGAGAGTTTGGTATCGGCACACAGTACTGCCCCCTTCCCGGAATGGCCGGCAATTATTACTCAGCGCCTCGCGAGTTCTGCAGGATTACAAGGAACATACCGTATCCTGCTTTACTCTACTTTTCTTACTGATGAGCACATAATGCGGTTGGCAGGCTGGCCACCTGATAAAGTTCAGTTCTACTTAGTCATTCAGCTGGCCGTTGACAACTCTATCGGGGGATCTGTTCCCGATATTCACAAGGAATCACTCGACTTTTTGCACTTTTCATGTTTCCAACTTCAACGGCGCAGTGACCAGCGCGTTCCTGCCACCCAGAACCAGGAGGAAAAGGGCACTTGGGAAGCCGTGTTGCAACCAAGATTGAAAATCAAAGCTCGATTGTAGCCACTTGCGGCACGAGCTGGCCATCTTTCCCGCAACGGTGCAGCGCACTCAATGCGGACCGAATCCAGATTCATGTGGCTCATGCTAGAGCTCAGGTTTACTCGAGTTCCGGGTACCAGTGCATGCCACAGGAAGCGAATTCCCAAAGCATCTCAAAATATCCGAGTCATTAAGCATCTCACACACATAGCCAGCATCGGGTAATGATCAGCTCTGATATCTCGATCCGGCACGGGGATAGGGCTGACCATTCATCCCATCTCACCCGTCGGGCAAATCCCCCCTCCACTCTTAAAGCTTCTTTTCCTCCTTCCACAACCAACGTTCGAAGCCAGAAGATGGCGTAAATATAAGCCGTGTGAGAATCATAGGGCTGCGGCGAGGCGATGGTTTGGATCGCTAGGGCTTACAGTAATATGATACGAATTACAAGTATAGGTTTTTCGTGTCATAGGGTTAGGGTGGATGAGCAGATGGGAGAGAGGAAAAGCAGATGCTACGAGGAAAAAAAAAGGAAAGTAAGATGCGGTGCCAGTCAAGGAAGCACCGGTAAGGTACCAAAGTAGTTGACACACAATCCGGCGTAACGGCGGTGGAGAACCTTTTTCCAAGAAAATTAGCATATGGGCTGAAGCGAGCAACTTATGCAGGAATTGAAAAAGCAAGGAAAGGAAAAGAAAAGGAAAATGATGGAGGGTTCTCGCTCGCTCGTTTATTCGGCTATCTATGCATGGCGAGCAAGCGAGGGAGGGGAGGGTGGACTGGTGGAGGAAGGGATGGAAGGAAGGAAGGAAAAGGAGGACGGGGAGGAAAGGCTATCATTACCGGTTTGAATTTCTTTTTTTCTTCCTCCCCCTCTTCCATCCCCCTTGATCTCTACGAGTACCGGTAAGTCAGTCTACACTACTTGCCGCTTGCAAAAGTATCCGGAAATGGGGGAAATGGCTTGGCAGCACGGACAACCGCACTATTATCTCCACTGGGTGCAAGAGTGAGTAGCAAAACGCAGTGGAAACCTCTGATAGTGCTTCTTGGGTATTTGTTACTTTGCCATCTTGATTCTTCTATATGTATTTGAGTACATGGTTGGGCCAAGGGGGACAATACCTGCCAAGCCGAGCCCGATTTCCGGATACCTTTGAAAACGGCAAGTACTGTACCGGTACTCGAGATACGGTAGTCTACTCGTACGCCCCTCTGCCCTCCGGGAGGCGAAATGTGATGGATTGTTGCGGGTGCTCGAGCGCTTTTTGAGTACCGTACGGTAGTACACAGTGCCGATACTCGTACAAGTACCGTATGGGGGATATCGTCATTCACGTCACATTTCTCCAGCCTTGTTGCAGTTTCCTTTGGCGCAGCGGTATGACAGCGATGGCGAAATCATGGTGAGTTTATGTGCATACCGGTATGTGCGGTACGGTACGGTTGGCTTTGATCTTGTTTTCATTCACTCGCATTTTTCTTTTCTTATTCTCATCTCTGAGGGACGGATGAACTGGCGAGGCGAATTCTGATTGATTAAACTGAGAGGCATTCAGCCCCGGCGATTAAAAAGGTTTATGCAAACTTCTCAAGTCCAAGGACTTTTGGCGTGCGTCGCGTCCTCTCTTGCACACAAACTTGGCCTATCTTTTCGACCCGAGGCTGAATGTCCCCCCCCTCTCCCTCTCTTGCTTGAGGAATTGTTTACCCGCATACATTCACACCGGCAGTGCAAAATGCGCTCCTGATGGTCTACGGTCGGTGCCAGGTGCTGACCGCACGCGGTGGCATACGCTTTTCATTTCCTAGGGGTGTAAGTTACAGGTATCATCGTCCTATTTATTTACGGTATTTATTTATCGCACAGCAATACCGCGCTCCGTTTGCATCTGCCGCCTGAGCTCTCTTTCTTGCCGGCAGCGCCACAGGTTTGGTGAGGGAAGAGGGGGGGATTCTGTTCGTGTGAACAGTACTGGTATCGTACCGGTACTTTGGGTTCCGTGCGTTCTATGTGCGTGAGGATTGGGGGATACCGGTAGTTGGGCGGCGACCGGTATGGGGCCTACAGATGTATCCGTGGTATTCAGGCCTACACCCACCGTATGATAAGCGCCAAGAGACATGATATGATATCTTCACGCACAGCACCCTCGCCTTGTTTCACAGACACGACAAATACGACACGGATGAAGGTCCTGGGCTGGGTCACTGTACGAGTAAATCTGCAAGTTGCTTCCATGGCCTTATGTAATACAAGCAGGGTAGGTAACTCGCCAGCACAGGCATCAACGTGCATTCCCGTGTAACTCGGTTATGGCACTTATGATGATATGCTTCTCCCTGACGGCCAAGTTTCCCCCTCTGGGCTTCTCTGCAGGATTACTGGAGGATATCATAGGCTTTCTCCCCCATCCATTCGTTCCAGCCTCAAGGCCCCCTTCCTGTCCTCACTTCCAGCTCCGCAGCGGAAGACAGACCCCTGTCACATTCATCGACATCGCTTCTCCTTTGCTGGTTTCGCTTCGAAGCTTGTAGCTCAGTAGAGCAACCACACTCCCTGCAGCCGTAAAGCTATTCTCACTCCAATTCGCCACGATTCACCTTACCACCACCACCTGGAAGGTTATCGCTCCTCCCACTGCCACAATCACTGTCTCTCACTGCCCGGGCACCAAAGCTGCACCCTCCATCCTCACACACACACACACACACACCACACACCGATACTGGACCTGATCTCTTCCAGAACTTCTGGAAGCTTACCGGTCACTTTCTGCTCCTGTCCTGTTTCGTGCCACCCGTCTCCAAAGCCACGATCCTTCACAGTATCAAGATTTTGCCCACCCCGCCCCCTCATCCTTCCTTCCTCTCCCTCTCCCTTTCCAACCCCCCCTTTCCCATTCACTCTCGACCGAGAAAGAAAGAAAAAAAAAAACCCCCCATCGGCTTCTCATTCTCATCCCCACCCCCAGGTCATCACCATACCAAAAAAGGAAGCCCCTCTTCAGCGCCTGCGCAACTGCTCTTGCACATAAGGATGCGGCATTGAGAAAGTGTGAAACAGGGGCCCCCTTCTCCGCTCACGCTTTAAACCCCTCCACCATCCTCACCCCACCCTTCCCCACCCTTCCCTCCTCTTCCCTTCCCCGCCCCCGTTATCCGTCGACGGTCCTCCCCTCCACTACTTCCCATACGAACCTGTATTGGCGATCCGCATTCTCGGCGAAGCCTGCGCGCAGGAACAGACTCCGCAACGCGGACAGTGTGAAAGGGGCTTGCTTGGGAACCTTCGAAAGGATCGGAGAGAGATTCAAGAATTTGGACGAACCGGATAGGCAAAAGGAAATTAAGCAGCAATAACGACGATCGAGGAAAAGGAAACGAGGGGAAAAAAAAAAGGAAAGGAGGAAAAAAGGAAAAACGAGGAACAACTACCCGCATCTCATTCCCCCCCTCCCGCTCCATCTCGAACCTCAGACATTTTTTTCTTGTCCACCGACCCAAAACTACGTAACTCGCGTAGATTAAACGGTTCCCCCCCCCCCCCCCTCCCCGCCAAATCGTCATTTATTGCTTCATACCGCGGCGGATACGGAGGGGTTCGCAGAAACTGGGCACTTGCGTTGAAGTGGTCCCTGAGGAGTTTTCCGCATCTTTTTGTTGTCGCACCACTCCCCAAAGTCTAATACCGGCTCCAGTTTGGCGTTGCTTATCTGGGGTGTCTTCACTCTATTCGTCGGACAGAAACTCGAGTCAGCTGCTTGTTCCATATTTGGCCCGTGTGTCTGCTTTCTCACTTTCCCTCTCGCTGTCTGTTAGTGTGCGTGAACCCGTGTTCCACTCTGCGTGTGTTTCGGGGCTCGGATATCCCCCAGGGCATAAAGAACTACTCTCGCTTCTCTCCCAGTCGTCCCCATTATCTACTCTATAATATAGTTTGCATTGCAGTTTCTCTCGCAAAATCCTACAAACGATGCACCACAGGCGACGCGCACCCCCGATAGTCCTCTCCCCGGCTCCTCCCCCCGGAGCTGACGACCCCAACGGCCATGTGAACACGATTGAGATTGTACATCACTTCGAGTCGCAGA
The DNA here is from genome assembly GCA_900010015.1 of Tuber aestivum. Classification (NCBI taxonomy): domain Eukaryota; kingdom Fungi; phylum Ascomycota; class Pezizomycetes; order Pezizales; family Tuberaceae; genus Tuber; species Tuber aestivum. Next base: position 752,802 of record LN890971.1, on the reverse strand, counting down.
CGAACCCTGCTAAACCCGCCCGTCCTTCCCCTCTCACCACTTCCAATGGCATGCCACTAGTGTTGCTGGAGAGACTCCGCTCTTTCCCCCTGTTTCTTAGTGCCCCCGAGGAGTTCTTGTCAGCCGTTGCAACGCACCTAAGGCCCCAGCCATACTCACCGCGAGATTATATCCTCACCGAAGGCGATGAAGCAAAGGCTATGTACTGGCTCGTCCGAGGCGCTGTAGCGGTCACTTCGAGGGATGGGGAAAGCACATATGCGGAATTGCGGCCGGGAGCGTTCTTTGGAGAAATTGGCATACTGATGGACATACCACGAACGGCGACGATTATTGCCCAGAGCAGATGTTTGCTTGTCGTTTTGACAAAGGAAGCGCTCCAACGGGAGCTGCCCAAGTTTCCCGAAGTGGAAAGGGCTATTAGGGAGGAGGCGGAGGAGCGCTTGACGGTGCTCAACAAGAAGAAAAGGGAGAGGGAAAGCAGTCCGAGGATTGGGGGGGTAAAAAGGGCGGTCGACTCGGACGGAGATGTCGAGATTGGAGATAGCATCTATCTCAAATCCGATGCCCCAAGGGCTTTTGGAGGCCCCGGTTCCACCCTGAAACCTGGGAGTCAATGGGTGACCAATTCGGCCCTGGGAAGCGGGCAGGTCAATATCCGACAGTTACTAAAGGAACTACCATTATTCGCGAATCTCCCCCAGGAAAACCTTCACTTCCTGGGATTGAGTGCAGCCCCCCGGACATATGCGCCCTTTCAGACCATCATACAGCAATACTCGATGGGGAGGGAGATATACTTTATTGTGGGCGGTGAGGTTGAGGTCGTGGATGAATTGGTTATGGACCCGAAGCAGAACAAGGTCAAGGCACGATTGAGAAAGGGCCAACATTTTGGGGAGGTTGTAGCTCTTTCTTTGGCGCCCAGGAGGACAGCCACGGTTCGTGCGGTAACGCCCGTGGAATGTCTGGTGATTGAGGGAGATGTGTTGGAGGAACTTTGGAAAAAGTGTCCCCCGGAGGTGCAGCAGCAGCTGGAGACGACTGCAAGGGACCGTATGGACGGGGATGGAGAAAACGTGCTCATGAGGGACGCGCCGGCAACCCCTACCCAGTCGATCGACAAATTGGATATATCGGATCTCCCAAAAGCGCCGTCAATGAACCTGACGGTTCCCGAGTCACGATTCACGGGACCGAATGACTTGAACGTTGTCGAACCTTTTGATCCGGATCCATACCTACCCGCGGACTTTGAATCGCTTAGGTCGAAGTCTAGGCGAGGCTCACTTGCTCCACCACCCCCACAGTCGAATGCTACATCGAGTAGCTCTTCACCAACGGAAGAGAACCCAAGCCCCCTTTCAAGATCCACAACACCTTCGCCGGTAAAGACCAAACATGCGACCACTCCCCCGGAACATCACGCCACGGTAAAACGGGCGCGTATACTCTCCCGGAAGCCTTCCAGGTTCAATATTGGCCAATTCAAGGATGATATCTTGATTCAGATATTCAAGCACATGGAACTTCACGAGTTGATGCGAGTGCGTCAAGTGTCGACACATTGGTCAAGGCTACTCACCAATTCTGCATACCTACTAACCACTCTTGACCTGAAGCCCTATAACCGAGTGATCAATGACAATGTGTTGATACATGCGATTGCTCCCTTTGTGGGACATAGGCCCACCATGATAGATATATCAAACTGCTTTCACATTGGTGACGAAGGTTTCACGGTCCTCGCGCAGACCTGCGGCGCGAACGTCAAAGTTTGGAAAATGAAAAGTGTTTGGGACATTACCGGGCAGGCCATACTCGAAATGTCAAACCGTGCGAAAGGGCTGGAGGAAATCGATCTTAGCAACTGCCGGAAAGTGAGCGACACACTTCTGGCGCGGGTCGTGGGTTGGGTTGTCCCCGAATTCCACCCAATGTATGCGGAACAACAACTGCAGCAGGCACAAGCTGCGGCTGCCGCGGCGAATAACCCTTCAAGATACAATCCTGGCCAGCAGGCCCCACCCCAACCACCACCAATGTACCCCGCCCCAGGCACCGTGATCGGATGCCCGAACCTCAGCCGGCTGACATTAAGTTACTGCAAACACGTTACCGACCGCACCATGTCCCATCTTGCAGCGCATGCGGCTCGCAGATTGGAGCATGTGGATCTCACGCGATGCACCACTATCACAGACCAAGGATTCCAGAGCTGGGGCATGACGCGCTTTGAGAGACTACGAAGCCTGTGTCTAGCGGATTGCACCTATCTCACCGACAGCGCGGTAGTCTTCCTCACGAACGCGGCTAAAGGTCTCCGAAGCCTTGATTTGGTATATCTTTCCTCACTCCTTTCAAGAGGCCCCCTTCTTCCTCCTCGCCCTCGAAGTTGTAGCTAATCCCACTTGTGCAGTCTTTCTGCTGCGCCCTATCGGACACAGCAACGGAAGTCCTCTCACTCGGCTGTCCGCACTTATCCGTCCTCAAGTTGTCATTCTGCGGATCCGCGGTGTCGGACTCATCTCTCAGGGCGATAGGCCTACATCTACTTGAACTTCGTGAACTTTCCGTACGTGGGTGCGTGCGCGTCACAGGCGTGGGCGTGGAAGCGGTCGTGGAAGGTTGCCATAATCTTGAGGTGTTTGACGTGAGCCAGTGCAAGAACCTCGCCACGTGGATAGAGAGCGGTGGAGTGGAAAAGTGTACGCAGACGTGGAAACGGAATATCAGGTTTGAGACTGTAGCCGTGGACGTTATTGCGGGCGACAGGAGGCGATGACAGTGATGGATCCTCGGAAGAGATGAACGTAGCCATGGCTTGGATATGAGGCGGATGATGGCTCGATCCCTACCGGATTTTAGGGAATCGCAAGTAGAAATATGGCTTTTTTCTTCTTCTCTCATGGTTCACATTGGGATGGCCCAAGGATTATGGTATGATACTGGCTTCTGGTTTAAAAAGGCATCGCGACGGGGAGCGAGTGGAGGAGGCGGCGATGCGGCGGACTGAAGGGATGGATACGATAACTTGGAAAAGACTTTTGATTTCATTTCATTCTTTTCTTGCTCTTTCTTCTCCCATAAGTACGTTTCTTCCTCTTGCCATCAAGGTATTAGATTATCTGCTTTATTTCCCCATCAATTGTCTCACCTTTTCCGTTTCTTTCACTTTTTACCCACACAGCACGAAATGAACGGCGGCGTTCTCGGTAAGCTTTTTGTTCACCCAATTATTTACTTGTTTATTTATGATATCTCACCAGACGCTATTTCACTAGGAAGGGGGGGGGGGGGGGGTATTTGACCGGGATGTCCGTTTTTTCTTTTTGTCCCTAGAATGCGAGTGACGGGATGTGATGCGATCTAGCTTATGTGACCGCATCAGTTTATTATACCGGCACGACATACGCTGGAGCGAGAAGGAAGGAAAGGCAAAAGGTAGGCGGCGGGAGTGAGGGAATGAACTTATGACATGATACAGTGAATTTGTTCGCGAGGGTGGTTCAGTTGGCGTTGCTGGGGAATACCGCTAGAATAGAACAAACAAGTAGAGCATAATAATAGCGCTAGTTAACCCCACCCCGCTAGCACGAATCCAAGTCGAGCTCACGATATCACTCACAACGCCCAATATTACATCACAATCCCATCCATCATCTATCCATCACATATGTCTCCAAAGCCCGCTAACCACATACATATGGTAGACCCCCACTCCGTGCTTATCTAGCTATTCACTAGTCATGAGTAGATCCATTGCGAACCCCCGTGCACCGTATTTCTCGGTACTGCAGATATCTCCTCCGGTCCCGCGATACTTGTGAAGCTTCTGAAGGGTGAGGGTCCGGAAAGCGATCTCACTGAATAATATATCTTCTTCCCCTTCCCTAGGTGGGGTTTCCCCACCCTTATTCAGAGGCGGCGTAGTATTCTGAGTTACCCATCATCCATTCCATTCGCTAGACCATGGCTAGTCGATACTGATAGCATACAGTTGAGAGTATCGTGCCCGCCCGGTAATGCCATGAGACCTCACATCTTTCTTGCTTTATATCCCATCGCACCCGGACAACTCACCCACCCCCACAAATAGGGAAAACCCTCAAGACCAAACAAAACAATCCAGAGTTATGATGTTATGACAGAACGTCCCTCCCACTCACTACTCGTATCCCCCCCAACATATCCCCGGTACATAATCTTGCCATCCCGCAATTTTGGGCGTACTAGACACCAATGCTGCGGCCGCCCCGCTCCGGGTGGAGTACCACATATATACCTGCATCAAGCCCATTCCGCAGAGGACCGGTTCACGCTATGAGTTATCGGTGGAGGGCACACGCGGAGCGACACCGCAGGGGAGAGGATGATATAACCAATCTCGATATTTCCCAGTAGTCAATCACAAACCACCGCACATACGACAAAAATGTTGAAACATGCTTCTGACACTACCAGTAACGGATATCATAGTATCATTTAGACTATTGCTTTTCTCCTTACATTAATTCGTACCCCAGACACACATCTAGGCCTCTGGTACTAATGAAGATACCTCCTTGCATTTCTTGTTACCGTTTGCTTGACCTAATTGTCTCACTCACAATAGTAGATAGTAAGAGCTTCTCACTCTTCCTTTCTAGACAATTAAGCATTCATCGTTCTCTATCACACAATCTTCTTTGCCGTGCAAAACACTCCTCACAATACTTTCACAATAAAAAACATTCTAACAGCACCGAGTGCTCGTTCATGAATCCAAACACTCCAAATAAACAATGGCAAACCCTAACCCTTGTTTCCTCGCTAAATCTACCGGTTATTCTGTCGTATGATGATAAGCTGAATTCTAACTTACATGTCGATCCGCGAACGTGGGATTAGGCAGGGGGGGGGGCAGGCTTTCCTCCATACGCGCGTGCCGTGGGGTCGGCGGTGTCACGATTATCATACGCGTCCATGCCACTATTTTTCGTCGTCTACGGTACTCGCACTAATCCGACGGGACGGATGACGAGCATGGCATATAGGAGAGGAAGGTCGAGAAAGCTGCTACGAGTTCCGGGTACCACCACTGCTACGACTACACCTGAGATCTTTCTCTCAAGAAACTTGTCCGAGGACTTACAGTTGATACTGAGGATATGTCGGAGAGAAGAGGCGCTTCTAGCAAGAGCTCTAAAGCGGGGCCATCCGGGGGTGGCAGTGATGAGGCCACAAGCAGTAGGAGTATGAAGAAGAAGAGAGCCAGACCCCGACCTTCTCCTTCTCCTCCTTCTCCCCCTCCTCCTCCTCCTCCATCCCCATCTCCTGATCCCCCAGAGGTGAATGGCTACTACCCGGACGAGATTTCAAACGCCCATGCGCAAGAATACATGACCGGTGTTCGGCAGAAGCCCATAAAAACGCTCCTCTCGACACTCTCGATCACCAACGCTGAACGCTCGCGCATTCCCGTCGGGGATTGCGTGGTGCATTGGTTCCGTGGCGACCTGCGCTTCGAGGACAATACTGCTCTCTCACTCGCTTCCCAGGCCGCACGGGAAGCAGCTGGAGGAGGGGTTGGACTGGTGGGGCTGTACGTGCTCTCGCCACGAGACTTGGGGGCGCATGTGGTGTCGCCGGCAAAGTTGGATTTTGCACTGCGGAGCTTAAGGATTCTGAAGGAGGATTTAGACGGCAGGTTTGGAGTGCCGTTGTGGATTGAGGTTGTGGAGAGGAGGAGGGATGTTGGGAGGAGGGTTCTGGAGCTGTGTAGACAGTGGGAGGCTGGGAGGTTGTTTGCCAATATGGAATATGAGGTCGATGAGCTTAGGCGGGATGCGAAAATTGTTAGGGATGGGGTAGGATATGGAGTTTCGGTGGAGGTCGTGCACGATTTGTGTGTAGTCCTCCCGGGAGAGTTAGTGACCAAGGTATTATTATTGTTCCCTTTTAATACTCTCGCTGGTTCGTTTGTTGGTTGAGTGATTTCCAGTGATGCTAATCGATCTGGTATAACAAAAGGGCAAAGGAACCCCCTTTGTAGCCCACGCCCCTTGGTTCAAAGCCTGGGTCGACAACATCCACTCTCGCCCATCTGGTCTGGAGCTCTGCCCACCACCGGAGCGCAACCCGGATTCGTTCAGAGAGGCTCACGCTTCCCTCTTCGACTCACCTATTCCCAGTGCACCCCAAGGAAAAGTGCTCGAAGGGGAGGAGCAGGCAGAATACCTTGCCAACTTGTACCCTGCAGGCGAACACGCCGCACAGGAGAGGCTCAAGAAGTTCCTGAAGGACCAGGTGGAAGAATACCACGAGAATAAGAACGGTCTCGCGGATAGCGGGACGAGCATGTTGAGCGTGCATTTCGCTGCTGGCACGCTGTCTTCTAGGCAGGCAGTGAGCGCTGCACTGAACGCGAATTCCATCAAGGCGCTGGACCGGGGGAGTAAAGGGATTCAGACGTATGTCGTGGTCACTTTTCCCCTGCTCCCCTCTCTCATACACACATATCCTACCTTTTCTTATCGGCTGACGGCGCCCACTTCCTAAACCTACCAATAGTTGGATATCAGAGCTTTCCTGGAGAGAATTTTACAAGCACGTTCTAGTGAACTGGCCATTCGTCTGGTATGATACGCTCCCATCCATCCTCGACCTACCATAAGCCAACCCCCCCCCTCACAGCATGAAAAAACCCTTCAAACTCCGCTGCTCCACCATCCCCTGGTGCTCAACCTCGCTCGCAGAATCCCACTTTGGCGCCTTCTGCACCGGGCACACGGGTTACCCGGTAATCGACGCCGCCATCCGCCAACTCCTGAAAACGAAATACATGCCCAACCGTGCACGCATGATTGTGGCCTCCTTCCTAACCAAGGACTTGCTAATCGACTGGCGACGGGGCGAGCGCTTCTTCATGGAGCACCTCATCGACGGCGACTTTGCCAGCAACAACGGCGGTTGGGGATGGTGTTCCGGGGTGGGCGCCGACACTCAGTCGTACTTTATCGTACTCAACCCGGTGAAGCAGAGCTTGCGGTTCGATCCCCAAGGCGAGTACATTCGCACTTGGGTGGAGGAGTTGAGGGGAGTCAAGGAGGAAAGGGCTTTGCACGAGCCTTTCAAGTTTCTCGGTGAAGAGGGGGTCAAGAAGGTGGAGTACGTCGCACCCCTGGTCCAGCACGAGGCCTCCAGGAGGAAGTTTTTGCGGCTTTATAAGAGGGGGCAGGCGGGAGGGAGGGGTGGGAGGCATTAGGGTTTCTCTTTTTTGGGGGGGGGGGAGTGGTGCCTGGAAGTGATCATGTGTCCTTGTTTTGCTTTTTTGCTTTTTCTCTTTTTTTCCCTCCCTTTTTTTTTTTTTTTGCCCTGGTGCCTGCAGTACGGTAGTGGAAGACCGACTTGACAGGTTGATGGAATAAGATGATACTTTGGTTAAGTTATGCTTGGGCTTATATGGTTTATCACGGTATCATAGGCGTATCGTACCATACTTGTACTGTACTGTATTATACTATACCGTTATCATACTTGGTGCCACCATTTCCCGTCATTAAGACATTATCATTATGGGCTGGATGGGATAGGATAGTTTAATCGAAATGGTACAGTACCACAAGAACAATGCACGGATCATGGCCATAACTTATTTATACGAAACCATATTATGATGCACTTCCTGTACGGGGGGGGGAGTAGGGTAGTCTAGGTCACTTACTAACCCACTCAACTAAAGTGCAACCCGTTGAACCGATAACTCACGGCTGTAAGGGGATAAGGGGAGAAAGAACGAATGAAAAAAATAAAAATAAAATGGAGACGGTGAGGGATTTATTTTTAATTTTTTTATTTTCTTATTTTCTCTATTCTGATGTCTGTTTGGAAGGATATGTGCGTAACGTAATGTATGTATAACTGCTAGAATAGAGTACCGTACTGTACTGTACTGCGGTGAGCGAGTGTCATTAAATAAAAAGCATCACGACAGAACATTAAATAGAATAGAATAGAATTCTGTAGCGTTTGTTTGTATTCGTCCGAATGCGTAACTAAGGTCACCTACCGTACCTACCTACCTACTCACCTACCGTATCTATCGTATGATATAGTACAGCACCGGTAGTAGAATACTAGTAGAAGGTTAGCTTAGGGCAATAGTCGTTGTATTCATATTATATCGTACGAACGGTAGTAGCCTACTTGTACTGTGATAGTACTGTCATCATATATAGCACTAGATGGCACTGTACTGTACAGTACCGGTACCATGTTTGGATTTCAACAATGTCGTCATACGTATGATGCTACACTATTATATCATACATACTGTACATGCTGGAACGTTTTGAAGGTACGGTAAGGATGGAACCAACCAAAACAAAAAAACAAAAAAAAACATTTGAGTTAAGTGGATAGTAATGATACGGCAGTTTATTTATTGACGGAAGGGAAGGGAAGGGAGGGGCTTGGCGTCAGGGGTTTTTAATACTTTTTATTTAATTGTCCGGTGGTAGGATACGATATCGTGCCTGTCATATCATATACATACTTGTACAGTATTGTACCTACTTAGCCATCATAACGAATAAGTACAGTACAGTACAGTACAGTACCCCATCCATCCTTCCCTTTTAGTAAAAAATAAAAATAAAAATAAAAAAAACATCCACTACCAAACTTCCACGTTCACACTAGTCCACTCTATTTATTACCATCTTACCATACTCGAGTACAAGTACTACCCATTACAAGCTATGTACTGTACTGTACCTCGTCCTACCACCCACTCACCCACTCACCACCTACCTACCATACCCCATTTATTTATTCGTCCGCTCATTTATATATTTATTTATATGTTCATTCACCCATCCACCAATTAATCTATCTATTTTTATTTTTATCCCCCGTAAAAATCTGCCGTATCCATAACAGCTTTCTCCCATCCGTACTACACATACCGGTGCCGTAGAGGAGGGGGGGGTTTTTTGATTCACGGGGGAGATTCTCGTTTCGGTGCTATCATGGTATGCTTACTTGCTTACTTACTAGAACTGGAACTGGAACTGGACGGATCGGGGGGGGGGGGTGCGGTACCATACCAGTACAGTACTTACTTACTTACTTACTGCATGTAGGGATTGAGCTTCTTCCAGTCTTGCAAGGGTGGATGTGGATGGGTGGGTGATTCCGAAGGATTGGGTGCTGTAACTGGAATCTCTGGAGATAGGCATAAGGGCAAAGTCCGGTGTGCCGAGAATTGATTTGGACAGATTGGTTGATGGTCGATCGCCTCAACCAGATAGGTGGATAACTCATACAGTCACTCAATACCCGGGCCCAACCTCCCCAACAGAATGAAAAGACATCGTGTCTGGGACTACTGGACTGGTATGGCCTATCATATGTCTGGCCGACCGACGGGAATGTATGCTTCCACTACCGAGACTTGTCTCACCAATAGGGCATGACGCGCATACCACACATATACTTGCACTGCCCGGTACATGGAGAGAGAAAAAGGGATATATATAGTTAGCTATTCTTTGTTTTGTCTTTTTAAAACAAAAAAAGAAAATCCGCAAAAAAAAATGAAGAAAAAGGAAAGAAATCAATTGACTATTCACAACGACAACACCCCACCCTGCACAACATTCATTCCATGCGCAACGTACAGCCCACAAGCCCTGATAATACACCCAGTAGTCACCCCTAATTCGAGGACGAAGGTGGAGAGAGCGACGGCAAAACAGGAAGAGAGAGTAATGAGGATGAAAAAGGAAACCGGGGCCCTCCATAGGTCTCGCCATCCAGTTATCTGCCTATCTATACTCAGGCCTAACAAAATCGGCCATGGTTTTCTGTTCAACGTAGCCGTGATCTATGTAACACATTAGCCTATTCAATTCCTTCCCATCCCGCAATGAAACCGAAGAAGAGGGGGGGGGGCAGGGAGGTAAAGGTAAACCCACGATGATCATCGTGCCCATGATGCTCCTCCTCAGCCCCCACATATTCCATCCTATACACACCCCCGCACTCGGGACACCTCTCGACAGGCCTATCCTTGCTGATGGTCAACCAGATAGTGACGTGGCTATCAGCGGGGTACCCAGTGCAGCCCAGATACCTCTCCTTCCCAAAACTCCTCACAACGATCGGGTTATCGAGGGTACCACGGCGGGAGGCGTCCAACGGCTTCATGTCGAAGATGTCGATGCCCTCGACCTTACCGAGGATCTCGAGACGCTCAAGACCCGTGGCTTGGTTGTAATCCGTCGCGACCTCTCCTGGGGCGGCGCCGGGGGGGATGAGATCTTCTTCCGTTTTAATTTCTGCACAGAATACGAAGGAAGGAAGGGTCACCCCCCGCGTTAGTGGATGTAACACGACTCAATGGATGCGGAGCAGGGGAGGGGGTAGAAGTGAGACTTGCCGTGGAATGTTTTAACATTGGCGGGGATTGGCCAGTTATCCACGGCCTTCTTGTCGGAGCGGAGGATCCCCGCCGTTCCAAAAGTGCGGGTCGCAGTGGCGGGCACGGGGACGAGCCTGGTTCTAACGGCGGGCGCAATGGCCTTGCGAATGGTGTTGATTGCCGGTCCTGTAAACATGGCTCTCAGGCGCTGAGTGGGATCGAGCGAAGAATGTGAACGGGGCGATGAACGGAGGAGGGATGGATGGATGGAAGAGGAAAGTTGATGGGGTTTGATACGGTAGAGATGGAGAAAATAGGTTTCCCTCCCGTTCCCCCCACCACTAATCGGAAGGAAACATCATTCGGTAATCGAACCACGCCAACCCCATAGCAACCAGCCATCCAATGAGAGAAAATGTCTCGCTCCAGCCCAAAACTTTAATAAAGTCGATCGCACAGCAACCATCATGACACCGCCACAACCCAAGTGCACAAACCCATTGTTTACCCAAACCTTAGCTTACTAAGCACTGCTTACAACAATTCCCAATGACCAAGCTGACATCAGACTCGCACGACGCCACAGGGGTATAAAGGGCCCCGATATAGCCCTCGGTGATCCATTCCACCGCATTCAACACCAACAACCCTTTCCCTCCTCGCTCCCTTCCCTTACCGGTAGCGGTATGATAGAAAGGAAGGAAGAAAAAAAAATTGACAGCAGCGATAGCACCCACCGCCTCTCAACTTTCCCGACCGTCGAGGAGTACTCGTACAGTGCATCGAGTGGAGAGAAGGAATTGAGGAAACGCTTGTCATACGTACATCCTCTACGAGTCCCCTACAGTACGAGTACCCTTCCCTTCCTATCCTCCTTCAACCAAGCTACTGCTCCCAGTGCCATACAATCCCATCACCGACTAGCCAATCAATCGACAGACAGAATCAGTTACAATCCCTCGATGCAATTATAGCAATGTCATGATACTCGTTTCGAGATTCTCCTGCCCTTACAAGCACCGTACAAGCACTGCACAATCTATGAACCACATACACACACATACATGCGCATGCACCACACCTCTCCCCATTCTTCCCTTCCCTTCAGAGCTACCGTACTCCACCACACCGGGCGACACTCCGTACCCCAACCCAACCACTCACTACGCCGTCATATCGTTTCCAAAAAAAAAAACACATGCCGTATCTGCCATCCTACCTACAATACTACCCTACTCCTCCTCGAAAAGGGGGAAGAAAAAATGGCAATGATGCCAAAAAAAAATCACTGGCAGCCAGGGGCAGTTCAGGCAGGGAGAGGAGGAGGAGGAGCAACGAAAAGGAAAAAAAACCCCGTCTTCACACTCGAGCACAGTACACAACTGCAACTACCGTAATCAACTCACAACCTCGCTTTGACATACACATGACGAACTTCATCTCGCACGGAAATTCCCACGACGTTTTTCTTTTACTTTTTTTTTTCTATACCACCCCACTGCAGGTGTGTTATCTACAAACAGATGTCGGATCGGATTTCGTACTTCCTTCTCCCTCCCTCCCCCCTTCTCTTTTCCCTGCCTGCCCCACGACCAATGGGCAAGACAAATTAGAAGGGTTGGTTGTGTGGTTACCAAGTGGATGAACATTTCCCCACACTCCATCTCTCCTTCCAGGGCAGGTACTGTACCGGTAGGCAGGTAGGTATTCTTTCTCGAAACGGTCGGTTGTGCCGATCGATCAATTGATTGGCCCGCTGCTTGTCCTCTCATCACCCCCTTTTGTCGACCAGAGTGAGAAGAAAGAGGTCCGATGAGAAATGAAAATGAAGGAGCCAAGGGTATGATATTAATACAGCTTCTCATTCGCTCCCCACCAATCCGAATCAGGAAAAGGAAGAAAACCTCCTTCCTTCGAAAAATTCACAATCGTTTCCGCTCTTTGAAAACCCAACCGAAGAAAATATACCGGTAGCAGAGTATGCAGGCGAAAAGAGAAAAAAATGATGATGATTAAAGGATATAAATGCATGGTACAAAAAAAAATATGAATGGAAGGTAGAAAAAAGAAAAAAAATGAAAGGAGAAAAAATAGCCAAAACATTAGAAGGCGAGTAGAAGTACATGTATTGCCCCTCTCCCACAATAAACAGGTATTATATAAAAATCGCAGGTTGAAGTGAATGATGGCGAAGTTTTTTTGTTTTTTTTTGCAAATAATGGCGAAAAAAGATGGTGAAAATAGTGAATATGGGGTAAAAACACCAAAAGAACATGCTAATAAATCGAAAGGGGGGGGGGGTGAAGAAATGGTAACGAAAAAATGGGAGGGGGCGATATCTCTTGAAAGCGGAAAAGATAAAAGAATAAGAGATAGAAATTAAAGAGATGACAGGAATTACCACCAATATACAAATGGACCTGACGCTCACAAAGGTAAGGGTATATCATAACATCATACCAGTAACCATGAATCCCAAAGATTGAACGAAAAAAAGAAAAGAAGAAAAACCCAACCAAACAACTGCCGCTATTACCACCGCCACATCTGGTCCACAAACTAGCACTCGTCCCACCAAGCGGCCTCCTCCCCCGCAAAAAAAAAGCAAATTCGGTAACCGCCGTAATCAACGCTGATGGACATAAGAGGCCAATTGCACCTCACGTTGCTGGCAAGTCGCAAAGGGCAATTACGAGAAACCCTCCCGAAGACGAAAGAAACCAGGATATAATGAAGAAAGGGGGGGAAGGGAAGGCAGATAAAGTGAACAGCAAAATGGCAGATGGAGGAGAGGCAGTGAGGGTAATGTGGAAAAATTAACCCAACGGAATGGATGAGGGGAGGGAAGGAGGAAAGAAAAGAAAAGAAAGAACGCCGATATTGCCCCTACGCATTCGAAAAAAAAATGCCAACCCCCTATCCCCCTTCCCGAATTCGAATCAAAGTATATGCTGCGCCTGTTTCCCGGCCATGCCCAACTCACGCCCGAGGCCTTTTTTCTTACCATCTCTTTCGCTCCTGTGACAAAAAAATTATTATTAAAGAAATTTCAAACCAAATCAAGAATAGAATGAAGCAGAAATGATTCCCGAATGCTTCAGCGCTAGACAACGTTAAAAGCCATCGGCAGCCGCAGAGAGACGAGGAGAATGATCTGCTGGTGTAAGACCTCGTTGCTGCGAGTGATTGTTTCGGAACCTAAGGCTCCTGCAGCTCTTTTGCTTTTTCTCTGCAAGCGGCTGGGGAAAAGCCATTTCCAACTTTGGCAGCGATAAGACGCCAACGATCTTGATCGTATTCCTGGATAGCATTTCGGAGCCGTAGCACCTTTATTTATTGGCAACGGCACGGCCTTGATGTTAGAAAAGCTAAAGCGTCTTCAGAGTCGAAGAGGAATACGAAATGGCCCTATAAAGGGGGAAATCCGGGGTATGTAACCCTCCCAAATTTGGGAAAAGAACGGGGGAAGGTTTTCTTACAGTCTCGTCTGTCCACTGCGTGGTCTTGGCTTTCAGTTTTGTGCAATAACGAACTTGCAGAGTGCCTGATGAGCGGCCAGGGAAGAATTCGGCAATTTGTTTCCAAGTCAGTGCCTTGTTCTCCTTCAGGTCGACGAGCAGTTGGTCATCCTCAGGTGTAAACTTGAGTTTCGGGCCTCGTGGTCTCGGTGCCGGCGCTGGCATTTGTTGCGAGCTCGATGGCCCAGCAAGTGATGATGGCCCCGGTATTCCCATTGGCGAACCTCCCATCTGCGAACTCCCTCCCACGCCCATTACCGAGCTTGTTCGTGCTATCTTTGCGGGCGGTGGTTGATCCGGCATGTGGTGGTGGTGAGTGTGTTGCGGGTGTGGGTGGTGATGTGGTGGGGGGGGAAGGTGTTGATGCTGGTAGTGAGAATCCACATCTTGGTCGTCCTCATCTCCTCGCATGCCACTAAGATCGATTTCTATTTCATCATGAGTTCTTGCTCTTGGCTTGCTGGACGAAGATAGTCCCGGACCGTAAAGGCTCCCACTACCTCCTGCCCCGCCCATGTGTGGCGGGGGCCTTTGATGAGCCATCTGCTGTACTAGAAGCAGCGGCTCGTTCAGATCTTCAAGGGAGTCGAGGCCCCGAGGCTCGTGTTCCTGTTGGATATAAGGCGATTGGGAATGGTGGTGGTGGTGGTGGTAATGACGATGGGTATGGTACGGGTACTCGTCGAGTTGATACGGGGCAGCCACTGCGAAGAAAGTAAATCCAGTGCACCGGAGACTATGTCCCCAGTAGCCTTACCTGTGTTGGAAAATGAAGGATTATAGGAGTCTCTAACAGGACTTCTATTGATATTATCTTCCTTTCTTTGGGGGTACCGGTGTGCACAAAGGACGGACGTTATGTTTGTTTAGCGGCAGACGTATTCCGGTCAAATCTATAGTCAGGGAGCAGCAGGAAGCAGCAAGTAAGGCACAGGAACCACTGACGACAGAGCTGGACCGGAAATAACGTTTGCAGGGTGGAGGAACTATAACCCAGGGAAACAGGAAATAGCTGCTGGGATGCGCGGGGGTGTGGTACGATATATAAGTATATATCCTTTCAAAGTACCGTCGACCGGCCCGTGATCTTCTCTGGCACCCCCCGTATCGAAGGGCTTCAATCGTCTACTCTGGCGTTCTCGTCTTCGCTAAGTTTGAAATATAGCGACTGGTCAGTCGATCCGGAACCGAAACTCGTACTTCGTGTGGAGAAGCTGCTTTGTGGGAACGGCGAGTGCAAGAGACTTGGGTGCATGATTCAACAACGTCTATGCCATGAACAAGAAGGAGTCCCTGCTGGGTACTCAGGGTTGAATGGAGGCTGACGAAGAAACCTTTGACGGAGCGGAAGCAGAGGTATAGGTATCCAGAATGGCTAGTGGTGGGGCGGGGAGCAGTGTCCAGACCGTCGGAGCTGAGGAAGAAAAAAACAGCAGCGATAGGATAGTATTTGCGCAACGACGGCAAGACCAAGAACATCAGAAAAAAAGGGGGACAAGGAATAATAACAATAATGGGCCGGGGTGGGTCGTAGTAGCAGTGAGGAAGGAGGGGAAGGGGGGGGGGGGGGGCTTGAGACGTGGGTCAAGCTCAGGCACCACCAGGCCGCCGGAGGGAAGATGGAGGAGGGGTTGGGCTAGAGTGTGATCGAGAGGAGAGAGGGGGCAGGAGGAAGGGATGAGGAGAGAGGAGGAGGGGGGGGGGGGTGAAGGGTGATGATGCCGAGGAGGATGAGGTTAATGGAGTGGGTAGATGCATCTAGGGTGCAAGGGTAACAGGAGGCGGTGGTCGTGGTTTGCGGTTCGTAGTAGTTAGTGGCAGGAGGAGCAGAGGCAGTACTCGTACCGGGAGGAGCACCCCCGCCATTCAACACCAGAGCCAAACACGGCCACAGGCAACGCAGAGACGGAGCCAGCAGGCCCAGAACCAAAACCGGGCAAGTCTAGGCATGAAAGACGGGAAACGGGAGAACAGGAGTAGCAGAAGAGAGAAGGGGCATGGAAGTGGTGCACGGAACGAAAGGAATAATGAAATAACAGTATAAATGTCAAGATTAAACACAAAAAAAAACAAAAACGAGAAGGGAAAAAGCAGAACAGATCCAGGCCAACAAGAGGAAACTGGAGAATCATTGCCCCCGGAGATATACTCAATAGGAACGCCCTTTTCGGTTTTGGTTCGCAAAAAGTTACGACTTTGGAAGGGCATGCTATAGCGGTTCGAACGCACAGTATCATACCGGTAGAGTATCGGTCATAAAAATGGATGGATGCAATTGCAGCAATCCTACCATATAGCAACGATGAATTATACATAAGGGCCAAAAATATAGGCCAAAAAAGTACTCTATGTACGCAATCCTCTCCTCACACGCTCCCAGTCTCGCAAGCTGTGAGCCTAGAGACTCGATTGAAAGGCTATAATATTGAGATTTATATACGCCCCCCCTCTTCACGCCCCCCGGCCCCCCCCCCCCCCACGGATGTCCCACCACCGAGAATCAAGAAAACCGGTCGATCCTACCATTGCATCTTGTCAGCAATTGCAGTTGGCTCACTGGGTAACTTAGCGATGGGGGGTAGGAGTGATCCAGCAATGGATTGATAAATGATAGTGACGATAGTGACGATGATGCTGCTCTCGAAGTGGATGAAGGGGCAAACACCAGGAGGTGGGATGAAGGGTGAAAAGAGGAAGGTAAGGTTGGAGTGGCAGACCGACCCAGGCGTGTGTGTGGTAGGGTACGATAGACAGGAAGGTTTGTACGAGTGCTCGAGAACTCTCCTCGGATTCGGTTACAGCCAATGTCCCGCCAGAAGGCAGCGAGCAGGGATGAGAGCACTGGAATTCTGTGTTGCAATCCATCCCAAACCAGCATTTCCCGACTCCTTTTCCACGAATCCAAGTACAGGTAAGCAGAAGAAGGGCAAGCATAGTCCTGAACTCACACATACAAGGGTCAGGGATAGAATAACGGTACAAAGTATGGTGAATAACTAAAACCCCCGTAGCAGCGGTACACCTGAGAAACATGGCCCTGAAGGGATCTCAACTTGCTCTTGCCTCGGTCAACTCTGGACAGATATAACGGATGGATGAGATGCCTAGCCTCCCATTCAATACATCTATCAAAAGAACAGCTCTCCCCAGTCTCTTGTTGAGCGTTGGAAGGCTTCTGCCCCCAGACGAGCTGGTTGCGGCGTACTACCCTGCTTTGTACCACTCTGCTATGCCCGACCCTCGTACAGGCAGAGACTACCGCAGTCACAGCCAGCTCAAATCTTCTACCGAAAGAAAAGAAATTATAAAAATACGGTAATAATAAAAAAGGAAATAACATGAGAAGGGAAAGAAGAAAAAAAAAGCAATCAAAAGAACGTTATTCCCCACAAGACAGGCAGGATAAGCCAGTCCAGCCCACCCACCACTCACAAAAAATAATTTTAAGTCCGCAACCACCCCCGTCGTTGTTGATTTTTTATCTTGACATGCTCGCTGGGGTTTCCGTGCAGTTGTGTCAGCGCCATCATTTAGACTTTCATACCACGACCACTATCTCATAGTGTACCTGGGATGGCTATCAAGGATCTGAAATCTCGATTCACGAGAGAAAAAAAAAGGGAGAGGCTTGAGACGGAAGGCGCCTGACACTTGACAGCTCACGTTGCGCAACCCAACCCATAACCTACACTAACCTCACTGGGACCACTCCAACTCTGCTGTCCGGGCCAGCCGACCTGCTAGCCGGAGATGAGGTTGTGGGTGATCAAATGACTGAAGAGGTTTGGATGGAGAGGAGAATGAAATGGAGATCAAGAGAGAAGAAGCCATGGGAGAAGCAAACCTACGAAAAAGAGCAGGAGGGGGGGCGGTGCTAGAGTATAAGTTTTTCTGCCTAACCCAAAGGGGAATATTATAATAGTAATCATGATAATAGCAGCGACAAAAGGCAACAAAAAAGCAAAACGGAAAAGAAGAAAAAATAAAATACCCTCGTAGATGGCCAGGATGGTAATGAGCAGGATGTGCAGAAACTGATCCATACGGATGAAGGTTCTCCTGCCAGCTGCCTCTCCGCTCCAGCCTCCTACCCCTCTGTATCTCAACCTCCTGTGCTTTGCCAGTACCGGATGTCCCTTTCCACATCTTACTGGTTTCCCTTCTCACCTCTTTCCCTTCTCCCTTATTTCATCACTATTACCGGTAATCCCTTTGCCTCCCTTTCAATCCATGCCATGCTAGTTGGCTACTTGCTGCTCCGTTCGGTAGGGGGGTATGTAACTCGGTACAGTGTGCGGCCGAAACCGAACGCGGGGAGGGGGTACGTGAGTGAGAGGCAGGGGAAGGGACAGGAGAGAATCAAGGGAGAGGGGTGGGGGGGAGTGGGAGAGTGGGAGAGTAGAAGATGAGGAAAAAGATCATTAGAGCGGAGTAGCGCAGCTCTCCACGAACGCATGAACCGTGCCTTGCACCCGCGACCCTTCTGCGACATCCGCTAAACCCTTCCAACCCCGACCCGGCAACCCTATCCATGTCGACAGAGGCTCGCACCAGGAACCAACCATGATGCTTGCCCGCTGGGCAGAGTGCCGTATGGTGCACTCTAGAAAAGAGGTCGAACGCAATTCGGACGGCCGTTGGTGGCGAGCAGCGGGGCCCAAGGAAACAAGCAAGTTTCGACTTCACCTTCTGCGTGTGCGCGGGGCAATTGACTCCCCAAGACGGGTGATTGAGTTGACCCATCGCTTGGGCAACAGGTTCATCTCCGGCCTCGGCAGCGCGGTTGGGCCAAACGAGGAGACCCTTTACGAGTCGAGGCTGGGAGGAGTCTAATGTTAGCAAGCTACAATCGCCCCTGCTATCCCGGACAAGGAGAATCCGAAGAATCTGTCCGGTACAACGAGCAATCCGGGACAACGGGTCAAGTTCTGGCGCTAGTTTTCCTTTAACTCTCGGCATTTCATACGGGACAGCGAGGTTCGGCTGTGGATGCTGGAGTATATTTCCTTCACCCTCTTCGTTTGTTTACTTACTCTATTTTTTTTCTCCCCCCTCACCCGCCCCCTCCCCCCACCGTTTTTAGATTCTAGATCCCCCTTTGTGCACCCAGTCGGGCCAAGTTCATGTCTCCGTTAACCTGGCGAATGCGCGCAGTGCCTGTGAGATTTGTGTAAGGTATAATGGGGTAGGTGAGGTAAGTTCTCGTACGGGTCGATGTGTGTGATGTTCATATGGACTTGTCCCCGGGAGCCTGTCACCGGTTGTTTCTCGTGCGCTACTTTTCCGAGCCCTGTCGATTGCTAGCCTCATATCACTCTCGTAGTGTACTTGTACGAGTACTTGCACTGCACTCGTACCTGTAGTGGCATCTCCAGCACTAAAACCGAATCAATCAAAAATCCCCGACGGGGCGCTCTTTGGACGAACTTCCCCTCCCGCTATCTCAGTCTATCACTCTTTCGGTATATTTCTCGGTTTTCCTTGTATGACTTTTCTTTTTTCCCCGCTGCACCTCATGTTTTGTTTTTCTTTTTTGTTTTTGTTTTTTTGTTTTTCTCTTCCTCCTCTGCGAGGATCGTCCAGAGATCCGTCCACAAGAGATTTTTACATCTGATAAATCCCTATTCACCCTTCCGTTCTTTGCGGTTTTTATTTCATCTCGAAGCGCTTTTCGGATTTACAGGCGGCGATGCAACGTCTTCGTATCTCCCTTCCCCTTCCCCTTCCCCTTCCCCTTCCCCTTCTCCTTCTCCTTTTCCTTTTCCTTTTCCTTCTCCTTCTCCTTCCCCTTCTTCTTTCCTCCCTTACCCTCGTTTCCCCGACGTCCCCAATCCACCCCCAGGTACTTGTATTTGTCCCTGGCCAGAAGTACCCGGGAACAGGGATTCGCGAAATATATGGTAAAAAAAAATGTGTGCGTATCTGAGCGCCAATGCAAAATACCGTATACCCCTGTTTTCGGGTGCTTCTGGGCTGGGAGAGGCTGTGGCTGGCCATTGATACATGCACGAGTACAGCACGCCGTATCACCCGCTCAATGCCCATTGCATCGCCCCCCCCAACTGTCCTCGCTCCGACTCGCCCAACCGCTTGATGAATCAATCAGCGAACCAATCAGTCGGTCGGAACCACGATTGGAGGGCTGAATGCTAGTGATGCTTTTCGCTGTCGCTCGAACCGTGTCTGAGAAGCCGTCTCGGGTCTGCTTTCGCGACACTATTCGCTTATTTAGCGCGAATTCGTCTAAGGACACCTGCCAACGGCCGGACAAAGCCTTTTTTTTTTTTCCGGGGGCGGCTGTTGCCGGCCCTTTCCTACAAGTGTCTTTCATACGTGCTTCCTGACTGAATGCACTCAAAGTGCTATCGTATACTAGTTAGTACTGTACATGAAACTGGACCGCGTCGTATACCGATGCTCTATGCAGGACGTACAGTTCCATATCATAACATCACGGCGATCAATGATTGAGCCTTCATGAGGCGGTGGCAAGATGCTGCTGACCCCCCTCCCCCCAACTGTGACAACTTCTCTGCCCTGCACTGGAGCAATGGTTCATCTGATCTTCGGCAGGGCTCGAAAAGGGTTTTCTTCCCTTCCCCATCCCGGGATGGAGTAGAAGTACCGGTATCGCACAGTGAAGTGACGGGCATCATCACAAACCGCTGTTCCAGCACTAAAAACTAGTGTCCCTAACCCCTCTTTCACCCCCTCAGCACCATCACCACCACCACAGCCCCTTCCCCCCCCCCTCCTTGCCGATACCGATACGCATCTCATGCCCAAATGTCGCGCGATCACGTTGTCAGGGATTTGCTCTTTTCATCCTCTAACGCGAATCCCGCTTGCGGTCTGGCTTACACGGGCAGTAATGGCTGACCGATCGTGCGAATTTTTGAGAACCGCAGACCGCATCCTTTTCACCGTCCTAAATTGCTGAGGCGGATTCTCGGCTCGCGTTTCGACATCTGTTTCCTTCCCTTCGTCTGTCACAAACGGCCAAGACCCCACATCCCTGGTCAACGGCCATGCACAACAAGGGCAGCTCGATATCTTGAAATATGAAAAATGGGAGAAGATAAATGCCGGCATCTGAATAGCGAAGAAAATGCATAATAAATTCTAGAATTTCTTTTTTCCCTCCAAAACCTTGAACTCCTATCACAGCCAAGGAATAGGACAGAGGGGAAGGCGCAAAAGAATGCGAAGCCGCATCAATCATCCATCATCATCGCTCCGCTTGTGGGTGAGTCTTGGTTTCACAACCCGCAACACCACGGAACCCCCCCCCTCCTCCCCCCCCCCCTTAACCAACGCCCCCTTCTTCAGAACCGGTACGATGATACCGGTGATCCATCTAGAAGGAAGGAAGAATGGCTAAATCCTTCACTTCGGAGTTTTTCTCTCACAAGTTGAGATCTATCAAGCTATTCCCTTCGGTTAGAGACCGCTAATCTCTCCGATGGAATTTCTGCATGGTTTTGCCCCTTGATTGGGGGCTGATAAAGGGAAAGGGAAGAAGGGAAGGGGAAAAAGAAAAACGGACTCTGCTCGAGAAAAGGGTGAGAAGGGGGGTTTTTTTTTTCGAGTGACACATGTGTGCCACTCTATTCCTTGGTGGGTACTCTACACGAACTTGAGGGTTTTCTCTCCTCGGACCTACTGCTGTTGGAGGTCAATTTCAAATCTAAACGGCTTTCGCGGGGCCCAAATTGTGAGATATCGGTACTAGACGAATCATATGCAAGTTTTCTACGCTCCTAGTCGATGGTGAGATAACTAACCAACCGTTACAGTAGAGAAGAAGGTTTTGCCGGTAATGTTTTCCTCTTCGAGATGTTGCATAACAACCTCATCTACCTTTTTATTGTCATTCCAGTGGATACGGTATCAAGGTCCCTAGCGACTCCGAAGAGGCTTGAGCCGGGAACGTCCCGAAGGCAAAAGCATCCGGCACGGGGTACCCGAACACTAGGATCAAAAACTTGCATGGCAAATTATCTGTGCACGTCTGAGCGCCCATACGGTACTCGAGTACGGTACTAAATTCAGGCCCGAGTGTCCTGGTGCCTCGTGGTGGATGCCCGAGTTTATTAAATCCCATCCCATAACAGACTTCGTCTGCGATTGCTGGAGTAAGGTGCAAAAAAGGCACCTTACCACTTTGCCCCTAATCCTCCACCGAGGTTCAGGGTGTACCATGGGGTCCCAGGGCGCGCTCCGCTAGCCGGCATATTAGGGCATATATCTATGCATATACCTCGTCGAGTACCGATAGGTGCAACGTTGCATCTCGATACCGGGATCCTTTTGATGGTGAAGAAGAGCATCGGGTCTTTTTGCAGGCTTTCCTCGTACCATGTCATGTGGTTGTCTGCTATACATCGCAAGATTGTGTTATGCCTTTTTTACAGGGCTTATCCACCACCCAATTTCGATTTCCGCGTCATTACCGCATCCGAGCAATAGCGGCAGGCAATAGGGGCTACCGGACCCATATTCCTCTTCCTTCATAACAAACCAATCCTTCACCCCCACCTCTATCCGTTCTATTGCATGTGCAATATAGATCTCTGAGATAGCATCGCACTAACGCTCCCTCTCTCACGCCCTTGGTTTGCGAAGATATTTTCGGCATCTACCACTCGCTTAGAGCCCAATAACCTGCATGAGTCCTCCAACATGGCCTACCGATCAAGGATCGTGGGTCGGTTCTAGTCGAAGGGTCCAACCTGGTAAATGAAACTTCGATTCGTTGCTATGCCACGTCATGTTGAATCCGGGGTTGGGGCAATCGGAAAATTCCTCCCGAACTCACAAGATATACCTAGAATAGGGACACAGTAAGAAGGCGAGAAAAAGGAATACAACCATGACGATAAAGTTTTTTTTGGCGGGAACGAGACGAGAGTGCAATCTCTTGCCTGTCTTTCTTTTTTTTTTGTGAGCAAGCGAAAAAAAAAACCCATTCCCCTCTTCCTCGCGGTGTCAATGATTTATTTTCGATTCTTTGATAACAAACTCGATCAGAAGGTTCTAGTGGCCCGGTTGATCGGGAATTGTGGGTACGACACAAACATTCCTTCGGATCTCTATGTTTTATTTTTAGGGCTGACGTTCAAATGAAAATCTCTAGCATTCCCGAAAGGGATGATTGAAAAGGGACATTACCGGTAGAGAGGAACTCTGTTCATTGCTTCCTTCCCAATGAAGGAGATTACTTCCTTTACCTCCTTATGAACGTCATCTCAAAAAGAAAAAAAAGGAACGATTTCGGAGCTCTTACTGGGCTTGGAGAGTTGGCGTGAAGTATTGCTTTTTTTTTCTCCTCTTTTTTTTTTTTCGACTGGGTATGATCTTCTCTCTTCTGTCTTATAGAAATGTGCCGACAGGATTGGTGCTGCGTTTAACCGTCCTAATATAACAAGTATCGGAGGACGAAAATTGGTGAATTATTGGCGTTACGAGCTTGTTGGACTTCTGCTAATAACTTTTTCTTATTTCTTATTTTGTTTTCTTTTCTTCGGAACTATTGGTAGTTCGTTCGAAGGATGAAAAAAGAAAAATGAAAAAGAAAAAAAACACAGCAATATCCTTTTTTCTCTTCAGACCGAAAAAAAAGGCAACGTGACTGTGCATCCACGCGTACAGTGCTCATACAGATTGGACACAGCTCAGCCACAATTTGCCGGGAGTTCGAAATATTGTTCTGTTACATTCAGTTTTTCTCCTTCTCGCTGCAGGAACTCACGCGGGACGGCAGATCATGGTGTTGGTCGAATCTCACGAGACCCCCGGTCAGCAGCTCGGAGTAGCTTTGGGTACCTCCAGGTACTGTTTCTTAACCCTATTGTTTTTTTACCAGTTCTTTTGGTTCTCTTACTCTCATCGTATCAGGAGCTCACCAAAGCTCGGCATCGACCAGTGCTGAGACAAAAATTCCCAAGGCCGGGGAAAAGAAAAAACGAGTCCAGGGACAACGTTGGCGTGAGCTTTACCGAGACGTCTCGTTAAAGCTTCTTTATTCTTATTTAGCGGCTGATCAGCCGGAACCGAGACTATGGCCTCCCCGTCATAGCATGGGGGATCTACACCAACACATCCCGCCTCCACCACCACCACCACCACCACCACCACCACCACCATCAAACCCTATCCGGTACCCATATTGATCCTGCCTGTTCCTTTTTTCCTTTTTTCCTTTTTTTTGTGACAGCTGTCGGCGTGACGTCAATTGGGGGAGGACCAGTGGCAGTTTGACGAGTGGATGGAACCTTATCAAAATTAAGAAAAGAGACGATTACAGTAGTTAACCTCGAAAGCCGAATAATCCCCGATGGCTTGTTCAGAAAAACTCACCAACAGAATTCGCCCAAACCACGCAGACGCCGTCGAGTGCCACCGATTAAAAAAGAACCCCGAAATGTGAAGAAAGGGAATAAATAAAAATAAGGTATGATGATGAGGGTGAAGATGATGGAGATGATGATGACGATGAGATGTTAGAAAATATGATAAGTATTGTAGGAGAAAAGAGCGGGAGGGGGGGGAGGGATATTCAAGACTCGCTTCTCTTCACATCCACGGGAGACTACATCGAAATGATTTTTAGAAGGGACGGAACCAAGACGAAAAGACAAACAATACTCGTTTACCGACAACCTGACCAGAAAGCAAAGAAAAGCAATCGAAGGAAGAAAAATGAAAAATGGAGGATAAGCAAAGGAACAAAGAAAACCCTTCAATATGCGCCGACACCATGTTCCCAACCGATATCAACCCCGATGCTAAACCCTTTTACTTGCCGGCAAAATGCTCTTTTGCATACTGCTCGCAGGCCTATATATAAAGACCACTTGTTAGCCAGGACAAGTATCAAAAGTGTAGGTTTTACCTCTCCCCATCTTATGCTTTAACTAGAAAGACAACGTACCTTTGCCGGCTTCCCAACCTTAGTTCCAATGACCTTCCACTTGTTTGCTTCATATTCTTTGATGGCAGCAAGCAAGGCAGCGCTCTTCGTTTTTGTGAGCCAGAAAAATAAGTCAGCAAGATGAAAGGGACGAAAGGTTTGAGAAAAAGACATTTATTTCTTCTAGAGAAATGGGTGTTGGCGCCTCACTCACCTCATCTTCGCCGAACTCTGCATAATGCATGTCCTACTTCTGTTAGTAGATGCCCTTCCTTGCTGTATAAAAAGACAAAACGTGGGGTATTATATATATATATACATGTGTGTATGTATGTATGTATATCTATAGAGGAAGAAAAAGGAAAGGGTGGAGGGGTGGGTGAACAGAAAGAGCAAGTCGGGGGAGGAGGTAAGTGAACCCCTAAACTTGCCTTGTACCAGTGCTTCTTCACGCTACCTTCAGTCCTGGTCGGAAAGGTCTTTGCGATCTCGCTCCACGAGTTCCCAGCATCTCGCATGTTCTTGAGCCGTTGCTCTTCAGCCGCGGTCCAGGGAGTGTTTGTCCTCGTTCGTTTCGCACCCGTCGATGGCCCCGCTAAGGTCGGGGCACCAGATGCTGCGGCGGGCTGCTTCAAAGCTCTCCTCTTCTTATTCGATACGGGAGTAGTAGGACTGAGTGTATCCACGTCTGCCGGGGCCACATCTTGACCTCCTGCTCCACCTCCTGCACCTGCCCCACCACTACCGCTACCTCCCCCAGCTCCTCCTCGCTGTTGCTGCTGCTGTGCCTGCTGCTGCTGGTCTTCCGACGTCGAGACGCTCGTCGTTGTGGCTGAAGGGTTAGGTTGTTCAACGGCCGGTTTGATGGGCCGTTTCGCCATCATCGAACTATTCTCCTTTGCACCCGGGTACTCTCAGTATAAGGCAGAGAAAAACGTACACGCCCCAAAGAGAAGAACGCAACGGCAACCACTTTTTTTCTTTTCTTTTTCTTTTTCCCTTCTTTTCCTCTTTTCCTACTTCTCTTCTTTCTCTCCTCTTCTGTCTCTTTTTCTCTTCTCTCTCTCAACCTCTGCAGTTCCTTCGGCCTTTGCTTCTTTAAGAAGTATCGTAGATCGGGGAAAAAAAAGGCGTGGGTAGGGTAGGGTGGGGGTATTGGTGTTGGGGAGATACGGTAGGGGAAAACACAAGAAAAAAAATGGGGCGGCACCGGGGGCGGGGGGTTGAGGGATGACGAGTGGGAGTGGGGATGCGTGTGTGTGGGTAGCAAAGGGAGGAAAAAAGGTTATAAAAATTTTGGGATTTTTTCTCTCGTTGATTTGATTTTTGTTTATTGGTGGGGCAGAGAGGGAAATTTTCAAAAAAATAAAAACAGGTGGACGTTCGAGTAAGGTTATGGGTGATGGATGGGTGAATGAATGGATGGATGGAATGGATGGATGGGGTACGGGTACAGTACGTTTGAGCGTATCTTGGAGTTATTAGGGTGTACCGTAGATTATTCCTCCCGCCCTCTTGTTTCTTCCTCTCTCTCTCTCTCTCTCTCTCTTCTCTCTCTCTCACCTCCTTCACTTTTGTACTCGTACCGGTACACTGTGTCACACCCTTCCTCTCCGATACCTCTTTTCAGCTCTGCGGAGGAAGTTGAGCAGAAGGGGACAAAAAAGAACAAAAGAAAAAGGAAAGAAAGAAACCTCATTCCACTCTATGTCCCCTCTCTCCTCACGTCTGATGACTATGATGATGAAAGGGGAAAAAAGGAAAGGAAAAACCTGAAGAAAAAAAAAAGAACAAATAAAAGGGAAATGTGAGATCCAGCGGAAGAGAGTGTGAAGCAAAAGTGAAGAAAAAAGGAAAGAAACATACATCAAAAAAGAAAGAGTTGCGGGCGGCTGAACGCTCGAGAGCTTCATTGATCGGATCAGATTGGCTCGGAGGGGAGGGAGGAAGGGGGGTTACGGTACGATAACCTTGGAATTATTGTTTCCATCCATCTACCCGTCCGAATTTGACGTGATTCGATGCGATTTTCCTCCGATGTGTTTTTTTTATTATTATTATTATGATTACGATTTTGTTTTGTTTTGCCCCGTTTTGTTTATTTGTTTATTTGGGAGAGAGAGAGAGAGAGAGCGAGATTGGTATATTATAGGTATATGTATAGGTATGATAGGTGCAGGTGGACAGTATTATGCCTGATTCTTTTTGATTCTGTATCGATTTTTTTTTATTTTTTCTGCCGATTCAAGATTGAAATATTGATATAAGATTTTGGAAATATTTTGTTTGGGTACAGTACATAACCGTTTCCATTACGCTGTATTGTATAGTAACTGTACCTTACGGTTACGGTGGCGGTTCGGTTTCGCGGAGTGGATGGATGGATGAGTGAGCGGTGCGGGGTCCGCCTAGCCTAAGTTATGTATAATATACACAGTACGCGTGGGTTATCTGGCACGGTATGTATGTACATAAATACATACACAGATACATAGCGTATGATACATGATATATATATATATACATGCTTGCGTACGAGCTTGCCCCGCTGCTATGCTATGCTATGCTATGCTATGCTATGCTATGCTATGCCATGCCATGCCATGCCATGCCATGCTAGAACTGATCGCCGCCGCCACGGGCTTGCGAATGGATGACTGGCTGACTGGCTGACTTGCTGACTTGCCGGTGCTAATTCGGCCATAATATTATAGTACGAGCACGGTAGACTCTACGAGTACACCACACCAAGTAGAGTATGATAGGTCCGACCTCAACATCAGAGGAAGGTTATGTATTATATAAAGCGAAAAGTATCCATCATACCAATATGATATCTGAGGTAGGAGAAGAAGAAAATAAAATTTTTAAAAAATGAACCCAATAGTAACCTTTTATTTCATTTTAATCTCTTTTCCAATTATCTCTTCGATAATAATTTAGCAATAATGATTTCAAAAGGGCCAAAGACGACGCAACCCAGCGCAAAAAAGGATCTCCAGAAACAAAATCCACTTGTACTTGTACATCCACATATTATCACACACACAAACAAACCGTACGATACAAACCACAAGGCAGGAGGGAATAGGGCGACCTGGCATTCCAACAAAAGTACGAGTAGGTACCCTCGCGGTGAGAGTATCATTGTACTCGTACAGCACGAGTACAGTACTCGCACAGTACCATAAACACCACACCACACGCAACCCACACCACACCATCCAATCCATCCATCCATCCATCCACCCATCAATCAATCAATCAATCAACCCATCCGCCCCATCCATCCATCCACCCATCCACCCATTCCACCCACCCATCCATCCATCCACCACCTAAAAAGTCCCAACTACCCCGCACCGACCCTACGCTTTCTCTCTCCCTCTTTCCCTCTCCGTCGCACATGTCTCTCCCTTTTTTCTTTTTCTTTCCTTCCTTTTATCGTTTTCTCCATCCCATCCTTAGCGTTTGCTACAAGTACTGTACTGTACATACCGTGACTTTGTGCATAAAGTACCAGCACAAATGGATGGATAAAACAAAAAAAGTTGGACGAATGGATACTTGTTATGGGTGATACGGTAGCTTGGTATGTACTAACCGTCGTGCTCTCGTGGAGCTTGAGAAGCGCATGATGGATGGTACAAGTACCGACCGACCGACGTGCGGAGTGTGATAGGCACGCGGGGGGGAATGGATACATTAGAGCACGCTATGATGCGAAAGAGGAAAAAAGTACCCGTGGCCATTTATGTATGTACTAGTACTCGAGTACTGTGCTATACCGATACGGTCTCAGCATGGCTTCCATTCTCGGACTTGGCATCAGAAACTTCAGGTCGCACTTACACATTCAGGAAATATATATATATATATATACCGGTATTCAAATTGATGTTTCCATCACACTCCATCCCCCGCACTTCTTTTTTTGTTTTTTCGTTTTTTGTTTCGTTTTGTGCGTGTGGTACGGTCCGGTACGGTACAGTACTCGATTGTGCGTATTGTATTTCTCCGGTCTCTTTACTAGTACTGGTACCGGTATCATGACTCGCACGGTCGGCATCGCATGGTACCGGTTGCTTTCTACATTTGACTTTCGCATCATGGGACTGACTGACCGCTTCATATCCTTCTTCGCCGTGTTCGAGTGGTACTTGTAAAGCGCCGTACGATACCTACCAACGGGTACCACTGAAGGAAAGGAAGGGAAAGGAAGAGGAAAGAAAAGAAAAGAAACAAAGACAGACAGAAGCAAATCATTTCAGTAAAAAGATAGCTACGGTAGCTAGCTAGCTAGCTAGCAACCCCCCCCCCCCCTCTCAATGACTTGCAGAAAAAAGTTTCATGTAAATGGTGAGGATACGGTGTATCACTTTCTAATCATATGATACATGATACATATGATACATGCATACATTCATTCATACATACATACATACATACATACATACATACATACATACGTGTGATACATACATACATACATTCGTTCATGAGCGGATGAACAAACATGAGGACTAAACAGAAACAGAGGCAGAAACAAAAGACAGAAACAAAAATTAAAATGGGTTTTCCGGACGGGTGTGAGTGAGTTGTACTGTATGTGTACTCCACTCCAGCTGAAGTTACTTGAACTTGGCACTTTTACGATAACCCGCTCCCTCCCTCCCCTCCT